>JAQQZR010000037.1:18355567-18367039 GCA_030068235.1 Notoglanidium macrostoma | reverse complement strand
ATAATTTTGCTTCTTTCTTCAAATAAATGCTTAGGAAATTGGCAAAATTGTCATCCTGTAGAACAAGTCTATTTCAAGCTTGAAATGAATTTTATAAACGTCTAGAAATAGATTTAATAATCTTAAATGCAATGGTGCCCGTAATCTCATAATCAGAAATAATAGCTAAATTTGACACTTTTCAAGATATTTTAACTTGACATTATTTGCACTGCAGTCGTTTGTTTTCAGTTAGGTAAATACAAGGCTAAAGGTCAACAACTCAGCTGGCTCAGTCAGGTAATAATGCTCAACGAACTTCAAAGATGGGCTCATAAATTTACCTACATGTAAATGTGTTCGGCTCAGACAGTTAGAACCATGAATTTAAAAATGTGGGCTTAAGAAATCTAGGCTACCGAAAGATTCATTCATTCTTTAATCTTTAGTTACTGCTTTATCCTGGTCATGGCCATGGTGGATCCATGTGTGCCAAATTTGTAGCATGAGACCAGTCCATGGATAATCTCATTGGGATACTTCCTAAGAACGTGATCATGATGCTTGTCCTGTGCTCATCCCAGGACTCTTATTCACAACATGCTCATAGTGAACATCTTTTAACACATTGGTACTGTTTATCTTTGCTTATAACGTATTAATCCTTACTATCCCACTCGCCAGTATCATCCAGAAGAGGGTAGGTACCTCATTTCTTAGCAGATTTCTGTAAAGCTTGTGCTTGTGCGAAGGGTGGCACGTTGGTGCAGTGGTTAGCACTGTCGCCTCACAGCGAGAATGTTCTGGGTTTAAACCTGGTTGGCTGACTGGGGCCTTTCTATGCGGAGTTTGCATGTTCTCCCCCATGTCTGTGTAGGTTTCCTCTGTGTGCTTCGGTTTCCTCCCTCAGTCCAAAGACATGCAGATGAGGTCACCTGGCTATTCTAAATTGCCCACAGGTGTGAATGTGAGTCTGAATGGTTGTTACTCTCTGTGTGGAGACCTGCCCAGGGTGTACTTTGCTTCTCACCCAAAGTCAACTGGGATTGGCTCCAGCTTCCCCGTGACCCTTAACGGATAAGTGGTACAGATAATAGATGGATATCATTCTCTGTTATAAATAATCCACAGTAAACATTGCTTGCTAGACTACAAAAAAGAAAAGGAGGTTTTTAAATCCAGGAAATGACGGTATACACTTACTAGCCAGTTTATTAGTAGTACGCGTAGCAGTGTCTCACAAACACCATCCTGCGACAATAATGTCAGTGTCACTAGTGATGTATAGTGTAGAGGAAGGCTGACAAATTCTACATAGCAGCAGATGGGCTATAGACAGTGATTATACACCTATAAAATGATCTATATTGTTCCAGATGAACCAGCAACACGGTGTATACTAGGTGATAATAATGGTTCCTCTGTGTTCACACTGGCAATCTTAACACTGATAATATTTCATACTGCAATTAAACCTCACTGACCAACTGCCGCTGAGCTCAACTTACTCGAGCCATTACGATAACAAATAACACACACAGTGACATGGAGGTTCCATCAAATCAGTATTTGTGTGTAATTAAGAGCTCAGAATTATTAAGTTACAAGAAAGCTTGTGCTCAGATCTGCATGCACAGCACTTCCTGTGACTAAACAAATGTGATGGATGATCTTCAACACCAGCTGAAAGAAGAAATTAAACATTTTTAATTGCATTTCTTAAAGACGCATGAATGTCCATTGTTGGTTTCATCATCCCTGTTCATTCTCCTGTGACAGGGGCTGCGGATGGTGCAAGAGTAAAGAAGGAAAGAAGGATAGCAAAAGATGGATATATTAAAGGGTCAAACCACAGAAAGGTTCTCCAATGCTTTTATTCTCCTTCATCGCAAAACCTGAAATCCCACCCTGGTTCTATACCGAGACCACAGAGAGAAATCTGAAGCCTTAAATTACCCCCTTTCTCCCCATGGGAGCGAAACACAACGGTAAAGCTGCCTTACGCTGGACTACACATAGACAACTATGCCACAGAGGTGTAGAGATAAAGGCAGATCTGGGTTTATACAATGATTCATTCTTACCACAGATGACAGGGCGATGTGGGTTAAACCTGTTGTGGCTTGCACTCCAAGATGCTTGCATTCCTAGGGGGCCGCACATGGTGTGGTCAAACGCTATGCTGCTTTGTGGAGATCTCCGCGAAGACCTTGTAACCGAAAATCCACTAGAAGGCAGGTTTAAAAATGGAGCTCTACCACAAAAATGGCATAATCCATGAGATTTGTGATTAACAATTGAGTGTTGTGGTGATACCGTGACATATTTGCATGTTCATGTAGTCCGTCACACGCATCCTGATTCCCTGCCTACACTGAGTTGGTTTCTCACCAACTAAAATCATAAAAATGGTTTCACTGTCTATTTGTGCCACCAGATATTTCACTGCGAAGGTGAGAACAAGCCTTTACACCTTTTGCGAGATTGAAATGGCTTAAGCCAGTGCAAACAATTCGAACCAGCTCAAACATGTACCCAAAATCGATAAACGAAACCCTCACACCTTTACACACTCGCCACACACCTTGGCATTAGGTGTTACTCCTTTACAACTGCAACAAAAAGAACTGTTAGCCTGCAGAGAGGAAGTGACAAAAACAACAAAATATGCTCGCACAGCATATGATGCCCTCCAAATCTATCATCACACACACGCACACACACAAACACACTTACACATAACTCACTCCAGGTTCCCAGCAATGGATGGACAGACTGGTTCAACTGGCCTTGTCTCAATACAGAGCACACAGACCGCAGCTATGCCCACATGCCATGACCTGCCCTATAGCACTAACCGGCACTGGTGAGTTATAGCTCTCCACATTGCAGGAAGGAAGCAGCCTTTTCAGCAGGGGGCCTCGCTCAAGTGGGACAACAGAACTGGTTAAACTGGCATTAAAACTCTTTCAGATGTCACACTGGCATAACTGTAGTTTTATTTATACTCATATTTATTAACACTACGCTGGCTAAAGTATCTTCGACATACTTTAACTGACTACTTATTGTATGATGTACACTCTTACTTAAGAACGCTTAGCTCTAGAGACCTTAGGGTTCTATATTTATTCTCATGGGGAACGTTGAGAGTTTCTATGCAGAACTCCATAAATGGTTATGTTTGGTGATTACAGCACCTTATACTTAGATATGACAAGTTAAAGTTGCATGAAGCCTGACTAATTTAGCTTTTGTAATTATTTTAATATATTTTTCTGTATTTTATCATTAAGGAACTAAGTAAAATAATAAATAAATAAATAAATAAATAAATAAATAAATAAATAAATAAATAAAAGTTTTATTTAAAAAAAGGGTTTAAATGTATTTGTTCGTTTATTTATTTAATTATTTGCTCATTTATTTGTTTGTTTGTTTGTGCTGTTGTTACCGAGCAGGCATCACTTATGTTTAAATTTAGACTATCATTTCTTTAGAAATAACCTAGGACCACTGTCACAGAACGTTTAAAACTCTTGTCAGGAACCCCTTGGGTCATTTCTGATGCTGACATCAGATTTGATCATCATATCAGTCCTGTTGTCAAGAGCAACGTATTTCATCTTGCTAAAATCAAACCATTTATTTCATTTCATTTCATGCCCTGGAGAATGTTACACTTTTTTTTTATTTCATCTCAGCTTGACTGCTGTTATGCTTTGTATATAGTTGTTAATCATTCCTCTTTAGCATGGATACAGTTACCACTAGTTTTAAAGCCCTTCAGGAACTTATTTCACTGGTATACTCAGTCTGCATTCTGCTCCCAGGTCTCTGACACTTGATTGTTCCATAAACCCGACTAAGACTAAAGAGTGGCTGTGCCATTGCAGTCAGCACCCTGAGGCTATGGAACAGCTTACTGCCGGATATTAGGTCTGCTTCCACTGTTACATTTTTTAAAATCAAGACAGATGTATATCTTACCTTTTTTATCATACAGGGTGTCCCAAAAGTCTGGATTCATAGGCACTTATTTATTTAAATAGAGATATTTTACAGACAGTTGCTTAACTTGATGGCTTTGGACTTTGTGACACTTGTGTATATGCTGAATTCGATCTTCTATTGTTAGTTACAAACCCATCTTGGATCTGAAATAAAAAGGAAAAAAATGTAATTACATATAAGGACTAATGCTTATGGATCCAGTCTTTTAGAACATGTATAAAGTGAAGGTTGTGTCTATTGTCTTGTTGCAACCGTATGTACATCACTTTGGTTTAATCATGCTTTATGAATAAACTTACTCACTTACATATATACCATTACCCGTATATTAAACTGCACTATATGGCCGAACGTTTGTGAACACCTGAACATCGCACCCATATCAGATTTTGAACATCCCATTCTAGATTTAGTCCCTCTTTGCTCTTCTAATAACTTCCACTCTTCTGTGAAGGCTTTCCAGTAGATGTTAACGCATGGCTTTGGAGATTTATTCACTCAGCCACAAGAGCATTAGTGAGATCAAGCACTGATGTCGGATGAGGAGGCCTGAGGTGCTTTCGGCATTCCAATTCATCCTAAAGGTGTTCAGTGAGGTTGAGGTCAGGGATCTGTGCAGGGCACGCGACTTCTTCCACTTCAACCTTGGGACAACATGTCTACACTTTGTGCACAGGGGCATTGTCATGCTGGAATAGGTTTGGGCCTCTTAGTTCCAGTGAAGAGAAACTATACATTATAATTGTTAACAATAGTTAACATATGATACCATAGTAACACTGTAGCAGTATCATAGTTCTCAGTTAGATATCACAGTAGCAAGTTATAATTTTATGTGATCTAACATATAGTAGCTATAATTACCATGAAGCACCACAGTTAAATCATGGAAAAATCATAATGAAACCATAGTAAACTACAGAGAATTTTCAGAAGGGAGACAGACCTGGTATCACTAATAGGATATTCATGATGCAATGGCTTTACCAGAATATATCAGGTGATTTTTTCTTTTGAGTGAAACATGCTTTCATTATATGTCATCTTCTACAGGTTCATCGCATGACAACGCACGGTATGTGAATTCTAGTTTTGACTGTTCCTCAACCTCAGCTACATCACTCCAGTTCAGGAATGAACACATTTATGATCATTTTTTAAAGGTGCTATATAAATAAAATTGAATTGAATTGAAGAAATGGATGTGCATGGGAAAATTAATCTTTATTTTTTTTATCTTTGTTCATTTTCTTTTCTACAAAAGAATTTAAAGTATAATTTAAACTGCTATTTCTCTGACCAGGTGGTTACTAAGATTGAATGAATAAACACTGCGAATGCATCATAGGTGAACTCAAGGTTCATGTATGACTGCTCACTTGCACTCATAAGTTAGCATCTCCAGAAAGGCAGGTCTTCTGGGGTGTTCATTATTATGCATTGGTTAGTACCAATGGTGAGTGATCCAAGAAAAGACAACCAGTGACAGGGTGATCTGAGTCAAGCTCATTAGTGCACAAGGGGAGTGAAGGCTAGCCCATCAGTTCCGATCCAACAGAAGAGCTACTGTACCACATATTGCTACAAAGTTAATGCTAGATATGATAGAAAGGTGTCAGAACACACGGTGCATGGCAGCTTGTTGTGTATGGGGCTGCCTAGCTGCAGACCGGTCAGAGTGCCCATGCTGACCCCTGTCCACCTCCACAATGCCTAAAATGGGCACATGAGCATCAGAACTGGACCATGGAGCAATGGAAGAAGGTGGCTTGGACAGGTGAACATCAAGTGGACAGCCAGATGAGTGTGCACCACTTACCTGGGGAAGAGATAGCACCAGGATGGGAAGAAGACAAGCTGTTGGAGGCAGTGTGATTTTCTGGGCAATATTCTGCTGGGGATCACTGCTGGGGATTCTCCTTGGGTTCTGGCATTCATGTGAATGTTAATTTGACATGTAACGCCTACCTAAACACTGTTGCAGACCAAGTATACCCCTTTATGGCAACTGTATTCCCTAATGTCAGTAGCCTCTTTTAGCAGGATAATGCTCTCTGCCACACTGGAAAAATTATTTATATACTAATACATTAGTATAATAATATATATACTAATACATTAGTCTTGTAACTCCAGTGCAAAACTAAAGAAGCAAACCTCTGGCACAAAAATGTCTCAGCTCACTGGCTACATTTAGTGTAACTGTTTTTTTTTAATAAACAATTGCTTAAAAGGCACGACAAAGTAACGAAAGAACGGTTTATTGTTTTTCAAAATAGCAGTTCATTCAGTTTGAGCTTGTTGAATGGCTCTAGATTTAACTGATAACCTGAATGAACTGTGAAAGTTCAAGTTAAAGTCTAAACTATGCAGTGAAAGTCTAAACTGTGCAGTTTTCAAGGGCAAACAATACTACACTAGTCCTTAGAGAGGACTCATAGTGACTGGATGTACATTTACATTATAATCATTAGAAAGGTGAAGATGTTTTGCCATTCCTTTCTGAGTGTAAGTGAAATAGCGCGGGACAAAGAGAATGGAAGAAAAGGGAATGTGATGTGATGGTCAAACAAACAAGACCAGTAAGTCTCCATTTAGTGTCTGAACTCTATTCACCCTTTTCTGGCCTGAGAACCTGCAGGCATTAATTGATGCTGGTGTTGTGGCCCCAGCCTACAGGTCATGAGGTCATGGGGTAGTGGAGTCCTGAAGGAGTGTCAGGAGCGGTTCATCGACCTTTGTCGTCCTGCTGAACAATTCCCTGAGTAATTCCTTAATTCAAAAGGCCATGCAGAGATAATGGAGAGAGCAATAATAGAGTTCAATTGGGACGCGTTTAGATCTGCCTCCCAATTACACACATTTGTCCTTGAAACTGCCAGGGCAAACTCTTCTATCAGTCTATCTAATTAATTAAATCCAATTAATTGTGGTTGCTCTTGAAGACCATCACTGTCCCCTAAGCATCTGACACCGAGTCTAGTCCTTTAGTTAAATAATTTGACTCCATATTAAGCAGTATTTGGGGTGGCACAGTGGGGCAGTGGTTTGCGCCTCACAGCAAGAAGGTTCTAGGTCTGAGCTTATGGGGCTGTCCTGTGCAGAGTTTGCATGTTCCTCTGGATG
Source organism: Notoglanidium macrostoma (assembly GCA_030068235.1). Classification (NCBI taxonomy): domain Eukaryota; kingdom Metazoa; phylum Chordata; class Actinopteri; order Siluriformes; family Auchenoglanididae; genus Notoglanidium; species Notoglanidium macrostoma. Next base: position 18,359,920 of record JAQQZR010000037.1, on the reverse strand, counting down.
CTTCAGTTTCCTCTCACAGTCCAAAGATATGCAGATTAGGTCAACTGGGTACTCTAAAAATTACTCTAAACTAATCTAAATAGATGCCTGCCTTTCTGTGTTAGCCCTGCGATAGATAGACAGGGCGTACCCTACCTCTTTCCTGAAGTCAGCTGCGATTGGCTCCAGCTTCCCGACAAACCTTAATGGATACAGTATAGATAATGGTTAAATGAACTGAGCAGGCTTTGACTTTGGGAGGTCTTTATGGGTGTTTGTTTGTTTCCTGGTCTGAAGTGAGATGAGGTTCAGAGTGTGTTACTATATAAGTATATTCTGTATATATTCAATATATTCTGTATCTATATCAATAATAAAAGAAATATATAATTTTGTTTTTTTACTTCACTCACAAGCCTGACAGGTATTGTGGAGGGGTGATGCAGATTTTAACAGTGTGCTGACATCTAGTGGCGGAATTGTGTCAAAATCTGTACTCTGGGAATTTGAATTGGTTGTAATTGATACTGTACACACTTTTATTTATTTATTTATTCTCTTATTTTATTTAATTTACGTTGAAAAAAATTTAAAGAAGGGACAAAGCAACCAGGCGTTCCTTTTATTCCTTAGTTCCTTAATTATAAAAGTTTTAAAGGATAATTTAGTCGAAAAGTCATGTTCGTTTCGCTTACTAGATCTCCTGTAACTTACTTTCGCCAAAAGAAAAAAAAAAAAAACCCTCACACCTTTTTGGATTCATACTAAATAAGATCCATTTTACAAATGCAATTTATTTTGACCAGTACTTTGCAAATATCCTGAGCTCCATATTTTTTTATATACAAATGTTGTTATAGATGTGTAGACTTCTGCATTACTGAGTCAGTTTCGAAAACATTTTTAATGTCCGAATATTGCGTTTTCAGCTAAACAAACAAACAAACAAACAAACAAAACAAGCCAGTAAAGAAAAACATATTACATAGCCAGTACACCAGTTTTCCTTAAAAAAAAAAAAAAAACTGCTCAGCGTGTACCTGACTACTTATGCATTTTTAAAAATATATATAAAGCACACAAATGGTGTAATTTTGACTTTGGATCATGAGACTGTTTTTTGCGCAGTAATGTATATTTATAGCCGGGGTTTTTTTTTTTTTTTTGCTTTGGGTTTTTTTTTTCCATCTTAGATTTTTTGTGTGGTTTACACAGATGTTTTCATTTTCACGGTAGACATGGGTGATTTCTGCCCATAATAATAATAATAATAATAATAATAATAATAATAATAATAATAATAATAATAATAATAGAACTTTTGACTTGAATTAAGTTTTTATTGTTTTGTATGCTTAATGATGAGGAGGTTAATTAGATGTAAGTTATTAAACATCTTCTAGAAACAGTATACGAGTTGTGTAAATAGTACCTGCACGAGCATGCAGAAACTGTTAATCGGTGCGCTTTTGGCACTTTTGCGCGCTAGCCGGATTTCAGTACGAGTCCTGCGCAGATCTGGGCGGAAACCAGAGGTAGGGTGGGACACTTAAACTTCCAACAAACTCCCAACAAAACTTTGAGCTTCATTGGGAAATCCTCACCTAGTTTGACTGAGCTCCTGCTGAGACATGTCGGAGAGCGCCTCCGAGCCGGGCTCCATTACCAATCCGATGAAGTTTAAGAACCAGGACTACGTGTCTCTGCGTGATGAGTGTCTAAAGTCCCGCAAGCTCTTCGTGGACCTGAGCTTCAATGCTGATCAGAACTCCATCGGCACGCCGGCAGATCCGGACCCCAAAATGGCCATCAAGTGGCAAAGACCCAAGGTATCCAGGCTAATGCATAGTATATCCTGCTGGTTCTTGCATTGTCTCAGGGTCGGAATTCTTTAGCAAACCCCATATTCTGTGCCATCACAGCTATCCTGTGTACACCTGGTAGTGTCTTTTCTGTAAATCTCATCTAGGTGTGCTTGGAACGGACACCGAACCTATAAAGATGGGATGGTGGTCCAAAAAGACCTGACTGATTTAAAATAGTCCTGCATACACTCTCAGAAAGAAAGGGGTACTAATCTGTACCTTTCCTTGTTGCTCGGGGGTGGAGGGCATGCTTATCTTTTCACCCCTTAATGTGCATACATCTTTGACCTTTAGAAAAAGGTACATAATTGTAATTACTTTTTAAAGCTTTAAAGGTATGCACTTTTCTAGGTAAACGATATATACTAAAGCTACAACAAAAGATGTATCATTAAGGGAATAACCCCAGCAACAGGGAAAGACAGAGGTTATTAGGATGCCCTTTATTCTGACAGTGCAGTTCAGTCATTTATCTGCTCCAGCACACCTCTAGAGTCTGGTCATTAACTGATGAGCTAGATTTGGGGTATGTTTTGATGATTATATTATTTTGATGATACAGAAGAAGTTATGAAACATTTAAATGGCATTCTTATCATACATCAATACTGACCCAGAAGCTTGTATATGCAGGAATCAGGACTGAGTTAAAATGTTTGTAGTTATTTTAAGACCCATGGGTCAATAATGGACATCTCTGGTCTGTTGATGTTTCTGTACTGACCCTAGACGTGTGTGTCTCTGTGCTGACCCTACACCATTTTGTGCTCCCCAGTTAGCCCATAAAAACATATATATAACTCAGGCAGATTATAGAAAGAAGTAGTGAGGGTAAAAGAGAACTCTGATTGGCCAAATTGTACACACATCCTACATCTGGGTATATAGAGGATCAGTAAGGGCACTAAATATATGCACAGATATCAAAGGTGTAGCTGTAGGACTTTTGATTCTGTTTCGGTTCCTATAGTGCCTATCTTCACCTTTGTATATATTTATAAATGTATATTTTTACTGTGATCAGGAAATCAGCAGCAACGCTGTCTTCGTGGAAGGAACCACAGGCACTACTGATATCTGCCAGGGCCAGCTGGGTGAGTCCCTGCCCAAGTTCTTGAGATTTTAAACCTGAGTCTAATAGGATAAGGCTTGGTCACATCTTAGGAAGGAAAAGATCACTGAAGGATGGCCTGTGGGCATGAGCACAATCAGAGAGACATCTGCCCTGGCGAGAATCTCATATCTAGTCTTCCTCTTATCATGCAGATTTTCTCTCATCCTTTCTCTCGCTGCTGTTCTCATTTCTTTCTCTCCCCATCTTTGCTTGATCCCCCTTATAATGTTTAATATCCCATTCCCGTTTTCCCCCTCTAGCCGTGAGGCTTATGCAGGTTTCAGCTCCTTCTGAAGACGTCCCGCTGAGAGCTGTAAACCAGAGCCGCCTCGGGGCCTTCACATCAAAACTAGAAAGGAAAAGGGGAGGCAGGGAGGGATGGTTTGGCATGCATATGTTCCCTTCCCTCCTCCCATCTCAACTTTAACAATTATTATGCCCTCTTTTCTCTTTCTCTCACTCACTCATCCCCCCACTCACTCACTTCAGTCTGGTTTTGATTGCTGGTAAACATGCAAGCTCGGAAAATCCAGCACAATATTTTGCAACACTTCTCCCTTTAAACAATGAGAGCAGCGATATGAAGAGGAGGTTGTTGTTGGTCAAAGTATCCACTACAGTCAGTATTAATGGTCTTCAGATGTACGCAACTAGCCTGTTTCTCACTCACTCACTCACTGTTTCTCACTCACTCATTCTCATTCACTTCTAAAGCACTCATCCTGCAATACTTAAATGATTAACGTTAATGATTAAGTCTCTGGATACAATATGTGGTACAAAGTACAGTGGATTTCTATACAATTTCTAACCATACATACCAGAATTTCCCTTTTTTATGTGAAGTGGATGTAAATCTGGATATAACATGTCTGTATTGCCTTTTATGTACGGTATTTCTACATACAATACATATATATAGTAGAAGTAGAATCTGCAGCTGATATCTTTCTAGCTGAGACTGTAGATTCACAGAGCATATCATTGACAGATGTGTCAGTATGATCACACAGACTGAAAAACCCCCTAGATTTGGTGTCCATTGTGGATCATTTATTTAAACCCACTTCTCTGAGACATCTATAACTTGTAATCAAGAGTGATTCGGAAGACACATGTGGAATACAATAACAGGCATATGAAAAATGAAGAAATGAACGGAGGAAAAGCTGGAATTAAATAGACTCAGCATGCATTCCAGTCAAAGTACAAATCGAACAATGAAAGAGGGGTCATGATGTTTAATTTTGTTTGAGAATCTTGGACAATGGAATGTCAATCATATATGCTCATTAGGGTATTAGATCATGCTTCTGATGCCATATGGCACTTCATTGCTTAAATACAATAAACTACAGCAATTGTGAATATACTGTATGATGTGTGTGTGTGTGT
>JAQQZR010000037.1:18325097-18346765 GCA_030068235.1 Notoglanidium macrostoma | reverse complement strand
TGTGTGTGTGTGTGTGTGTGTGTGTGTGTGTGTGTGTGTGTGTGTGTGTGTGTGTGTGTGTGTGTGTGTAGGATTGGGATGCAGGACTTTTGCAAGCTGTTTGACACAGTGGAGTTGTGTAGTGTGGATCCTGACTGTGATGCTGGAGATGAGGGTAATACCACCTGCACCTCCTCCTGGTCCTTGACCTCCCACAAGGGATCCTGGGTGCCCATGTGCTCTGCAGGGGGCAGTCGCAAAAACCCACGTAAGTGTGTGTGCGTGTGTGTGTGTGTGTGTGTGTGTGTGTGTGTGTGTGTGTGTGTGTGTGTGTTTGGTACTTATATTATTTTAAATGTTAACATAAGTACCAAAGCAAACTGGACTTATGAATTATTGTATGTAAAATAATTATTATTATTATCATTGATGAATAAACTGAATATATGAAAATGAATAAAGATCACAAAAATTTTTTCAAAATGTTTAGAATGTGATCCCACAACACAAATACACAAAACATCTTTTCCTCTCAGTTTTTTGTTTATTTTCTTTCTAATAATAATTTTTTTTAAAAATTCAACTTTTTTTTATTTCCAACAGGAACATTCTGTATGAACCCTCAGTTCCACTTGATTCTGTCGCAGCAGGACGTGGAGGACGTGGAGATCGATGAGGATGAATTGGATGGTGGGGATGATGATGATGATGGCAGCACTGCAACTCAGCCAAAGAGCACTGTGGACAAACAAAAAGAGAAGATGAAGAAATGCACGGTACTGATAGAGCTGCAGCAGAAAAACCGTCGACTGAAAGACAAAGTCAACTTCCTTTATATCGGCTACCACATCTACAAAGTGAGAACCTGATGCACTGTTACACTTTATAGACTGGTCATTGGTAAAAGCTTAAAGGTGCAATAGTCAATATTTGAAATTTCTTACTCACACAAATAATGTGGAAAATTATGGTGAAATCCACTTGTCAATCATTTTATAGACCCACCCCCAGTAGCCTTTCTCCTTCATATAGATCATTATGAGGAATAGATGCACGTGTATACAGTTACAGTAATTAGGCTTTCAAGTACTTGAATGTCCAAGTGCACTTGAAAGTGAAGTTGTGGCGGTCCTAAAAGTAACTCGATAGCATGCTGAACCTCCATTAGTTTTGGGGCAGAGCTTTGTGTACATGGGTGGAAATGGGTGAAGGCTCAATAAAGAAAAAAGTCATTCAAATCTTATTCAACTCCACCCGTTTAACCGTTAGAGACCTTACCTTACCTTTTTTTTAACGATACACTTTCTTTGACCTAAACTGCCAGTCAAACTGTTTAAACCCCTGAGGTTTTTTGGTGTATTGCTTAATATTTAAGCACTATTGGTGCCAGAGACTACAAGGTACTGAGTGGCAATTAAACAGGGAGTGTTTGAGGCATGTCCTGAGTGGTGCAACAGAAAAGCGGTTACTCTGTAATTGGAAGGTTGTGAGTTCAAAGACTGATGATGACACTGTTATCTATAACTGGGAGTTATGGTTGTTTTCTGGTTTGGAGGAATGGGATACACTTCATCCCCTGCCAATCAGAGAGACACAAGGCAGTCATGGATGTTGTGAGCTCATGTAGAAGGAAGATGGTAGACAGTTTAGTGTGTTATGTTGCCCTGAGATGTACAGTACCGTGAAAAGTCTTTTTAGTGTAAAAGTATTTTTAATGTATTCTTGAGGAACAGTTCTCCAGGCTTCCTGCATACCTCGATAGAAAAAAACATGGTGGAACACTATCAGTCATGGATTGGCCTCCCCAAAGCCCGGATCTCAACATTATTGAAGTAGTGTGGGATCATCTTGACAGAGATCGGAACAAAAGGCAGCCAATGTCCAAAGAAGAGCTTTGGAATGTCCTTCAAGAAGCCTGGAGAACTATTGCTGAAGACTACTTAAAGAAATTACAAGAAAGCTTACCTAAGAGAGTCCGGGCTGGGTTGAAGAATAACGCTGGTCATACCAAATACTGACTTTAAAGCTCCTTAGAATTATACAAACTCTTTTTGTAGTTATACTGTAGTTATATGTATGTATGGACATGTTGCAATAAATCACTGTACCTATTGTCTCATTTTCCTAGCAAAATATAATGAAATGAGGGGTGGCTCAAGACCTGTACAGTACTGTAGCATGGCCAGCAAAAAGATTCTTATTCACATGTCTTGGAGGAAGCACGTTAGCTTTCACCCTCCCCTGTATACACATGGGTAGCTGGCAGGTGGGTGCGAATTGGAAATTGGCAGGTTGAGGAGAAAATGTGGAAAGATCTATACATCTATACTAATTATCTACACATAAGGTTTATTAACTAGCTGCTCTCAAATATTAATGGAAGTAAGTGCTTTATAAACGACAGAAGAGTAAACCATTTGGATCATATCGATTGAATCTGTCTCTAAAGTATTCAAAATCTTGACCTCTCTTAATCAGATTGAGAATTGTTCCTATAAAATAAACATTCCTTAACACCCATTTCTCAAATCACTTGCAAATATTCCTTACTCATATTGTTATAAATGACCCCATTTAACAAAAGCTATTATTTTTTAATAATTGATGAAATAAAAACACTTCTTGCTGTGGACTGATGTGTGCTGGAATAATAGTATTCAAACCGAGAAACTCATGAAGCCTATCTTTTCTTTCTGTCTCTTTGTCTTTCTCTGTGAACTTCCTGTTTGTCTTTTAGGTGCCTCCTGAGGTAAGCAACCCTTCATATATGACAGATTTTTTTTTCTACATAAGCATTAAACCCCATCCACTCCTCCATCTGTCCCAATAGCTACAGGATAGCACAGGATCTTTCAACCAGGCGTTTTTTGACGCTAACCCACTGGTGGGCCGCTCTGGAAAGTATCGTAACCTTCGGGCTGTGTGGAGGAAAGTGCACTTGGACCCGGGGCACTACATCATTGTGGCATCCACACAGAGGCCCAACCAACCCGGGGAGTTTTTCCTCCGCATCTATGCCAAGAAAGGCAACACCCTGGGGTACGCTGGAGTGTTGTACATAACAGGGGGAAGGAAGTGCACTGGCATGGCATTTCATACAGTTTTAGTTTTGAAAGTTTTGAAGAAACTAATGAGGATTTTATGCCTTGACAAATTAGTCAAGCCAAGCCAAGAAATTAGTTCTACTCTGTTTGACTTACTTCAAATCCCCTTGAAATGATGAGCAAGTTTCAGTTATGTTTGGTCCATATAATTTGTTAATCTTTTTTTTTTTATTATTATTATCTCTTCATAGTCATCATATCACATGCAATATAGTTTACAAACAAATAATTATTTACATTGACTTTGCACTTTGTTACCCACAATCTTCCAATGATAGGGCCCACACTTTTCTGTTGCACCATTCAGGAGCAAATAGTCAATTTATATATATAAACTGCAAAGTCTACGGTATAGTTTATTATTAAATAATAGTCTTGTTTCATTTCACAATACACCTGAGCCTCGTAATTACCCGAGTCAGGTGTGGTAGGTACTGAAATGAATAAAGTATTAATGATGCAAGTGCAGAATGAAGGACCTCTGTATGAAATGATGATGCCCAGCTGATGAGGAACATTACAGGAACGTCTTTCTCTGTTCCAGGGTTCGTGAGATTAGCTGTTCTACTGCTATTACCATGGTGAGTGTGAGAGCGCCGCTAATAAAGATAAGATATGCAGCTACAACAGTCTCACTAGACACACATTAACAAGCTTACACTGTGTATATTTGTCCTGAAGACAGTCATGTCAAACCCTCCATCACCTGAGGACCAGAGAATGGTGCAGGAGTGGTTTGATGAGGAAGCTGGATCGGTAAGTGTCAGTGCACACAGAAATTGATGAATTGACTCACATATGATGTGTATACAGAAGCATCTGTTGTCTGATGTCACTTCTCTCCTCAGGATGACAAATTAAACGCACTGAAGTTTATGAAGATGGTCAACACAGGTCTGAGAATTCTGACTCTAATTCCAATGTATCACAGGTTGCACTGTATATCAATTGCATTCACTGAAGAGAATTTATGATTGTCTTACTTTCTTCTGTAGAAACACATTCCTGGCCAAAACAGGATCTGTAATACATGTCCTTTAAACTGGATATGATCAAAAGAGATGAATCATGTTTGTTTTAGTTCACTTGGCAGAACATTAGGAATGTGTATAAATACTCAATCATTCATTCATTATCAGTAAGCGCTTTTCCTGAGCAGGGGTTTGGGAAATCCCGAATCTCTCCCGGGAACGCTGGGTGTGAGACAGGAATACACCCTGATTAGTACTCCAGGTCATCACAGAGCACACACACACACGCACACGCACGCACGCACACGCACACACACACACGTTCACAACTAGGGATGATTTTGAGTCTGCATAAATATTCCATGATATAATTTTCTTACTTCTTCATTATTTATTAAGGGAGGAAATCATAGGAACAGAACAAAACAGAAAAAATATATACATAAAAAACAGAGAAAAGTGCATTACAATTCTAAAAGCAAATGTTTTAAAAAAAAAAGAAAACATAAAAATTCACAGTTAAAGTACAAATTAGTAATGTTTTTTAGTATTAATGTTTTAAAAAATCTTTCAAGTCACAGTAGGACCCCCACTGGGTGCAGGGATATGTTATTCTGGTGCAGGGATATTTTTTTTATTTTGTTTCACTCTGATCACAAACAACATTTTTATGTTCCTGCTCAAGCGTTCCATGCCCTACTCTTTAGTTGGAAACCGGCTATAGCAGCAATCCGGGGTCATATCTTCCTGCAGCCAGGTGCACCAGGAACCTCTGGACAGGAATTTAGGCCTCTTTTTTTCACACTTTTTTTGTTAAATAAAGTTTTCAGTCTACAACATTTTTGTTCATGTTTTTCCCCCAGTTATATTAATGAAAATTTGTGTTTGTTTTCATTCCCAGTCACACTTCTAATTCATGCTGTGGTTTAAGACCTGGTAGATCCAAGCCTCAATAACCTTAAAGCAAATAGCCCTATAAATAATGTCTACTTGAATTTCATGTGTTCTGTTAAGTGGGAAGAAGCTCTCTGGCTGCAGTAAATAGATGTATAATGTTGTACATTAAAATGATGAGTCCATAAATATATAATTAAAATGATGAATTTATGGATTATTTTGATAAAATAAATATGTATTGAGGGGGTCTTTGGATTTTGGTTCTTTGGACTTGACGGTATTGCGGTAGCAGTAATGGCCACCAGGTGGCGGAGTTGGTCAGCCCGTGTGCTGGATCTGTGTATGGTCCTGGGTTATGAACTGAAACAACCTCACTTCCCCTTATTACAAGCACATGCTCTCTAGCTCACCACAGCGACGTGTTGTACTCTCTGTTGGGCCTCACACGCTGTCTCTTTGTGCTGCAGTGCTGGAGAAGGACTACCAAGTTCCTCTGGAGACCTGCAGACAGCTCATTTTCACACAAGATGTATCCTTCCATCTGGAAGTGTCTTCGCTTTCATTCCACCACATTTCATCTAATTTTTCCTTCTAATTTCCTGCTGTTCTGCCTCTTTGTATACTGAAGTGCAGGGTGTTTTGAGTGTGCAGCCAAAGTGTGTTCAACATTTGCTCTCTTCCGTTCTTTCTTTATTTTTCTTACTCTTAAACTGTCAAATGTCTTGAAAAATATTCTCTTTCTTTGCTTCTTTCTTTCTTTCTTTCTTTCTTTCTTTCTTTCTTTCTTTCTTTCTTTCATTTTTTCCCATTTTCTTTCTTTCTTTCTTTCTTTCTTTCTTTCTTTCGTTCTTATTCTAATTATGTGTTTTAAGCAAGTGTTTTCTCCTTCTTCTTTTTTCTTTCTTTCTTTTCCCATTTTTCTTCCTCTATCATTCTTTTCTATGAGAATCATTTTTTTCTATCATTATCTATCTATCTATCTATCTATCTATCTATCTATCTATCTATCTATCATTGCCTCTTGTTGTACTCCCACTTTTCTTTCCTCCCTTTTCCTTACCCTCCTCAACCCCACTTTTTGCTGTTTTGTTTATTCCTTCTTTTTGTTTGTTTTTTGTCCTTTGTGCTTGAGATTCTTTCTTCTTTCTTTCTTTATTCTAATAATGTCTTAAGCAAGTGTTTTCTCCTTCTTCTTTGTTCCTTCCATTTTTTCTTCCTCTACCATTTCTTTGTTCTTTCCTTCTTTTGTTTGTTTTTTGTCATTTGTGTCCCTCGTGTGAGATGTTTATGTCTTCACCCCTCCTGATTAGTATCCTGAGCATGTATATGCCTAGACCGAAGGTAGAGGCAGGCTGAGTCGTGATCAGGCCGATAATCTCCTCTCATCTCTGCGCAGTCTGCAGGTACCCGAGCCTCCTCTCCTAAACTGATTTGCTATGGCAACGTAAACATCTTAAATAGCAGAAATACCACAGTTTACGATGACGCTAGCATAGTTTGGGGGGAAATTGCTCTCATATTTCTGTCTCCCTGTCCTCTCTCTGAACTGAATCATTTCAGGCTTAATAAAGTATGTTTGGTTAATCCACACTCCCATCATGCTGTTCTGCACAGCTGGAAAGCAGCACTCGCGTGTTGTGAATGACTTACATTCCATTCCTGTGGCTCTGCTGTTTACTGAAGATGTAAATATCCATTCCTGAAACCTCGCTTTTTTTGTGTTAAAGTCAATCTTCCTTGAGTATGACGAGGATTCATCTGGAAGCATTAGTCCTTTTGAGCTCAGAGAAGCTCTTAAAGCAGCAGGTATGGGCTGTAAATACACTCAAACACACACACACACACAGAAACACCTGTACAGGACCCAAGGGGGAACCACAGATTAACATAACACGAATTCCCACATTCCTCTCTCTCTCTCTCTCTCTCTCTCTCTCTCTCCTGTCTCAGGTGTGCAGTGTGATAATAACATACTACACATGCTGTGGGAGCGCTTCGGCTCTGGAGAGCAGCAACTGCCTTTCTACATCTTCGTGTCATGTGTTACCAGACTGCAAGTCCTCTTTGGTAAGCATCTCCATTACAACAGAATCCCCATATGAATTACACAATCTAAACACACACACACACACACACACATACACACACATGGTTACAGATATAGTACATACTGTACATACTTAAGCTCAGTTACTGACATACATTAGAATGTCAAAAATTGAGCAGAATAAAATGTAATAGAAAAAAGCAGAGCTCCTGGACATCGCAGTGTTATTGTATGTTGTACATGATGTACACTAGTGCTGTTAAATTGTATTCAAATTTCATTTTATCATTCACTTTAGTGTGTGAATGCATTTGAATATGAACTCTTTTTAATGTTAATGCGCCATTAAAGTATATTGATATTTCTGTCACTGAAATTTATATCATCAGAATCATATTTCTTAGGCTCTGTGTGAAAATGTGCCAATAATGTTTTCCTTTAATCCCCAAAACACAATCAGGATGAATCTCAAACAGCTTCCTACTCACTTTATAAGAAATAACACATGGCACAGTTATCTGTTATACTGAAATAGTCACTTACGGAGTGGCGTGATGCATCACCATAACGTCACACTTTTTATCTGTTCATAGTTACATTTAATGTTGTGGAACATCCTCGAAACAAGTCAGTTCCTGTTATTACTTACATTAGAGCAGATAGAAACAGTCGTTACCTGACCCGCTTCTCCTTTTTCTTTCTTTTTATAAGTTAATAAGGCAAAAGAATAAGCACAGCTTGTCATGTTAGCGAATGTTATAACAACTCATTTGAAGATAAGACCAAATCTATTTATTCGTCCTTTTTTCCACACGGTCGTGATTTTGAGTTTTGGGACCAAGTGATTGGGATCATTACAATGTTGCCATTAGACCTGTCGAGTATTACTTTAACAGGATAAGGTGTTACATCACTTTTACGTCAATAGCACAGTCATGTACGGGGGTCAATGTGTTAATTGGAGGTGTTGGAGGAGTTTGACTGTCACATATTTCTCCACAGCTCTGTTTGAGTCAGAAAGCAGCCTGGAGGTGAAGAGCAGAGGCATAAACATGGTAAGACCTGATCTGATCTGATCTGATCTGATCTGATTTTTCTCTAGCTCCTGTTCACCTGGAACTAGAGCAATTAAGGCTAGACTTCTGTAGTTATTACATAGCTTTGCCTTTCATTGGTTGCTCCTGTTTAATGTTATTTTAAGAGCAAAGCCGAGCTTTTTTCCGAATGACTCTCGCTCAGAAATCTCAGTGAATCCGGGCTGATTCATTTTTTACCCTCATGTTCACTTCGGGTCAAAATGACTCCCATGTGAAATAATACTAAATTAAGCAATAAGCTATGAGTGGGTGGATGTTACAGGGATTTTATCGCAGTGGTACAACACAAAACAGTTTCCTAAAACCCCATTATGATAAAATATGGTAAAAGTGTTCAATAAATAATCATTTAATTTATATTCACAAATCTCCCACCATTCAATCTACATCTGTCAGCTTTGGTTGCTAAGCAATATAACAGGTAAATATTAGGGCATTATATGGGTAGAAAAAGAGTAATGGTTTTATTGGTTTAAAACCTGGCATATTAATACAGATTTCATCTCTTGTGCCACAGATGTGTGAAATTTTAACAGCTTTGATTGCAGCTCAGCCACTTGAATTTTAGAACCAAAACAGACCGTTTTATAAAATGATTTTTACGACATAGAACTTGTTTTGGCCTCAGTTTCGAATGATAAAATAGTGAGCATGGGAACAGTCTATTTGTTACAAAGCATGCATATAGATAATCAGTTAAATGGTGGCTGGATTTGTATGTATTGTCAGGGGTAGAAAAAGTACTGAGAAATTATACTTAAGTGATGATGAGTCAGAATCTTAATTAAAGTATCGAGCCAAAAATGGTACTCAAAACGTTGCTACTTTAAAATATAGTATTAAAAAGTAAAAAAAGAAAAAAAAAGGGAAATGTTTTTAACTGATGAGATTAGCTTAGTGTCAGGTTTTCATGACTTTTAACTTTTATTAGTTTTCTAAAACAGTTAGATGATTTTGTTTTATGCCTCTGTACCTGAAAACATCATTCAGTTTGTGGTCATATTAATGACTTACACTATGAACAGTACTTTGCTAAAGAATTAACCAAAATTTAAATATCCTGTAAATAACCAATGTTTAATTTGACCTAGTATTTTACATGCTGCTTATGTTAGTTACCTACTGAAAATGATGCTAGTCTAAATGGCATTAACAAAAAAAAAAAATGCTAACTTTAGCCAGTTAATGTTTGTTAAAATCACTGGACTATTCAAAGAAAACCAAGAAGACGTTTCAGTGTTCATTTAAACACCACCAGTTGTAAAAGTGTGATGAAAGTAACTCAGGTAAAAATATGCACAAAGAAGTCACATGATCAGCACATGGCATGACATCTTAAAGTCACATGACTACTAGAGAAGATCGGTGGTTTAATAGTGTCATGGAGGCCATCGGTGTTAAAATGGAGCATCTTTTTCTAAACAAAGGAAGAGGTTTGAGACACCATCCCCATGTTCTACAGTCTGATATCTGATCCGTATTCAGACCCACTTGGATAGCTATAGTGCTAACTACATTATGAAGCATGAGAAGGTCACTGAAGATGACAGATTGACACATGGCAAATGATGGGTTTTTCCAACATTATTGAATTTAATTGGCTGCTAAAATAAAATAATAGGATGCTAAACTGAGCTCATTCACTTGATATAAAACATACAGTTATTGTCTGAATGCGAGACAAAAAAAAGTATGATTTATTAGGAGTACTAAATAAAAATTTATGGAGTAAAAGTATGTTTTTTGTCTGAAATGTAATTAAGAGTGCATGAATGAAATTTGAATAATACTTGATTAAAGTATAAATATGGCAAAATAATACTTGAGTAGAGTAATAAAACAAAGCTACTCAAGTATTTTCCACCCCTGTGTAATGCAAGCAGTAGCCTAGTATGTAAAGTTTCTTCCTTAGATCTTCCTGTTCGTTGTGTTGGGTGAATACAGAGCTGATTCTGGTATTAACTCAGATATTTTTGAAGCTGCTGGTTATTAATAGCTTTACTCTGTGTAACGGCTCGTGTCTCTGGCCTTTCTGCAGTGGCTGCTCAGGCTGCTGGCTGTGTGAGGGCGCTCAGATGTGACACCTCAGCAGGACAGACCTGTACGGCCAGGACCATGCAGACGTCATCCACCTGGACCTGCGTTATTGCTCTCTCTCACTTTCTCTCAATTTCATTTCATGTACATCACACTCTCTTTCTCTCTAGACCTTGTTCTGAACACTTCTCCCACCCCTCCACCCATCCCTCCACCACACAGGTCATAGGGGTCATTCCTGACTATGGTCCAGACATGTGCTCTCTGCTTTTGTGTTTTGAAATTGAAGCAAAACATGTTCTGTATTGTATTAACCATACCTCTCTATTATGTAGCTGATATATTATCTAGTAGTTATGTTTGGTTTATTCGATTGATATGCGTTTTATCATATTTTTATTCAATCCTGTCAACTCTATTGTTGTTGCACAAATATGCTATGAATCCATGAGGACCAAAAGTTACTGACTTTTCTTTATCAAGTGACGGAATGGTTAACAAGAATCAAATGTAGCTATAATCCCAGTATGAGCATATCATCGCATCCTCTTATAGACCTGGAGGAGAAAACATATGTGACATTTATTCATATAAGCAGGATAAATATAATAAAATAATCATAAATGTTCCAAGCACACAAAGACAAATAAGCATATGAGTACATTTACACTTCAAAGTTGTGCCAGATTCCTCAAATCCTCTAGTTACCGGAAACAAAATGCAAACGTCCGTAACATCCAAAATGTACTAGAGATAAGAATGCAACAAAAATGCTACTAAAGGCTGGGATTAACATGAGATAATATTCACTTTGCTTGCAATATTCATCAAATATTTCAGGAATTATACAAGTCTATTCTCCTGTAATGCAGTTATTGGGTCTTAAGTCTGATTTTGAACCGAAATGTCTTGTGGTTTTTATTTTATCATCATCAAATCTGAATTTATTAACAGGATCTGAGGGTGAAGATGTGTATTGCCTCATCTTCTTTTTAGTTCTTCCAGTGGGCATGGGAATCAATGAGCTTCCAAATAAATCTGAGTATCCATGTATAAACCTGGATCTTTCTTTTCATAGTGGATGCGTATACATACACCTCCACACACACACACACACACACACACACACACACACACACACCACACACACACACACACACACACAGGGCTAGGGGAGTGAGAGTGACTGCTGGTATTAAAAGCGATGTCTCAGCAGCGCTGCACGCATCGCCTCTATTCTTGTCGCTCTGACGCCACGCACCGCGTCATCACGCCATCGCTCCCTCCTCCGCTACGTTCTCCCTGTCTCTCCCTCCCTCCAGCTCTCTCTAGTAACTGGCTCGGTCTGCTGCCTCCGCCCCTTTTCCTTTTCCTCTCTTGCTCTCTCACACAGCCGCACATGCTCGCTCACACACTTTTTATACGCTCTCATCCTTTTTCCTCAACCCCTATTTATAGAAGTGTATTTATGCAAGACGGAGCAGAGGTTGCCCCCGGCAACAGGCCAAGCATTTCTGGAAAGGAGCACCTGTCAGTCTGGAAACAGCTGTCTCCATCCTGGCATCTTCCTTTCCTCTTCTTCTTCTTCTTTCTCCAATACCATTTATTTCAGTAGCTCAAGTTGCTTTTGAGTCTCTGGGTGTCCATCTTTGTGCACATGGATCTTCCTTTTCCCTCTGCGTCTCTCTCTTTCTCTCTCTCTCTCTCTTTCTCTCTGTGATCTGGCGTAAGTTAAGCTGTGTCTAGCTGTACACTACACAGTTGTCAAGCCACACACTGAGGAACTTCCTGTCATCTCCCGGGACATACACCTCCCACAGTGCAGGATCACATCTCTCTAAATCGTGGTCATACCATCACACTTACACCCCAGCAGAGTCTGTACAACCAGCATGGGTCAGACAAGTGAATGTCTCTCTGTCTCTGTCTCTCTCTCTCTCTCTCTCATACACACACACACATACACATGCAGACACTTCAGAATCCAGGCTGAAGCCTTAGCTACACCAAAGCCAGAACCTTTAGGACAAATCTTCAACAATACAACACGTATGCTAGGTATTACCTTAGTAAAAGAATCTCAAATAATTGGAGAAATATAACACAACCAAATGTATTTTAGCCACGTTTAGCTGCAAAACTAATGATTCAGACTGGTTTAGTATATTCTGGGCAGATGAAGGGAAATGATGGCTTTCTCAGATGTGAGAGCATTTCCATTCATGTACTCCATAAACACACAGAAACACCTTAATTACCGATGCTAATCTGTTGGCCGGTGCTGTATTTTTGTTATTCCTGTGAGAAGGTAGTTACAGTGGGGCGTTGTTATTACTAATGTAGTTACAAGGGATTTTAATAGGAGAATTCCAACGATCTCAATCATAAAGGATAATGGTCGGGTTTTGCAGTTAGCTCGTAAAAACAGAAGAGCAAGAGCTTCTTTCACTCTCTCGCTTTTTCCAGCGATGTTCACCATCATATCAAACTCTACCAGAAATAGTCGGACATAGAGACGGTGCAACTGTTGGACTCAAAGTTTCTGGGTGTTTGGTTTTGTACTAGAGCTACCAGGCTACTGTTATTAACAATTAAGGAAGCCAAGCCTCTGGTTCAATTTTATCAGTGTTGGGCCAATTTGCAGCCACACCAGTCTTTTGCAGATAAGTTTGGACACCCCTGAATCAACATTTAAATCAACACAGTCACCTCAAAGAGCATATTTTGGCTTGTTGATATCATTGGCATATCAGCAAACAGATTCGTAAAAGGACAGAATATCTCAGAATCCTAACATATGAAACCTTCCAATCAAAGTGGAACTATATTGTGATCTAAATCACCTTAAATCAATCTAAATCCAGTCTTTATACTTTGGATCTGTGCAAGATACACCTCCTATCTATGTTTGCTTGAAGTGACACCAAAATATGTCCTATGGTGAAAACAAGGTTTCAACATGAAGGTGTCAGCTACAGCTCTGTAATGTCCTTTTGTACATTTTTATAACTAGTGTGTTATACAGTGTCAGAAACCACACATGCATCTCAATTTGAGACAGTTTAGTGTTATTTAAAGTAACTCTGTGATGATTTCAACATAGTTAGCACAATCTCCAAGGTTCCATCACTTGTTAGCTAGATTAGCCTCAACCTGCAGTTTTGTTCTATTTACTACATTCGAGGTAAGGTGATAATTGTGGAAATTTTATCTTTGATAATGTTTTTTTTTTTTTAACTAAAGAAACTTTATTCATTTTTCTGTACTCTTCGTTGCAGTTAGCCTGGCTGTTGCTTGAAAGATGAAAAGTGAAACTTAATTAAGGTAGTTTTAATCTTTTGCATTAATCATAGCTGAGCTCCTGAGCAATTAATCTCCATGCCAGATGTCTGTTCTTACCTCTACAGAAGTTGTTACTGCCCTTTAACATAGCATGACGAATCTTCTTGCAGTGGCTAGAAGATTAACTATGTGTATGACAAATGTATGAGCAGTCAGCATTATATGTGATAAACTGAATGTCATGTAACACAAAAACCCAAATCAGGAAATCACGAAATTGTAATTAATTTGAAATGTAAACGTTTTCCACCTCACAAAGGCCAACTGCACTGCAGCTTTGCAGAACTAGAGTTTCTGTGCTGTTCACTGATTCAGACATTCTGGGGGGAATAAATAGATTTCTCCAAGCCACCTCTCTCCATCTGTGTCCTCCTTGTCCCCATTGCATCCTCCTGTCCCTCCACCCACTCCGTTTTCCCCCTTTATCGTAGCCGTTGCTGGGCCGCAGTGACATGGCACTGTGCCTGTTCCTGCCAGCGAGAGTAATTCGGCGCTGTTCCACCGGGGGCGGCTCCAGGAATAGAGCCAGATTTGTAGTGCAGCGTGTGGGGGTGTATTCATCAGCCATGAAGGGAGGGGAAAGGAGGGGGGACTGTGGAAGTCATACATCCAGAGGGACCAGAAGCTAAGGAGGAGGGGGAAAGTTGTGTAAAGAATCTGCCAAGATGCAAATATAGCTCTGGCTGGCATGTTGATGTTGATGAACACAATACGAGCCAAGTCGTCAGCAGGGTGTATTTAAAGATGCAATGCTTAATGTATTTACAAAAATGGTAACTGCATGTTATTTTGACGAAGAACGCTGGAAATGCACCCGACGCCTCTATGAGCCGTAAACTTGCATCACGCTCGGAGCGATTTACCATTCAGCGCAGTCACACAAACCCGTGGCAGTTTTCTATAAATGACCTCTTTCATTAGAGGGTGTATGGGAGTCAGTGCTTACGAACGAGAACAACAATATGGGTAAAATGTCAGCTTTTTGGGTGTGAAGGCATCACTTACTGACTAATGCATCACTCAAATTCAATTTGACTGCTTGCCCCCACACTGAATGTTCAGTTGCATTTGTGAACAGTTTACGTCAACTCTGTAACTACACTGAAATTAGACCTCATATAACAACAGGTATTCAGAGATCCCATGTTCATACTTGAACAGAAATGGAGTGTGTTACAAAAATCATGCATGAGATTAAGAAATCCATACACCTTAAGGACTATGATCAAAGTTAGCACCTGTTTTTGGTTTGGTCACACCTGCCCCTGGATATTCAGCTTATTTTTTTGTTTGTTTTATTATTCTGCATATAGAGTACCAAAGGGGGCCTTTTAAGGAAAATGTCTGACTGAGGTTACTAAAACCAATGTGACACACAAACTACAAATATCTTTGATGCCGTTCCACTTTCAATGAAGTCACTCACACTAGTGTAATGTGATTAACTTCATTTTACATTTTATGGAACTTACTAGTAACATCTTGTGGTGTCAGTCACACAAGGCAATACAAATCACTACAGTTCTGCATGACATATCTTACTTTGTAGCATAATATGACTGTTTTACCAATACCAATTTGTCTTACCAGTCTAAGCGGTTCAATCTCTTGAACACGAACAAAAAAATGTACTGCCCTCAGTGACATTTTGTGCTCAAATGTACAGGGATATTGTATAGTTTTATTTAAAGGTCCACTATGTAGGATTCAACAACTGAATAGCCCTCCCTTCCCTCGCCCTTTCCAAGTGTGTATTAGAATGTTTGATGGACAGCAGGTGCCTGTAGCGTACTTCCAAGTACTTACAGTCACAATCCCTTGTTTCTTCTGTGCTAAATTTTGAGTATGATCCTCCATTTTTCAAACTTTGGGTTCTCAAACTTGTTATCCAGCACCAGCAAACACTGATTCCTCTTCTTTCTTCTTCCTTTTTCTTCATTTCTTCTTCTTTATCATCCTTCGGGGGCTTCCTTCTGGATTCATGCTGCCACTTACAGAAACACAATAGGTCCTTTCTAGAGGTTTGTCCATTCTAGGCTACTGTAGCAGTGCAACATGGCGGCTCAGTAGAGGTCCTCTTTCTAAGCTGACGAAAACACAATGATTTATAGTTACAGGTAATTATATACTAATGACAACAGATTTATGAATATTATATTCCATTTCTGCTAATAGAGCCCCCTAAAGTCTACATTGTGGACCTTTAAACGTTTAATTGCGAAATTAAAATCTTGCTAGAATATTTTGCGCTGAAGAGAATAACATGACTAAATCTCTTCCATAATGTCTTGGTCCACTCTTCATTTTAAGCTCCTCTGTAGTCTTAGGTTTGTGTGTGGACTTCTCTCTTCATTTGATTTCCAAACAGGATTTTCTTATGAAAGGAGAGTTTAAGAATTTTTTAAACATGACAAACAGAAGAATCATATAAACTGTGCAATTCTAAACCTGTGATCTTCGGACTCTTTATTCCCTCCTCTCACTGTGTGGGAGTGTAGTGCTCATGGGTTCAATTCCTGGCAAGTATCCAACTGTTTTTACCGAAGTATTTTTAACTGCTTCTGTATTTTTTTTTAGATCCATTACCTGATTTGTGAAGGTCAACAACCATCTTTGTCTTTTGTGTTGGAAGATCTTTGGTTTTCCTATGGAAATGGATGATGGCGATTTTAAATGTCGGCAACCTTGTATTTATTTATTCATTCATCTACGCTTTATCCAGATCAGGGTTATGGTGGGTCTGGACCAATACCGCCCTGGGCATAAGGTGGGAGAAATCATCATGGATGGGATGCCAGTTAGTTGCAGGACACCATGCACATTCTGGAGAACCCAGAGAAATCCACATTTTGGACAAAACATTTGTAGCTTCACATAGGCAGTAACCTGAGCTCAGGATCGAATGTGCAAATCTAGAGCTGTGAAGCAACAATGCTACCTGTGTTACAACAAAGATAAATAGTTTTCTGCTCATTTTCATGACCGGTGCCAATAAATCTGGAGGAAGCTGTATATGGTGCCGTGTTAGTGCTCTGTTATATCCTATGATGAATCAGACTGACACCACAGGTGTGTTGCTCATTAATGGAGTGTAAGAAGCAGGCTGGCACCCAATCATCTAGTCACGATTCTTTGCGCCATAAGGACCGAATACTAATATTTAGACACTGTAATCAGAAGTGTAAGAATGACGGCAGAGAATTAGATTCAAGTCTAAAATTAAGGTTTATTATTTTTGCAGTTCATTATCACACAATTCTAATAAAGGCCTACGATTACTATTTTCAGAAATTCTGCAAGGTTGCATAATTCTTAGTGCATTAGCTCATCGTTGTGATAATTAAATTCATTCATCCTTTTATTGATCTAGTATAACTGCTTTGTCCTGGTCATGGTTGTGGTGGATCTGGAGCCTATCCCAGGAACACTGAGCATGAGGTAGAAATACACCCTGAATGGGGTGCCAGCCCATTGTAGGCCACTGTATACACACATATTCACACTTAGGTTCTGTTTATGCTTGGTTTTAAAATGCTTCTTGGGTGATCAGATCATAAGTGGACAACTGAGACACATCACCATTTACACCTGTGTCTATCATGTGTCTCCAAGGTCTCTAGGTGATAACTTGTGTTCAATTTTCATTGCTACGTATATTCCTTCTGCTAGAATGTCAAAAAGTGCACAGTTATTACGTCAATTCTGTCACCAGACTAGCAGCAGCTGTGTTTAGCATGGCTAACTAAGAAAACAAAAATGTTTCAAGAGCAACGTACAGACTATTCCACCTGTTGGGGTTGCTCCTCT
Source organism: Notoglanidium macrostoma (assembly GCA_030068235.1). Lineage (NCBI taxonomy): Eukaryota > Metazoa > Chordata > Actinopteri > Siluriformes > Auchenoglanididae > Notoglanidium > Notoglanidium macrostoma. The sequence continues at coordinate 18,329,484 of JAQQZR010000037.1, read as the reverse complement.
CCAGTGCTTCATTCAAGCATTGACACACTGTCACCAAAACAACTATCACGTCCTGCACTGATGACGTATTTTCTTTTTCATCTTTTTCATGGACACATCAGGATGCATTAGTGTTTACACTACAAAAATATATGGTCAAATGTGTCCCAGACCACCTCGCCAAGTGGTTTGAGTGAATGTGCCTTGAATGTGTCTTGGTGGTCGTTTACATTTGTATTTAGTGCTGTCCACTGATCCGATCACCCAAGATGCATTTTAAACCAAGTAATAAACAGGATCCTAGTGGCAATTTAGCATTCCTGATCCACCTACTGACATGTTTTTGAGAGGTGGAAGGAATCCTGAGAACCCGGCCAAAACCCATACGGGAAACCCCACACAGACAGTAGCCCGAGGTCATGATTGAACGAGGGACACTGCTCCAGCATGCCACCCATGATAATTATAGTGCTGGCTAAATTGTATTTGCATACATAGAGGCACAGTGTAATTATTGAGAATTAAGTTCTTGCTAGCATAAACCTGTTCTCTGCATTTCCCATGTCTGAAATATGAGCCACTATTTGAAGTGCATAAAACAAAAAGCATAATTAAGGTTCAAGCAAAATCGTTTCGGCGCATTAGCGTTTCTCAGGATTTGCCCCGACTTGTCTTTTTGTTTTGTGGCCTACACCTCACAAGATGACTCCACTCAAGCAGTCAGCTCCAGCATGGCACTCACAGATCAAATAATATATACAGAATATAATAAGACTTTTCTTTTTATTTTCAGTATCCATAACCCAGCCAAAAACATTTCAAAAGTGCTTACAAGGTCCACTCCTGTAATTTGAGCACTGCTGTAAATATCAGCCTCAAACCAACCACATCTAGTTCTTTAGTAATGTCACACAGACTTGCTGATGTGGTTTGGGATAAAGTGGGAACAAAATGTTACAGTGTATCTGAACATTGCGACATAATTGGTTGCAGCCATCATGAACAACCAGAATGACTATTTCCTTAGCTATTTTTTAATGTTGTATCCATTCCTCCTCTTGCCTTGCAAAGCCTAAATTGGAATTATGCAAATGATAATAGAGTTCTGTTTTGACCTTAATTTTTAAATTCATACTGCTATGTTACATATGATTTGCCTTCTGCTTTTCCTAATGGGGGTCACTGTAGCAACAGGATGTGTTAGTCCAAACTTGTCTAATTCCAGCCGTAGATTCCAGCGCCTCATGGGGGATCTCCAGATACTCCCAAGCCAACTGTGGGATATAATCTCTCTAGCATGTACTAGATCTGCTGTAGGCTCTATGTTCAGTTGTCTATGTCCTTGAAAAGTGCCCAAACCACCTCAGTTGGCTCCTCTCACTTGTGAGGAGCGGAAGCTCTATTCCTCTATTCCTGGACCTTATTCTTTTGGTCACTACCTACAGCCTGTAACCAGATCATTCCATTGAGGATAGAAATCGAGCTTATATACAGAATATTACCTATGTAGATTAATGTAAGTTGAAGAGCTGGGCATGTATTTCCAGAAAATATTTTGGGTGAGACAGAATGAGATAGACAATACTTGTCAGCTGTCAGAAGTATGTGAACATCTGAGTACATCCCATTCCAAAATGGGAGTTGTTCCCCCTTTGCCTCCACTCTTATGGGAAGGCTTTCCACTAGATTTTGGTGTATGGCTGTGTGGATTTCTGCCCATTCACCCATAAGAGCAAAAGGATAGGCAGTGATGGCTGGCAAGTATGCCACGCATAAAGTTATAGGTGTTGGTGTACATAGGGGCATTGTCATGCTGGAACAGATTTGGGCCTCTTAGTTCCAGTGAAAGAAAACCTTAATGCCACAGCTTACAAATACATTCTATATAATTGTGTGCTTCTAAATTTGGGGCAAGCATATGGGAAGAACCCACATATGGGTGTGATGGTCAGGTATCCACATACATTTGGTCATATAGTATACGCTATTTTCATAGCCCCAGGGCAAAGCTTAAGAAGGAAATTTTGGACACCTGTTATGTCTTCATTGATCTAATTCTTTCAAGGTAATGAAAGAACAGCGTGTAAATCTAATTGGAAGTATTCTTTTAACTGACCAAGCTGTCCTGATCCTATTGTGCTTCCTTTTTGAATAAATGTAATATGGATATAGTGACAGGGCAGCATGGTGGTACAGCGGTTAGTTCTGTCACTTCACAGCAAGAAGTTTCTTGGTTTGCACCTGCCGGCTGACTGGTGTCTTTCTGTGAGGAATTTGCATGTTCTCCCCTTGCCTGTGTGGGTTTCCTCCCAGTGCTCCAGTTTCCTCCCACAGTCCAAAGACATGCAGATTAGCTCAATTGGCTACTCTAAATTGCCCATAGCTATGAATATGAGTATGAACAATTGTTCTTCTCTGTGTTTGCCCTCCAATAGATTGGCGACCTACCCAGGGTGCACCCTGTCTCTCACCCAAAGTCAAGTGGGATTGGCTCCAGGTTCCCCATGACCTTTAATGAATAACTTGTATAGATAATGAATAGATGGATGGATGGATATAGTGACAAAGTAAATCTATGAGACTATGCAGTAGGCTGAGGATGTTATGGATGTGCTGCTATAGAGTAAACTCTATTTGAACTCCTGCATTGTTTCCTGATAAGGAATTGAATTGTTAGCTGTGATATTAACTGTGGTGTTGCTATGTGCAGAACAGAAAAAAAGACCAGGTCTTTGCTTCTTTCTAAATTGGTGGGAGAGAAACACAGGTGACCAAAGGAACCACAGGGAGATGGCGGTAAAGAGAGAGGCAGGTAAGACTACTTGTCTTCCACATGATGTCCATTTCTCTGTCTTTCCCTTCCACCTGTTCCCTCTCCCATTCTCTCTCTTCTCTCATATCCTCCTCCAGGAAAATTGGGCAAGTGTTGCATAAGCGCTGAAGGGGTGGTGGGGTGACGGACGTGGAGAACTGAAGAGAAGGTGGGGGTTGAGGCAGAGTGGAAATTGATGGAAATGCAAAGAGGAGGATGGGAAAGCGTGCCCTTTCTCCCCCTCATTCTCCCTCTCCGGTGCTGTCTGGCATGCGTCCTGCTGAAAGTAGGCTATGTTTGACGCGCTTGAGGGTAAGGCTGAGTCACAATACGCCACTGAATACTAAACCCACTGATTGCATTGGACTAAGGCTTTAGCCTGCATCATTGCAATATCTTGCATTATACAATATCAGTCCATCATCCTTATCATTTTCTCCACAAGATGGGGTGCCAGTGACAGCAGGATTAGCGAAGACAATTGGAGGTGGTTCTGAATAATAAACTTAGTGTGATGTTTAATTCCCAGTAATGCCAAAAGTATGTTTGGCATCCAAAAATGATTCATTTTATTTCCTTGAAAACTGTGAGTTTGGATATAAGAATGTGGAATTCAATGCTGTCTGTGACAATAAAGGCCAATATCAAAGTGCTGCACAGTTTCCTGTTTCTGTGTTACTTCCTTAAACACTTGGACATTGACGCTCCTGGAGGGAAAATAGCACGTAATGGAGAAGTATGCAAGCACACGTCATTGCATATGAACTCAACTGAGCAATGTAACCATTAACACGATTTAGATCACAGCCAGTTACCACCAGTGGTAGGAATGGACAGCTTGTAGTAGGGGAACATAACTTGGGATTTTTTAAATTCTTCTTCAGGAGTTAATTTTGGCATGGTTTAGTTACAAATAAATACAAACGTGAATGTTTTGGTTCCTATTGCTCTTTTAGTGATAGTACAATTTCTTTTGCATTTGAGGGGTAGTGGGGAATTAAAAAGATGCTCTGAGGTCATATTAATATCAAAATAATGTCTGCTTTAGGTTATCTGGTAAATTTATCATTAGCTTTTTCAACTAGCTAGAAGACACAAACTAGAACCTTGCCTAAATTTGCTGCTACGTGCCGCTAGAAATATGCACAAAATACAGAACCATACTAGAAGTTCTGCACTGTCACTCCTACATTCTTTTAGCACTAGCACTGTCCACAAGTTGTTTATGTTGCCGGGGAGATCCACTGGTAATGAGGTTGCGTTGGTTCCCTTTTCAAACTTTATTACCTTAGGCACTTGCTCTCTGGTCCTGGACCTCTTTCACCTTCATTCTCTCTTTTATTTTTGGCTCATACTTGTCAAGTTCTTCTTTATCCTTTCTTTTGCCTCTTGTTACAGCAAAACTATCAAAAGTCTGCCTTTAATCAACAATGGTTTTATTGCTCCTTTCAGTTACATTTTTATGCATTAAGTTAGCTTACCATGCTTAGCAGGCTAATTTTTGCTTACCAGTGTATTTGCTAATTTACTGATTAAAATGAACCCAAATTTCATTAAACACATCAAATAGTAGTATTAAACTGACTTAACTTGATA
>JAQQZR010000037.1:18313432-18324997 GCA_030068235.1 Notoglanidium macrostoma | reverse complement strand
AGGTTGCGTTGGTTCCCTTTTCAAACTTTATTACCTTAGGCACTTGCTCTCTGGTCCTGGACCTCTTTCACCTTCATCCTCTCTTTTATTTTTGGCTCATACTTGTCAAGTTCTTCTTTATCCCTTCTTTTGCCTCTTGTTACAGCAAAACTATCAAAAGTCTGCCTTTAATCAACAATGGTTTTATTGCTCCTATTGAGATTGTTCATTTAAAAAAAATGCTTTGATTTAAGGAACTTGACTATTAATTAATTTAATACATTTATTCATTTAAAAGGGAGGACAAGGTGGCAATTACATTGCAATAAACATGCAGTAGGTATCTAGCAAGCTAGCAATCTTTTCAATGAGATGGATTTCAAGAAGGCAGACGAAATATTGTTTAGAAAGAAAGAAAGCTATACTTGCTTATATACTGTAATCTCCTAAGCTAAATTGTCCAAAACATCCTTTCAGTTACATTTTTATGCATTAAGTTAGCTTACCATGCTTAGCAGGCTAATTTTTGCTTACCAGTGTATTAGCTAATTTACTGATTAAAATGAACCCAAATTTCATTAAACACATCAAATAGTAGTATTAAACTGACTTAACTTGATATGCTAATGACACTAACAGTGTTTGAGAAGATTTTTTTTGTTTTCTGTTAACTAACAGATTTTGTTTCTCCACAAGGCTAATTTAATTCCTTTATCTAAAAATGAAAACCACAGTGCAGGGGTCACCTCACACACTTTTTTAAAACTACCTCTATGCTTAAGATTATATTATAATTGATGTCTATTGACAAATAATGAATGGTCAATGACATAAGACCCACCTTTGATGCTTCTTTCTGTGGTTTGCCACCAACCCAAAGAACAAACTGCTTCTGTTCTTTATCTTTTGTCAACGTTTTGTTGTACTTTTCTATCAGGCTTATCCCTCGTTCTGCTCTGTCCTTTACAACAGAGAGTTTGGCCACCTGATTCAAAAGTTCCTTGAAACTGCAACACGGCAGCTCTGTAGAGGTGGACCTGCTCCCTATGTAGATATAAAGGGCTCATTCTAAGCTTACAAAACTCAAAGATTCATAGTTACAGGTAATTATACACTAATGAAAAGATACTTATGAATATTATATTCAATTTCTGCTAATAGATCGCCATAAATCCTACATAGTGGACTTTAAGTATTGTGTAATGTTACTCAACGAATCATTAGATACATTAGCTACCTAATTATGACATCTTGACCAATTTTCTCTGCAAACATTGACTACCGATTTTATTTGGCTAATTTAGTAGTGTGACTTAGCCAGACCAAACTTATGTGTGTGTCCAGGTCTCAGGATATTTAGGACTAAAATAGTAATTAAATGTACAAAACAGAAAATAAACACTAATTCTGTAATTCAATCAATCAAGATATCAGTGATTCTATGGATAGTTTTTGGGATTGTGTGCTATTGGAGGCCTATACAATAGAATAACTCCTACAAAACAACTTTTTTAAAGTATGAGCCAGAGCCATTGCATTACAAAAGTATTCTTTGGAAAAACTTTTATTTCCACCACTGGTCATTACACAGTGTTGAGCTGTCTTTCTCTTATCATCCTTTACGTCAAAGTATGTGTCTGATGTACACAAACTCTCCGGGTTTCAATGACTTCCTTAGTATTCAAACAGTCCAGGGGGTGTGTCTAGCCGCAGACATAGTAGGAGCAAAAAGGATGCACGGTAGGAGAACCATGACTGTCTGCTATGTGACCAACCTTCAGCCAAATATCTCTGGTTTCCACACACTTCAACCCCGGAGCAGACACATGGCGAGCCAGTCAGTGAGACAGCACGAGAGGCAAAGCAATGACCTCATACTGCTGGACAAGCCAGATGTTTCCAGACACGACCAAGTGTTTCCCCACTTATGAGTAACCCGAGAGACAAGGAGATTGTCGAGGAAGAGAACACACAGGCGCTGTGACACACTGACTTAGTTTTTATTTTTTACTACAGGGAGAAGCCGGAAATCCCTACTGTATGTTGAGCAGAACTGATTAATATTAATATTCATGCCGCAGCGCTGTTGAATTATGCACTCTGATTGGGGTGTTGATTGATTTTCTATAACAGCACCTCTGACAACAGTATTCAAATCAAATCGCAGCTTCATATTAAATCGGTAAATTTTCCACCGTAGATGATGTCATACTTTCCAGCTTCTTTGTCACTTGACAAGCTATGTACTTCTTGTCTTGTTAACTTCATATGAGAGGAAAGAAAGGCTGGGGAGGGAACAACTATTCGTAGATGCATCACACCACCCCATCGTTGATTGTTTTCCTATAAGAGCATACCACAAAGCTTTGTAATGCTTTTGCCTTTTGCTGTAATTTGCCGTAGCTAATTTAATTCTCCATGTGTGAGTGTCGGTTTCTGAAAAATATGATGATGATGAGGATGATCTGCGCTAATCTGTAATCTGGATTACATAATACGATTCCACAATAATCAGATTACGGGTTCTTTTCATGGATTCTGTGATCGCGATTGTGATTGTTGATGTCAGTGAATCATAGTCTATTGATTTCGAATTTACTGGGTGTGACAGTAAACTGCATAAGAGCAGTTGTTATGACTAACAGCTGTTGTGTGTGGTTTCTTGCAGTAGCTCTAATCACTTAGAGGGAGACTAAAAATATTAACTCTCTTAGCTAAACATAGTATAGCTGGCTTTACGTTTGCTACTTTTGCTTATAATGTCGGTTTATGTATGTGCTCCTCAGTCCAAGATTGTTCCACAAAAAGTAGAAAAAATCTTAATACACAAAAGTCATCTAAAGGATTATATTGCTGGTTAAGTCTATGCATATTTTTAATACGTACTGGACTTTCTTTGTTCAGTATTTCCTCGATAATCTGCTTAACACTGAACATGAGCATTCTACTTTAAAAAAAGATCATCTTATATGTAAACCTACTGTATTACTTTGTGGTTATTTATGTATAAGGCTGTCTCTGGTGTGCAGCAGAGTGTGGCAGGACTGTAAAAACAAAGCTGGAATAAACAGGAGGTACAGCGGCATACAGCCAGTTTTACTTCAGTATCAGCACGCTTGGACAGTGTGCAGCTCTGTGTGGCTGTGCAAACACAGCGCTGTCCTGAAAGTCAAAAACCGTCTGCAGGTTTACATATGAGAGGGTGTCATGTGACTGCATGTGACATAAAGCTTCAAACAAACAAACATCCATTTCTAATGTCCAGGTTCCTTTCAGATGCATTTCACTTTTGTGTTGATAGGACGTTAGAAGCTGTGGTTATGTAATGGCGTCTGTGTGAACGGCCAAGAGGGGTGTTACCGGAGCAGGACTAAAGTGGGACGGGCCTGGCTGTTGCCTGGTTACAAATATTTTGGGCAGGGAAATGGGCAAACATGTCCTGCCTCCCCAGGAAATGGGCTGCTCTCGTGACTGCTGCAGGGGGCTCGAGTCGCACCGACACCACAAAACAAAACAGGAAAACTGAGAGAATGCGGTAAACAAAACCTGCTGTTTGGGTTTCAGCATGCTCCTCCTTCCAAAGTCAGAGACTCGCTGTTGCAGCTCTCTGCTGCTGCAAACACCAGTGCAGATGTTTGAAAAAATTAATAAATAAATAAGTAAATACATAACAAAGAGCTGAAAGTACAAACATTGAAATATAGAAATGCAATAATATAAAACTATAGATAACATTAGTGATATAGGAATAAATAACTTTAGTAATATAAAGATAGATTAGATTAATGATATATATGTAGATTGCATTAGGGATATAGATATAGAAATGCTTTAGTGATAAGCATTGCACACATTTTGATCCCATTTGTGATTTTGAAAAGTCTAAGATACAAAAGAAAGATACATAAAAATCTTAAAAATTGTCTTATCTTAAAAGATACAATTTTTGTTTTCATTTTCTAGCACCAAGTGCAGTCAAACCTTATATTCCGGTAAGAGGCTGAACTTCATTTACGGTTTTACGCAAACATCTATGTAAACTTACTTCAAAACCAAACCAAGACAATATTATATATAAACGCAAATCTCCCTTCTGCATCACGAATAACAGACTTGTCAATAATAGTTTAGTATATTAGTAGTGAGACAATTTAAATGATATTTCTGGATTTGACATAAATTAGCTTTTGTTCCACTTCCTACTTAGATCTCTATCAGGTCACTACTTCCATTTCTGAAATATAATTTTCACTGTTGTTTATAATATTCGTTTTCAGTAACCGGTTTATCCTGGTTCAGGATCACGCTGGATCCGGAACCTATCCTGGGAACAATGGGTGCAACCCTGGAACACGTCTGGGTGGGACACCAGTTTATCGGAAGGCACCATGCGCACACACGTTCACAACTAGGATCAGTTTAGTGTACCCAATCCTCCTACTGGCATGTTTTTGGGAGGTGGAGGAAAGCGAGGAAACTGGAGGAACTTCGATATCCTTTTAAACCATTCTGTAAAAGGTTTTTTTTTTTCTCTCTCTCTCTCTTTTCTTGTGAAAGCTGTTTCATAATCCTGTTGACTTTTTACCCCTTAAAAAATACTTAAACTTCTGCTGACTGAAACAAATGACCGAAATGAACTTGTCGATGTGTGGGCGAACCTTTTGAGCTTGCGGATAGCCATAATGGCTGACTTAATCCAGATTATTACTCGTCAGCGCGTGTGAGATAATCCCGATAAAATCTTGCCCTGAATATTACAACAAACACTGAGATTTACATAAAAAAAAAATAATAATAATTTTAATCTCTGACACTTCCAGAACTTTGGTTGTCTATGGTTGCAGTTGCGCTACGTAAATTGGCAACACTTTGCCAAAACGCTTTGGTAAATGAATGCTCATTCTACTTCGCAGATGAGACTTTTTGAAAATATGTATATTTTTCCACCTAATATCCAAGTCACACTATGTGGCCAAAGGTTTCTGGACACCTCACCATCACACAGTTTCTTTTTTTTTTTTCAGCATATTATTCCAGATTTAGTCGCCCATTGCTGTTATAATAACGTCCACTCTTCTGGGAAGGCTTTCCACTAGATTTTGGAGCGTGGCTGTGGGGATTTGTGCTCATTCATCCACAAGAGCATTAGTCAGATCAGATCAGGCACGGATGTCAGATGAGGAGGTCTGGGGTGCAATCAGTGTTCCAGTTCATCCTAAAAGTGTTCAATGGTGTTGAGGTCAGGGCTCTGTGCAGAGCACTTGAGATCTTCTGCTCCAAACCTGGCAAACTATTGATGGTTGATGGTTCTCACATTGCGCACAGGGGCATTACAATGCTGGAACAGGTTTGGGCCTCTTAGTTCCAGTGAAGGGAAATTGTGATGCTGCAGCATGCAAAGACATCCTATACAATTGTGTGCAACAGTTTGGGGTGTGATGTTCAGGTACATACTTTTAACCATATAGTGTACTTGCAGTTAATTGCATTTAGTGGAGTGTAATCTATCATCTTTTTATGCATTGTGTGCACAATTATCAACACATGAATAGTTTGTAACTGATAGAAATAAGCAAAAACAGCCAGGCACGCAGAACAACCCCGACTCCTTGCTGAACCTCGGGGCTTTAATCTTAAAACATTCGGCGAAAACAATACAAGCAGGAGGTCCAAATTCGTACATAAAGGCACGACGCCAAACTAAAACGCTAGACGTTAGAGTTGCCCTGTCAGTCGTAGCTAGCAAAACACTTCGCTAACAGGATGTTTGTTCAGGTGCTAACGCAGTACCGTTGTTAGCTTGTTTGCCTTGTTGTGCACTTATTTAGTCGAGTCGATACTTTTTAGCAACAAGCAAACCAGTTTAGCAGCCAGCTATTAGCCGCGAGAACGCTTTCCAAGTAGTGCAAAGGTTATGACTATCGTGCTAAGATTGCTAACTAAGAAGAATGCTTTTTTTGCATCTTGTCTGTGAGCAGTGAAAATACTTCCGTAAAAAAAACAAAAACCATTTGGGTTTCGTTAGCGAAAAGTTAAAATACAACTAATGTCTAAAGTCACGTAGTGAAATCCGAGTCTCCGTGTTTGCAAATCCGTCTGTGGTGGAATACTCAATGACTCCTTACTCCCTTTGCAAGTGCACTACATAGGGTATAACAAATAAAGGCTTCTGCCGCCATATGTAGTGCACTACGTGTACTATAGCAAGCCGTTTAGATGGCGTTCATCCAACGCGCTTTGTGAGGCCCAGAGGTTGCCACGGGACACGGTTGCTGCGCAACAAAAACAAAAAAAGACCAAATCGTCATGACGTCGTTGCGTCAGACGTGCCGGAACGACGTTTCCATAACGACGCAACGCCTGTACATACACATCTGCAGATTTCGGTTGTAAGGAATAGTGGCAACACATGGGACTGATACTGTTGAGTTGTTTTGCATTTGATCGAGGATCACGAAATGTTCTATTGTTTTATAACAAACATATGCATCGACTAGTCTAATGATAAATAAATAAAAACAAACAAATAAACAATCAATCAGTGGCGGAATAGAGCTTTGTTTTTATTTATTTGTTTTGCAGAATTGGACTTAAACAGTCCAAGATATTCAGCCTGTTCCCTTTGAAATGACATATAGATTTGTCTTTAGAATTAAGAACATGCTCAACAGCTGAGAAATCGGAGTCTGGTTGTTGGTTGTCTCTCTTCCTCCTCCTTCCTCTGTTTGCATCCCACATAAGGAGCTATGATGCGCTTTTTTTCTGACGTAGCCACAGGTCGGCAGTTCTTAGCCACTGGTGAGAGTTCTGGCTGATTTTTCGGAGAGATATTCCTGGTGAAAGTCATGTACGTCGTGTTAGTCATGCTGGTTAGAGTAGTCTAGCTGAGCTCCTACCTGCCGGTGGCCAGAACAGTACGTTCTCCGTTAGTGACGTCAGCCTGCTGACTAATTGTTGTCGTCCTCGCTCGGCCCTATACTCAGTGTTGACATTTTCATTCTGCCTCGTGGATCCTCGCGGCTCACAAAAGCTCTCCTGCAATTTCCCATTGCTTTCGTTCCCCCTTTCTTCTTCCCATTTCCGCTCTCAGGCTCCTCACGTTGTCGTGCACAAGGAGTAAGCGATGAATGCAACTTTCTATTCATTCTGAAGTGTCTCACTGTCGCACATGCCTTCCTGTACACGCAAAACAAAAGGAGCTTTGTGTGTTTCCGGCAAGTTTGGCTTTGTTCGTTCAGATGTTAAGTCTATATTCAGTGTATTCTGATGTCCTCAGTGATGATGAGAGTTATGATGGTGATTATGGGAATGTGACAACATCTGTCTAGGAGCTATCCTTCGATTTTATTATTATGATTATTATTATTATTATTGCTTCTGCTGATGATGATGCTCATGCTGATGATGAGACATTACAACAATACATTGTTGTCATTATAATTAACAGCAGCATTTAATATTAGTGTTTCTATTTGGTGTTTATGTTGTTGCATTTAAACATTTTCCAGGACTGTCACAGAACCACATTTGACACTAATATTAGACCACCGGGGATTCCGTGAGGCCCATGAGAAAGTTTACAATGGAGAGTTGTGTTCACCTGAAGCACGTTTCCACAACCCCTTCCTTCAGCTGAGAAACCGCCGGGTAGCTCCTTCTCTACCTGCTGCATACTGTATATGTCTGACAGCTTTCAAATATCTTTCAGTCTTTCTCTCCTCTTCTGTCTGTTTTGCACATTGATCATATGTACGATCTGACTATATATTTTCTTATGTAGTGAGCTCGAGAAAGAGCAACCATTAGAATGAGCAATATTATCATAATAATTCATATCATTAACATTATCATTATAGCCTATGTACTTCACTATAGCTTGTAGGCTAGGTATTTTTTTATTTAATAACAAACGAAGTCCATCATCTTAATCTTCATTTCAAACTTATTCCAATTTGTTTTGTTGTCAACAACTTCCGTAGCAACATTAAGCAAAAATCATATATGCTGAAACCTTTTTTTCTTTGACGCACTTAGCCCAGAGATAAGGCTAATATTGTCCTTCCCTATCGTTTCTGTATAGTCTCTATTTTTAAAAAAAATCATGCAATCAAAAATATCTCCTGTGGAAGCTATAGTAAACCATGCTATTCTCGACAGTGCGCCAGAGCGTTTTTTCTGTGGGTGAGGGAATCCCTAAACGTCATTGCCTAGGATACCAAAAAACAAAAACACCACTTCATAAACCATATATGGGCACCTACGTCAGCGGAACTCCAGTGAGGGGCGGAGACAGAACTCCCTACTTTACAAAGCGATCTCAGATGGCTTCATTCAGAAGACGAGGGACCCCGGCTCACGCGCACAAAACGCTGTTTGTTATCGCTGACACGGCGCGGACATTTTTTTCATGGATTTATAAATGCACACTTCGAAAAAAAGGAACCTTTTAGGGATTGTGATATCGCCAGCCAAGGTGGAGGTCTCCGCTTTGGACTTGTAAACTTGTTTCCCCCCAACGCAGTACTGGATTGCCATCTTAATGCAACTTTTTTGGAAAGACACGAAAGGCATCTTGACTGACTCTTCAAGTAAATCTTGTTACGGTAGGTGATGACATGGCTGAAATAATCTAACATTATATCACTAGCCTAGTTTAGTCTATGCGTGACAATCTTTGACTTAACAGTGTGTCGAACTTATGGCGATCTCTGTAAGTGTGCATGCATACAGGTCAACTAAAATGGCTTGTAAATGCATTGTAGTGATGAATTAGACAGTGCACTAGAACGACAAATCTTTCGCTGGGCGCCAGGTGACGTGCCATTTTCGCCGGGAGCGAGCGCTTTCTCGGTTCCACTCGGCTTTGCCGGGGAGATGTTCCAGGGGTTCCCCGGTGACCCGGACAGCGGCTCCCGTGGAAGTTCCTCTCCGTCGGTCGAATCTCAGTACCTGTCTTCGGTGGACTCCTTCGGGAGCCCCTCCACCACCACTGCACCACAAGTAAGTCCTTAGAGTTTATTTGCTGCATGCATGACCTGTCTAACTGCTCGGTGGCTTGAAGGCTGTTTTGTTATTACTGAACCGTTGTAGAAAAATTGCAATTAACGCGAAATTGAATAGAATCAGAATAAAACGCAAACATGTCTATGTCGTGTGAGTGCAGAGCAGTCCGTTAGCAACGTGCTGTGTGTATGTGTGTGTGTTTGGCAGCACGCGGCATGGTGGAACCTCTCCGACGTGTTCGCGCTAAGCCCCTCCCCCTCGCTCCGTTCTCCGGAGCCCTCCTCGTCGCTCTGGCCTCGCTGTGACGTCAATGCGTTCTATTTTGGAGTGTTACGTCGCGTTGCTAAGGGGAGCACTGGGGGAGTGACGGCGGGGGCGGAGCGTGGAAGGGGCGGGGGGGAGGGGGAAGAAAGGAGGACTCGAGAGCGCTGATTGGCTGACGCTTGTGGAGTCTCTTGTCTGACGTTTCATATGAATATTAACGAATCTCCTGAACTCGGGCGCGCGCACACGGGCATTGCCGCCGGCCTCCGCTTCTAAATAAAGAAGCGAGACTGCAATTTTTCGCCATGGAAAAGTCAAAGGGTGTTCTTTTTTTAATCCACGGATTGTGCGATCCGTGTCTAATAATAATAGTAATAATAATAGTAATTATTATTATTATTATTTAAGTCTAAAATCTTGAGGTAATTAACTATGCAATAAATAATTATAAAATAATAAATAATTGAAAGTATTGAAGCTAGTGTCTCAATGTGTAACTGAAATACGGAAATCACGCAATTTCTTAACAACATAATGCTGTTTACAGCATAATATAGAGCACCTTCACAGCTACATCACATATATAGTATTAAAACCTATATAAAAAAGTTAATATTTGATAGATCATATATACTTTTAATAGTCAACAGCATTTATAATCTTATAGGTCTAAATGCTTAATCTAATTAGTTCTGTTGTTATCACCTCCTGCTCAACATTAAGATAAAATATATTTAATGTACACTACGTATATGCTAAAAGTTTTTTTTATTTGACACAATTGACCCAAAGACTTCCTTGTCATGTATCTATATTGTCTGTTATAAAATCCTTAAATTCATGATGTTTACAGTATATATACCACTATATTGTGTATAGAACTGGTTACATCTTGCACTTTACAGCTGTAATGTAGGTTTTACAACATTCAAACCTATTTTATGGACTAGTTCCCTTTTATTTAGGCCCTAGCTTGACTATATTTGCAAATATCCCACCTGTGGGACTAATAAAGGTTTATCTTATCTTAAGGTTTATCTTATCTTATATAGGGACTATATAGGAATTGAAAGTAGCTAAAATATTGTTTGTTTGTTTGGTATACTGCTATAAGGCAATAGAACTATTGCCTCCAGGATGAATCATGGAAATAGGAAGCGGTATCGGTTTAAACCCGGGCTTTATGTTCTCCCTGTATGACCTTTAGAGCCACTCAGCTTAAATCCTGTGTGTTCATGTTCCATAGGAGTGTGTATCTGCCGCTGGAGGTGTAGGGGTGGGTGGCGGGACAGCTGGCAGCGCTCCAGGGGTGGACATGCCTGGCTCCTTCGTTCCCACAGTGACTGCCATCACCACAAGTCAGGACCTGCAGTGGATGGTGCAACCCACTCTCATCTCCTCAGTGGCACCAGGGCAGAGTGGCACAGGTACGACCACCATGACCCAGTCGGTGGCCCTGGACCCATACGACATGCCAGGGCCAAGCTTCTCCTCCGGCTCAGGCTTCACCCCTCCCAGCTCAGACACCCCAGGTCCCTTGCGCCAGTCACGGAGCCGCCGGCGCACACGTGACGAAACGGTAAGCGAGGTTCACATTGGATTGAACGGTTTGTATCCATGTAGGCTGAGACTTTGGCTACTTCTCTTGTGTGTGTGTACATGCCATTTATGCAAAACATCATACACATGTCCAAGTATTGAAAATGCTTTCATCCTTTCTTCCAGCTGACTCCAGAGGAGGAAGAGAAGAGGCGTGTCAGGAGAGAGAGAAACAAACTGGCCGCTGCCAAGTGTCGTAATCGACGACGTGAGCTTACAGACAGGCTTCAGTCGGTGAGCGACTAACTCCACAAATCACATGCATTTGATTTTATACGACACCCATAGTGTAGGAGAAAGGATTATCTTAATCTCAGCATGGTAAGTGTTATGGTAATGCAATATGTGACCTATAATAATGTTCATGGTACCGAAGAACTGCTGCTGTAATCATAAAGACCATGGCGCTCGTACTGAGTTCCTGTCAAGGTTTCATCCTCATTTTTCCTTTTCAAGTGTTTTTCTTTGCAAGTATCACCTCTTGTTCATTATGGATCTACATCCATATTTCTGTAAATTTGCTTTGTGACCATGTGTGTAGTTAAAAGAGCTGTATGTATGTGTGTGTATGTATGTGTATATATATATATATATATATGCATGCCTCCTGTTTGTGTGTGTGTCTCCCGTGCATGCGTGGATCTCCTCCGGGTGCTCCGGTTTCCTCCCGCAGTCCAAAGACATGCAGATTAGGTCAACTGGCTACTCTAAATTGCCCAT
>JAQQZR010000037.1:18288668-18313304 GCA_030068235.1 Notoglanidium macrostoma | reverse complement strand
CCCAGGGTGTACCCCGCCTCTCACCCCAAGATGCTGGGATTGGCTCCAGCTTCCCCGCGACCCAGACGGATAAAGCGATATAGATAATGGATGGATGATGTGAGGAAAATTGCACATAGCTTATACATGTGCTCCAGCGTCAAAGGAGTATTTTGGCCTAAAATTTTTTTGTCTTTACATTTTGACTGGAACAATAGGGCTAATCTGCTGGACTATCACTTTATGGTTTTAGAAGAAAAGAAAAGAAAAATCAGTCCATTCTGAATTTATCAGTCTGTATCCTTTCAAAGTTACCAATCAGAGGAGAATATGTTCAAGGCTTGATTGACTTGTCTGGTTTTCAGTGTCTCTCACTCTCGCACGTCTACTTGTTTTCCAGGAAACCGACATTCTGGAGGAGGAGAAGGCTGAGCTGGAGGCTGAGATCTCAGAACTGCAGAAGGAGAAGGAGCGTCTGGAGTTCGTCCTCATCACCCATCAGCCGAGCTGCAAGATCCCTTACCAGGAGGAGCAGCAGCAGACGCCAGCGCCTCCTCCACCTCTGTCCTCCTCTGTGGCAGTGGTGGGTTTGACTGTGAAGGAGGACTCGTTCTACCTGCCTCCACCTTACTCGTCCCACCACCACCACCACCAGCAGCAGCAGCAGCAGCACCAGCAGCACCAGCACCAGCAGCAGCAGCAGCAGCAGCAGCAACAGCAAGGGATGATGCAGGAGGTAGCCTTTTCTAGTTCTTTCTATGGGCCGAGTCAGCCGGTGCCGGGTGGCCCGTGCCTTGTCGCCGACGGCGGCGGTAACCCTGACGCTGGCAGCCACAACCCCTCATACACATCTTCATTTGTGTTCACCTACCCAGAGGGAGCCTGCGGCGCCACCGCTAACCAGCGAACCAGCAGCAGCGAGCAGTCCTCTGACTCCATGAACTCGCCCTCACTTCTCGCACTCTGAATGCCCTGACCCCTTCCTTCCCGTCATTGCCGTTTTTCACACACACGCGTCACACACACACACACACACACACACACACACACACACACACACACACACACACACACACACACACACACACACACGTGCAATCATTCACTTTATCATGTGCAACACAGTAGATGTGCTCAGCCTCTTAGACATTATTTGAGAGGACACCCTTTGTTATTGCATATTCACATGATAGATTTATATTTATTGCAAAAAAAAAAAAAAAAAAGTTCAAATGTTCTCACAAACTCGTCACTCCAGCTAAATGGTTTTTGCACTGGTGCTGTAGTTGCTTAACTCAAGCCTGAATCACTATCAGATAAAGTATTAATTTGTAATAGATTCAGACGTTGTATCAAAATGACTCGGCGCCTGTGACACCCCCCCACATATACACACGTATATACACACACACACACACACACACACACATTCACATGTTAAAATGGCACCTAATAATGCAATTATTTACAGTTATCCCTCCTCCAGCTTGCTCTCATTCTCTATCTCTTTAGTTGCTCCTGCTCACTGCTGGTGTTTGAGCTTTCTTTTCTCTCCATGCCGATCCTCTGCACAGTGTATTTGAGTTGAAAAGGGGGCAAACACCTTCTGTGTCTTCAATATTTTAGTTTTTCTTCATAGGCCAAACTGTAATCCACCTACTTCTGCACTCTTCATCCTCCAACTAATCCTTCCCTTCCTTCTCTGTCGTTGTGCCGGGACTTTTAAGTAATAAGGGACATCTTTTCCCTCTACAGTCAATCAATCAATCAATCACTCAATCAATCAATCAATCAATCAAATCACTATCTATCTCTTTTTCTTGTCTCCTGCATCGTCCATCTGCCCATCTGTTTCTCCTCTCTTCTGTCTCTATGTGCCTCTGGTTCTCTGTGAAGCCTTCAGCCCCCGAGAGCCCATTGGACCCTGAAAGCCCGTGGAACCTTGAATGATGGCCGGGCCACCCCAGCACCACAGACAAGCCCCCCTTTTCCCCTCCAGCATGGATCTACTGCCACACTGAACAGAGGAAACGCAGGATTTAAAAACAAACAAACAAAAAAACCAGCCAGCTTCAGCACACAGGTCTAAACCAGGAGCGAATGGCATTTCAGAGCAGGCATCATGTTCCGTTTTCCTTTTTTTTTTTCCAAACCCTGAGGATTTGAAAGTGTGATTTAGAAAACCAAAAGGACCTGACTGACATAAAAAAAAAAAAAGGACTTGAAAGGTCGGTGCTGATGGAGGAGCTTTTAGACCTAGATAACTCATGCACCTATGAGAAGCGGAAAGCAAAAAAAAAAAGCCACATGAAAAACGAGCGCTCGTCTTGTGTCCTGCAAAATGCCACCTCTTTAACCGTTATTTGTCCACATGTTTTTCAGACCATTTTTTTTTGTACAATCCTATGCCAACTCCCTTTATTGAAAACTTTTCCTTGGCTTTCCATCTCTTTCCGCAATAGTATTAGCTTTGATCTGAAAAAAGTGGCTTAAATGAACGTTGTATGTATAAAAAAACTGCTCTTGTGAGTGGCACAGGTTTTTCAGTCAGTTCTTGTTACAGTTTGTTATAGTTACAAAGTTTAAAATTTTAATCAGCCTCTTTAGAATTTGGGCTTCAAGGCCTCGTTGCAGCTGGACATTGTCCTTTGGTAAAAGATCAGCAGGCAGCTGCAGGCTTTTATTGTGAAAGAGCATCACTGAAGCTGCTTCTCCAGTTTCTTTCTTTCTTTAAGGAGGTTGACATGGTGAGAAAGCACAACTGTGGGCCAAGACAGATTGAGGAAGAAAAACAGGAGTTGTTTATGAATATGAAAACTTTATTTTCCTGTGAATTTGTTAAATATTGTTTTGGAATTTTTTTGAGTTGAGGAAATTTTCTTTTTTTGGTTATCTCGCTTTTGATTGTATCGTTGCTGCCAAATGGAGGAACTTGTGGAGCTGTGGACTGCTCCATTTAATCTGTTACTGTTGTCTTATTGTAATAAGTATTGTTATAATTATTTCATTGTTATCTTACATTTGGCAACTAAAAAGACATGTTGTGCACTATGAACCTTTTTTATGTCCTATAAAGTAACCTAAAATGCTCTATATTATGTATGCATATATATAAATATATAAATATATATATACATATTCATTGTGTGTATATATATATGTACAATGATTGTAATGTATGAATGTGCAGAAATGTAAAATGGTTATTTTTGTTAATGAAGAAAAAAAGAGGGTGAGCTTGGTGTGGCTGGTTTTGGTTTAAACATAGATATTTTTCTAAAAGAACAAAAAAGTATATTATGATATACAATAATAGCCCGCCTTTCCTTCAATATGAGAAGCATTGTCACTGCCTTTGCTCTATTGCTGTGTATTTATATGTTCTATATATAAAAACACATTGATATGTATGATGAGTGTATTCTGTGGTGCATATAATGGTATATGTATCATGAGTATATAGAGGTGATGCTGTGGGGGTTTTTTCCTTTTTTTTTTTTTCTTTTTTTTTTTTTTGGCTCTCGCTCTTTGTCAGTGTGAGGTTGGTCCTACAGTCCTCGCTCAGCAAAACAACCCCTGTGGACAAAACACACTGGATGCAAATGGGTAAAAAAAATAAAACAATAAAATTCAGTGATGATAAGAAGAGTCTCAATGTAAAGTCAATACTTGTGCAGAAATTCCTATTGGAATGTTGTGGTCAAGCAATATTAAGAAATATTCAAGTAATATTTCTGGATTGATGTAAACACTCCAGTGTGTACTGTCCCATGTGAAGTTACAAACACATGCACATATGCATTATCTTTTTTTTTTTTTTTTTTCCTCACATGTGCAAGATTTTGACAGGAAACAAATGCCTATTAAACAGCAGGATAGAACAGCAGGGATGAGTTTGCACGCTCAGAAACCGAGTTTACAAAGCAGCTGTTAAATGTTCTCATTATTTGTGTAAGTGGTATTTCACAGGATGAACCTCAGAAAAAAAATGTGAGGCTACTTTCATTCAAATTCAATACTGCACCATAATGCTTGATGACACTGAGATCCTCTTAAACTGGCTCTGTGGTTGAAATGTTGGGTTTTAAATGAAAAATAAGGCAGTCGTAAAGCATATAAGCCACTTTCTAATGTAGAAAGTGAAATTTTGGGATCCATCCTGAACAGATAGTTTGTTGTGTAATGACAAGGATGGACTGATATTGCATAAAATGTCAAACACAGGCACAGTGTGTGAAAATAACAAGCTAGAAGTTTAACATTAGCTCAGAAAATAAAGCTTGCGTCTTCTGTGGTGTCTCACGATTTAGAGACATCGCATTATTGCATGCAGAACTTTCAAATCTGCTGGCATTGGTGCTCATAGTACGCTGTTGGTGCTTTTGTTATTCTCAAGCCAAAATATAGTGTTACTGTATCATTTACTGTATATGACATGACACTAATATGATTATTGCATTGGGAGCAAAGCATGGCAGAGATTCTGCTTTGCAAAGATGTTCAGTTAAATTCCAAAACCAACATTGCTGCAGTGATTGTCTTTCGTGTTTCAGATTTTTTTTATGCATTTTAAATGCAATATAGATTCAATGATTACTTGGGGCAACACTGGCATGTAGCACAAATAGCTAACCTGCAAAAATGGCTTTTCTTAATGTTCAATAGTGTCATGATGTGGGTGAATTTAAGGCTTTGCCTTAGTGGATATGTTCTCGTTGATGAAGCTTTGTGTCTCTTTGATATCTCAGTCTGCCTTTGTCGAATCAAAGCACAAGGGCCTTCTTTAACAATGTTTTCAAATCCAAACTTACAAAAGTGTCTTGTTAAAACAAATGCATAAAATTTTTTTGGGACATTTTGTGGATTCTTTTTCTTCTTCTTTTTTTTTTTGTAAATGGTGCCTCTATTAGCAACATCAACAAAGCACTTCAGATGAATTTGAACCAGCCCCTTATTAATATTTATATGTCTGTGTGTATTTTGGTGTATGAGCAATGACAATGTAAAAACCTTTCATGTTTGAGATGTATTTGGACTGAACTGGCTGGGATATTTTAGGTTATGGGATGTTAGTTCTGTAGGACAGAACATTTTGACCCCCATATAACCACCAATCCTGGCCTTTCAGCGATTCTTATGATATCATAATATATCTTTTACAATCTCAATGGCTCTTGGGGGCTAACACAGCATACTCCTTATATTTCTCTTTCTCAATTTCTATTACTATCTTACTATCTTATAAGCCCTTTACAAAAATTGAGAAGGACTTTATACTTTGTCGCATAGGCTGTGAACCTTGAGTGTGCTAACCTATCTGGATCTCTTCATATGACCATCATTTCTTGTTTTTGTTTGTTTGTTTGTTTGTTTGTTTGGGGTTTTTTTTTTTGGTTAAAAAAGTGGCATTAAAATAAACTGAAGCATATTGAATAGTTTTTTTCATTTTTGGTTTATTCAACATGTCTTGAAATTGTTAAGAACTGTTGTTTTTGTTTGAAACAATTAAACATGCTGTACATCATCCACTCTACATAGCCACATAGATAAATGATGCTTAAACCATTCATTTTTAACCAAGTCATATTCAGTATGTGATTATTAGCTTCATCCCCTAGTCTTGCATTCATGCTACATATGAAGATTATTCATATCACAAAAGTTTTTAATCACAATTAACATTATTGTTATTATAGCCTATTTTATTATCTCTTTTATCTGCTTTTTTCATAGCACTTTAATCGTATATAACCCTGGTGGGATTTGATTCTGCTTAAGCATTTAAGCATACGTGTTCTTTTCTAGCATGCTTTTGACATTTTTTGACTTCCCCTTGATCACTAGCTTCTCAGTGGGGGGTAACAGATGCAGTAGTCTTGATAATAGGAAGTGTCTAATCGTGTAGTTCTCTAAGTGAGGTCTGTGCTGTATATGCATGGGGATCCCTGACTATTTTTTTTAAACAGATGATGGAGATTACTAGCCGTGCGATAGACTGGTAGTCTGCTCAAGCTTCCCCACGACCCTTAACAGATAAGCAGTACAGATGATGGATGGATGGATGGATGGATGGATGGATGGATGGATGGACAAATGATACTACTATCAAATAGTATCAGTGTTATTATGGTTATCATTTAATTAGCATAGTTGTAATCCAAACTGATTGGTCACTTAAAAGACTCAAATGCGTTCATCCAAAAGTCAGTAACTGTTAACATGTCCTGTTAACATTAACTGCAATTTTAATAAAACCAGGAAGTGATACATGATACATGAGTATGAGTGGAAAGTTCAGGAATGAAAATTTCTAATAGCACAAATAAAGCCAAGGTACATTTAACATTGGAGTAATATAAATTCAAATTCATAGTATTGTACCTAATTATTTCAGTTTTGTTTTTGCATATTTCATAGACCATTAATTCAATTCTAATTCTATTAATTCTATTTGAATTACTCACACAGTTTAATAGTAATCATGCCAATTCTTTATTGATCAAATTCTCAGACTGCTACACAGCAGGACACATCGCCCAAACAATTGACTTGAAATAATGTTTGGATTTGTATATTTAACATGCAAGTCCAGCGCAAGTCTCTTGTTGGTGCCAATGTTGCAGATATCTGATTGTGGAGGAAATAAAGAGTCATTTCTCTCAAGTATTCACAAATGAGTTGTGATAATAATAAACAGTTATGTCCATAAGTAATTGGACAGTGATACAATTTTCATATTTTTGCCTATGTACACCACCACAATGGATTTCACAGGCTCAAAATTAACTGGACAACCAACTAATAAGCAGATTCATGGACAGTTATGACCTGTTTCCTTGTTATTTCATGACAAATTAAGGAGGTAAGACGGCTGGAGATGATCCCAAGATGATTCCAACTAACATAACTATAAATATAAGCATCATTTTTAATACTTAGATGCAAATCCTTTGTAGTCAATGATCACCTTAAGTCTGAAACCAAGGGACATCACCAAATGCTGAGTTTCCTCCCTTAAGATGCTTCACCAGGCTTTTACTGCAGATGCCTTCAGTTGCGGCTTGTTTGTGGGGCTGACGTCAGTTTTGTTTACCATGTTTTACTAGGTTTGAAAACACTTCCTAATGTTTTCTTCAGGTCACTGTAATGCTGTTGAATCAGGACTGAAAACATTCTGAGCACTTGATCTGAAATCAGACCATTTTATGTTTATTAACCTCATACAGCTTTAATAATAATTTCACTCGAAATGATACTAAACCGGGGCAGTACGGTGGTGCAGCGGTTAGCACTGTCGCCTCACAGCAAGAATGTCCTGGGTTCGATCCCCGGGTCACCCAGGGTGCCTTTCTGTGCGGAGTTTGCATGTTCTCCCTGTGCATGCATGGGTTTCCTCCGGGTCCAGTCCAACAGTCCAAAGACATGCAGATTAGGTCAACTGGCTATTCTAAATTACCCATAAGTGTGTGAATGCGAGCGTGTGTGGCTGTTTGTCTGTGTTGGCCCTGCCCAGGGTGTACCCTGCCTCTCGCCCGAAAAGTCTGCTGGGATTGGCTCCAGCTTCCCCTGAGGCCCAGACGGATAAAACGGTATAGATAATGGATGATGCTAAACCTAAATCTGAATTTGTTCACCTAGTTTTCCTCCATGTTCTCTTGTTTCCTCCCATCTGCCAAAAACTACTATACATTTCCCATGAATGTGAATGAGTGTGTGAACAACGTGGTTAACCGGCATCCCACTCAAAGTGTATTCCTGCCTCACGCCAAGTATTCCTGAGATAAGCTCCGGATCCACCATGACCTTGAATAAATGAATGATCCAGTTAATCATGTAACTGGTTATCTGGAGCAGGAAATTTGGATGAGGAAAGCTCTCCGGCTGGGGATATCTCCTGTCAAAGATGCCATTTTGAATTTTTGAGATTTTACTGCCACCCAGTGGTGTAAAAATATTTGAAAATGTGCATACCAAAATCAGTGAAAAGAGGCCATTTTTTATCAATGATAACTCAAAAACTACAAACAAACAAAACATTACAGATGTGCGCGTGAACCATCCATCTTGAATTCAACGCCAACATTTTTTATTTTTACCTGCAGCTTATATAATTTTGTTCCAACAACCACTTTGTGCCCTTAACCAATGTAGAACCAAACAGGAACAAAATGTAAATCTTATGTGTTAATTTAAGTGTAATAAATAACCGTGATCGCAGGGTAACGTCTTGAGGATTTACGGGTTTCTATGGTGGAAAACTCGGAAAGGTTCGGATTTCCGATTTGCTCCGAAAATAGACCGGACGTGACGTCCTCACAGTTCCGTATAGGTCCCCCCCACCCCCACCAAAATGGCGTCCGTGACAACAGGTGAGACAAAAAGACATCTCTGTGTAGCGTTGGGTCGTGGTTAAATGTATCGATGTAATTTTGAATTGTAATAAGATGTATTTTTATTATGATAAAGTCTGCATCGTACAAAATTAGTCATGTTTATGGCAATCACATGATATTTACATTATTAGTCATGCTAACTTAAGCGAAGCTAACAGGCTAGGTAACAGTCATAAATTGAATTCATTCAAAAACAGACCTAAACAGTTATTCTGTTTAATTATGATAATCCTTACAAGCTAGACTACACGATACTTGCTAGCTTTAATTGCTTTTTATTTATTTATTTAATTTTACTAAATAACTAGCCCGGGCCTTTTCAGCTAACTGTGCGCGTGCAGTTTTGTTGTAATATTATAGCTAAATTAGACGGACTGAATAATATTAATAACAGAAAACACTTTCTCTAGGTTCTGTATATTTTTCCATGTCACATGAGGAAATTTGATCGATGCCGAATCTCAAATGGCTCTTCACACAATATGGACACTACATGGGGTGTGATATAGCTGTAACTGCAGCTTTTCTTCTAAAAAAAAAAAAAAAAAAAAGCAATCAAAGATATTCTTCATGTTCTAGACATATGATATAAAGCTAATCGGTGCTTTATTAGCTGTTACCTGATTGTAGGATGTAAAACTAAGGCTGACTTTGCAGTTTGGGGTGATCAGTGCTTTATAAATAACCCTCAGCTGCTCCTGAAAATCAGCTGCTGCTCTCTATGGATCAAGTCACCATAGGCGACATGCAGGTTTTATACTCCAATAGAAAACCTAGTTCCATACAAGGTCTATTAAATCATAGCCTCCTAAAAGAAAACAGGGCAATGGTGTGATTTGATGTGAAATTGGGTCACACGTAAATCTCTGGGCTTTAGCAGCAGGGCTGGAAAGAACACCAAGGTGCATGTGAATTAATCAACAAATAATCAATGAATCTGCTTAACTGTGGCTTTTAAATGACCGCTGAAATGAATCTTAAGTTAAAGGAACAAGTTATTTACTTACTTTTTGGAGTCGAATGGACTCCTCTAGGGCTAATCTGATTATTATTCCCTGTTATAAGAACAATAGCCAGTTTAAATTACAAGCATAGTATTTGATAAGGAATTTATTTTAGATATGAACCAAGCTTGAAATCTGTGGAGTCAAATGGAGCTTTCTTTAGCTAAATCACATAGGCATTCACACTTAACTGGCCAAAAAGTATTCAATTGCTGCATATATTTTACTACTTAGTTGAAAATATGTTCCTTCCCTGAAATGTAATATATCCATTACGTCAGCTGTTTAATATATTTCACTCACCGATCAGGAGCTTTTGTGTCATCAGTGTGATGTTTCTTTTCTCTTAGTCGTGCATTGAAGGGTCATGAATTCAGATTAGAGTTTACTGTATATTGCAAGTGAAATCAGCTGGTAACTTTTTTTTTTTTGATCAGCATAGTGTTCATTCTGCCTCCAATTATTAGACATTTCTCCTCTTTGTTGTTGCCTTTAGGCTTTTCCGGGCTTTAGGCTTTTTTTTCCGGGGAACTCGGCTCTGGTTTGCGTTCACACACGATGCTTTATCATCAGTGAATTCCAGTGTAAGACGGTGTATGCGAAAGGAGTGAAAGACGTCTCACTCACATTTACACGACCCTGCATCGTACATTTAGGCCTTTAAAACTCAACTGCTCAGTTGTATAAATGAGATAAATGGAAGTCGCTCTGGATAAGAGTGTCTGCCAAATGCCCTAAGTGTAAATAACAGTGTGATTGAATAAAGTGTCTCACAGTGTCGTCTTTGATATTCTGAGTCCTTAAACTCTCCTGGTTTTTGTTCTCAGCCACATCTGAGTGGATCCAGTTCTTCAGAGATGCAGGGATCCCTCCGGGTATGGCTGCCACGTACGCCGTGTCCTTTGTAGACAACAGGTAAAAACGCTCACCATGACAGGGACACTTCATAAGTTTGAGGCTTAAACAGTATTACATCTTTATTTGTCCAGTGTTAGTCTTGCAGTTAGAACGGTGTAATGGAGCCTTTAAGATGTTCATTGTGTGTTTGTGTGTGTTGTGCAGAATTCAGAAGACCATGCTGATGGATCTCAGTAAGGACATCATGATGGACTTGGGTATCACTGTCATCGGGGACATCATCGCCATTCTCAAACACGCCAAGCACGTCTACAGACAGGTGGGCAAGACCGCCGCGATCCGTTTGTGAAACGAGGTCATCTATGGACTTGTTTAAAACGTTGGCTCTTATTACTCACTATATATTTGTGTAGACGAGGATTACTCATAATGACCGGAAAAGAATTGCTTCACTTCATTGCCATTACAATAACAATGTAAACTTTATTTATTTCAGTTATACCTTGACGTTTATTCACTCACTAGCCCCTGTAAGAGGAACATTTGTACATTAAATATTGGAAAATGACAAGATTTGGGGGAAATGTGTGGCTGAATAAAATAAAGTAAATACTGGACTTTAGATTCGGCAGGATCAAGTCAAGTTTGAGTAAAGTGTTTCCAAGCAATCACATGCACAGTGTTTTATTACAGTTACATGATCAAATTATTTTATGTTGTGACTTGTGAACGGGAGATGACCCTTTGTCTTCGTGTCGCTTGGTGTAGGACATGTGCAAAATGGCCACTGAAGCCATTTCCTCTGGCCAGACCAGCGTTCAGGCTGAGCTGAGGCGTACCGCCAACACCCGTGAGTATATCAGCTACTCGGCTGTACATCCACCCCGCTATGTAACACTTCTGATACGATGAAGGGAAAATGTGGACAGCATTTATTTATTGTTAGCGTAAAGTAGTCTAAAGTCAGCCATTGGGTGTGATTTGGGGTTTGGTTTGGTTTTTTCTTCCCCCCTCTCCCAGGTCACTGGTTTGGGAATGTGGGAAAAGAAAAGACATTTGAAAGTCCATTGAAACAAAAATAAACCTTTCAACTATTTTTATTAGTATATAACAGTAGCATACTTATCAGACAGGGAGCCGAGGGTGTTTATGAAACCACCATCCATTTTTTTTTTGGTTCTCTGTGCTAATAATGTGTCACTCTTTTTTTTTTTTTTTTTTTTTTTTTTTTTTTTTTTTTTTTTTTTTTTTTTTTTTTTGGTTTTGTTGTTGTTTTGATTATTTGCATGTCTTATTGCTAACATACGAATTTTCGATCTTTTGCACAAAATAAGCTAAAACAACATCAGATTTTCACACAAGTCCTGACAGTAGATAAAGAAGGGTGTTGGAAGGCTACTGGAAAAAATTTTTGTGGAAGTTGAAATAGAACTTTCGGGTTTAAACGAGGAGGGTTATGCTTACAGAAAGGAAAACACTGCATTCCAGCATAAGCACCTTATCCCATGTGTGAAACATGAAGGCGGCAGTATCATGGTTTGGGCCTGATTTGCTGTACCTGGGCGAGGAAGACTCGGCATCATTGCTGAAACAACAACAACTTTTGCAAGCAAATTCTAAAGGAACCGGTCGGGTCATTTGTCAGTGAACTGAATCTCAAGTGAAAATGGGTCATGCAGCAAGACAACGACCTTCAGCACACCTGAAGTCGTTCTACCAAAGAATGGTTAAACAGGAATAAAGTTATCGTTTTGAAATGGCCAAGTCAAAGTCCTAACCTTAATCCAGTAGAAATATTGTGCAAGCAGTTCATGTGAGGAAACCCAGCAACATCCCAGAGCTGACGCTGCTTTGGACAGAGGAATGGGCTAAAATACCTCCAAAGGTCCACATACTTTGGCCACTCCGAGATCTATTGGATCATTTTCCTCAATTAATAAATGACCAAGCGTAATATTTTTGTCTCATTAGTTTAATTGGATTCCCTTTATCTGCTTGTAGGACTTGGGTGAAAATCAGATGTTTTGGGTCCTATTTATGCAGAAATGTAGAAAATTCTAAAGGGTCCACAAACTTTCAAGCAGCACTGTAAACATGATTTATTCTGAGAAGAGTCCAGTATGATTGAAGAGATTTTTTTATCCATTCTGTGTTGGTAAATGTATAGACTGAGAACTTTAACATCAGCATGATTGTCCAGTATTGTAGTACTATTTTTTTCCCGTTTCAGCCGCCACGCGCATGATCGCCAATGCCTTGAGTCGAGACTCCCCACCAAGCACGCCCTCGCGTCGCCCTGACAACCGTCTCTCGGTGACCATTTCCAACAAGAGCTCCAAAATGGGTACGGTAGCAGCTCATCTCATTCTTTCTGCCATCACCATGTCATTGGGTGTTATCTTACTGTAAATGTTTATTTCTCAGCGAACATGCGTGTCTCAGGCGCAGACATCTGCTCAGTGCTCACACCTCGTCGTTTTTCACACCTTTATTTTTTACTGTTCCTTTTTTTTTTTTTCTCTTCCCATCCTTTTTCAGCTGCCAGTCAGCCTTCAGCAGAGGCGAACGGATTGCTGGTAAAACGTCGGCGAGTGACTTCAGAGATGGAGGGGAAGTACATCATCAGCATGCCAAAGGGAACCACCGCCCGAAGCCGACGCATTCTGGCCCAGCAGGCTAAGAAAGGTGACCCGGGGTCAGACTGCTGGCTTCTCCATGTTTACACATCACCATCTTGTTGATGTACCCGACTGCAGGGCATCCAAATGAATCATATATTAATCATGATCCCCATTTATGACCTCATTAATTAATTAATTAATTATAATTAGCTGCACTGTTGGTGAGCTTAGTTTCAGTGTCTTTTTTTTAATTATGCACTTAATCATGTTCCCTATTAATATCTTTTGAATGCCTGTTTAAATTGCTCACTGTAAGTAGCTTATTTATTTAGTTTTTTATGTAGCATTTAAAACGTGCACATATGATCATGTCTCGTGTAATTCACCCATTCGATTTAATCCTGCTCATTTAAAATGATTAAAAGAGCTAAAACCTACTTCAAATAAGCTGCATTAATAATAAATTAATAGTTTAAATTAATTTCGATTATCCAAAATAAACATCATCATTTATTTTAATTACCAGCATAAACTTGGTGTGGTTTTCCCGCTGCATAAATTGCTTGCTTGATTTTAAAGCTGCAGTAAAACTTATTTAATGCAGCCATTAAAATCTTTAGCTTTGAAAATGTAAAGTACTGGGAATTCCCACTAAGCTATGATCAACCTTTCATTCAAGTGAATACCAATGATACGATTAATAGTTGTCTTGCCATGCATATTATGTAATACAGTTTTTTTTTTTCTTTTTTTTAAATACATGCATATGTCAGGTCTTTACTGAAAAACTGGAATGTTAGAAATATTATATGAAATGAGGTAGTATGTATTTAAAGTTTATACTGATACTGATTCTTCTCATCTGTTTTAGTTACGGCCAAGAGTTTGAAACGGACTTCTGTGTTTGAGAGACTGGGCTCAGAGTCTAAGACGGACACAGCAGCGACCAATAAGGTGAAGATTGTGATGAATTTATTGATTTATTTTATCTGTCTAGCCGTTCTGGGTTGCGTTTTTAAAAGTTTTGCCCCGCTGTAGATTTCTTTCCTCCTAATGTCTCCTTTCCCTCCCTGCAGCCGGTAACGGGTGTGTTCAGCCGTCTGGGCAAAGTGGACGAAGATGACGACACAGAGAAGGATATGGCGGACGCTGCCACTGCCAACGAAGACGAGGACAGCGATGGCGAAGGCTCTGTCCTGCAGTATGCCGGCGTCCTTAAACGGCCCATACCACCTTCCAAAAAAGAGCCCGTCGCCCCAAAAGCTGAACCTGTCACTCTGTATCGCCTGGGCAACAAATCTAAACTCCCCGTGTCCGAGAGCACTCCTTCTGCTGTTCCCTCCTCTACCTCTTCCAGCCAGGAGGGGGCGCCCAAACGGAGAATACTGCGAAGGTTGGGTAAAGCTCCCGCAGCCAACCCTGCCCCTGCGTCCTCTTCCAGCTTACGATCTTGCCAATCGACAGAGACTCAGGATAGTCAGGTGACCAGCAGCAGGAGCAAGGCGAGCTTTGCTGTGGCCAGCCCAAAAGTCAGCAGCAGCACAGGGACAGGCAAGGACTCCCACGGGGCTCAGATGGACGCTGCGACAGTCAGTGTGTTCAAAAGACTCGGGGCCAAGAAGATCTAATGCACACAGACCTCCTCGACACTCCTTTCTTTTGGGTTCCTTACCTCTAAAGTATCCCAAATTCAGGGTTTAGGATTAAAGAGTAGTCCCCTTGGTGCATTTAGGAACGATTACATGCACCATTAATATACTGCTCCTAATTACTTTTCCTGTAACTTCCTATACCTCTACTTTGAGAAAGTCTCTTTAGATGTTTTTGGGAGGGTTTATATGGCGGTCTTGTACAGCAAGGCAGTTAGGTGTAACTGCTGATCTCCTTTGAACCCACTTTGGAATATTACGATGTTTTATTTAAGAGATTTTTACCTGCATCTTTACAAAATGGGCAGCAATTTACCTGAACATTCAAAGAGAATTTGCAGTTTCATAGAGTGGACAGAAATTTGGGATTTCATTCTCTGAGAAGGAAGCATGATTGAACTTTTACATTTCTTCAGAATAAGGTTCCTGGGAAAGCATTTTTTTATGCTGCTGGATTAGTGCGTGTGCTTAATATCACTGTTTCACTCACTTCACATCAACATGCTTCACATGCAATAGTGTAAACATTACTCCGCGACCTTCCCTACACATACCGTGTAGCTGTTAAAAGACTTGTAAAATGATGTAAAAGACATGCACATTGTACCTCCAGTCTCTGTCAAAACACCCCCTGACCTCAGCTGTTACTTTAAAGCCATCAGTTCTTCTGCTGAGTTAAGCCATGTTAAATGTTACCTAGATGTAATGAGTGAGCAAGGTGTCATCTCCCTCTGCTGGGAAATAGGAGAATGTTGCTAGGCAACACACATGGCAATGGACCCTAGAGTGTCGTTGTTTTTCACCCCTGTTTTTGGCCAACGTTGAAAAAAAAACAAAAAAAAAGGCAACTTGTGGGTTTGAATTACACCAGCAGGTGCTGACCACACTATTGTCCCAGGTATATAAAATTCTTTATCTGGCCCTTGACACTGAGTCGCCCAGTTTTTATATAATTATTTTATGTTTAGTTTAGTTTGTAAGGTCTCTAAACTAGACCTTTATTACACTGTACAGGTTTAAAAGGGGAAAAGAAATACGATGGTTTATTTTATGAAATGGTTGTATTTGCAATTGATTGACCATAAAATGGGGAAGCAAAAAAAAACAGTCTTAGTCACTTTTTTTGTCTCTGTCTCACTTTATTTATTTATATTTTTTAAATAATAAATCTCCTGCTGTTGTCAGGAACCAGTTCAAATGTTAGACACATTTTTAAATTCAGTTCATTAGTATTGGCCTGTGTTTTACCGTGAACATGGAAGAGCTAATGTAGAGAATTATAGGATTGAGGTCAAGGTTCTGTGCAGGCCAGTAGAGTGCTTCTTTGGCAAACCTTCTCTTCATGGACCTCATTTTGTGCGCTGGGGCATGGTCAAGGTTTGGGCCCCAGGTTTTAGTTCTAGTGAAAGGAAATCTTAATGCTACAGTATACAAAGATATTCTAAGTAGTTGTGTGCTTACAAGTTTGTGCAGCACTTGCAGCAGTACCTTCTGAAAGTAGTCAGTTCTATTGTTTTTGCTATACACCGAAGACATCTGGGTTTGAGATCGAAGGATGACTACGAGACGATATATCAGAATTTCATTTAATTTCCGGATATTTACTAACTTTCGTTTGAACCCACTTATTTTTCAAGTGATCAAAAATATTTAAACATGTAAATGACTGGTGTTTCTTGTTGCCCTGTTGTGCCCTGTTCAATTGATTGTTTAAATAGTTAATAGTCTGAATGTCTTCTTTTGGTTGGAGCCCTGTGTTTCGTCTGTGAAGAATGCATTTGTTGTTGAAAAGGATAAATTAACATGAAGAGCTGTTTAGCTGAGAGAAAAGCAAGGCATGTTGAAGCTGAGAAATCAGAGCCATTTCACCAGCATTGGGTATAGCCAGTACAACAATTTGGAATGTTCTGAAAAAGAAGGAAACCACTGGTGTACTAAGATCCAGACAGGTTGGCCAAGGAAAACAGCAGCAGTTGATGACAGAAACATTGAGAGCTATGAAGGAAAAGCAGAAATATAGAGGCCGTACCACAAGACGCAAACCACTCTTCAGCAGTAAGTATCAAAAAGCCAGATTGGACTTCGCAAAAGAAATACAGAGGAAAGTCATAAAAGTTCTGGACTCAAGATTAACTTCTTCCAAAGTGATCGAAAGAAAGAATCTGCTCATGATTGAAAACATGAACTCATAAGTCAAGTATGGTGGAGGTGGTGCTTGTGCTTGCACGGCTGCTTCTGGGACAGGCTCGCTCACTTTTATGTAACGCATGATATAAGCAACAGAAAGAATTCAGAAACCTACAGAAACATTCTGTCCGCCAACTTACTGAGAAATTCATCTAATCTAATTGGGAGGAACTTCATCAAGCAGTAAGATGACCCAAAACACACCCAACGCAACAAGGAACGGTGAAAATGTTAACCCGGACCTTAACGCAAATTGATCTTGCATTTCAACCGACACCCCCACCACAACAGGGCTGGATGCCGTTATTGCGAGCATGGGATATGCAACCACATGTAGATGTGTTAAATAACTTCAATTGTTGATATTTGCTATCACCAGTAAGTTAACACATCTAGAGGTAAATATCAGCAAATGAAATTTTGATCTATTGTCTCATATTCATCTTTTGATCACTTCAGTGTACAGCAAAAACAAAAGAATTGGCCTTGCCGTTCCAGTACTTCGTGATGGTCCGGTGTCCACATACTTTTGGCCATATTATGTATCTCAACTCTGATTTAAAAAACCGCTTTGATGATGTGTTAAACACCTGTACTTTCATGCAGATAATCTTTTATTAGGTCTTAATTCTGATACACA
Organism: Notoglanidium macrostoma; assembly: GCA_030068235.1. Taxonomy (NCBI): domain Eukaryota; kingdom Metazoa; phylum Chordata; class Actinopteri; order Siluriformes; family Auchenoglanididae; genus Notoglanidium; species Notoglanidium macrostoma. The sequence continues at coordinate 18,295,973 of JAQQZR010000037.1, read as the reverse complement.
ATATAACAAAGTTTACACAGCAACTACGTTTATATTATTTATTTTCTGTATTGGCAATCCATAAAATTTCTGCTGGTAAAGGGTTGCTTTATTGCTAAAAAGAAAAAGCAATCTGTGAAAGCCGTTTGAGTTGTAGTTACTGTTGCATGCGACAACTCGGGTCTCATGGGGGCCCACTGTATATGATTGTGCCGGACATACAAACCGAATAACAACCTTCTGAGCATGTGCAGTCCACACATTCTTCCAGTAGTAACTAGTTATATTTTATAACATTGAATTTTAAGAACCTGAATCCGGCTTAGGGCAGCGATTGGACAGGGATTGCATTTCAGTGTGGCACGGCTTTAATACACTGATGAAAATGCAATGCAACAGGCAAATACATTCATTTCTGCCACAGAGTCTTTAAACTAATGAGTAAAGCAGTGAAGGTTTTGCTTTTCAGCGTGGTACATTTTCTAGATGTCACTAATGAAAAGCAATATATTTTATGTATTGTCTTTTACTTTTTTCCACAAGTGTGATTGTGTCTGGAACAGTGTCTTCTCTATACTAACGTGCCTAGCATTTAAGGTAAACTTAAACAGATAGAATGAATTTTCCAATCTGGTCCAAAAAGGCCAGGATCTCCATTGGGGTTTAATCCAACCAGCATAACTCAAAAACAAAACAGGTCACCTATAAATAACATAATCTTGGACCTAATGTGTCCTGTCTGTAGAAGGTTCAGGAAAGAAAAGCTCTGTTACTCCAATCAAATGCCTGAATTTTATTGTAAACATTTCAATAATGAGCCTATTATTTGAATAGTTGTATTATGTCATCAAATAAATCTGCACTGAGGTGATCAGTGGAATTTATTTAACAGTTAAAGTGGTCCTGGCATGCAAAACGTTTAGTCTCTAGCACTTGTACAAACTAGGATCACTCACATTTCTTCAGCACTTCTGTAACATCAAGAAATTATAAACTCAAGAACCTCTGGTTACACTTCATTAACCCCTGGGTTTCCCCTGACCGCGCTCTAAGAAGCCAGGATCTAGATAAGCAAGAAGTTTTTTCTTATTTCCTTAGAGCCAAAGGTCCTTGAATTTCACAGAAGTCCATAATTCCATTGAAATCCCATTAAACTATGGTTTTCTACCACTAGATCACCACTATGAGAGACCACAAGACCATGGTCAGCGAGTGGTCAACTGTTAAACCATTAGGAGCTTTATATAGGTTTACTTTCCAATTCAAGCAGGGGTGTTGCCAGACTGTTGACAGACCCAATGACTTTACTGGGGTGAGGCAATGTACTTATACACAGCCATACAAAATTACATAATGTGGCTACCCTATTTGTGTATGGCCTGAGTATAATTCTCATCGGACATAAAAGACACAACATTTGTTTGTCATCTAGCAAGCTACAAAAAAAAAATCACCACTAACATAACATTAGGCTTTATCTAATAAAGTTAGCTAGTTCTAGGAATTCACTGTTATTAGCTAGCTAATAATGAACTAAAGAAATCTAATCTTAAGCCTCCAAATATTGTGATCTGTTGTGCCAGGAAGTAGTTCCCATCTGTGCTAGCTAGCTACACTGGGTTGTTCTTATTTGTCATTACTGACAATAATTCAGCGTGTCCCAAAAGTCAGGACCCATAGGCATTTTTCCTTATACAAAATGTAATATTTTTGTTTACTTCTCAGATCCAAGATTTAAAACGAACAACAGAAGCTCGAATTCAGCGTGTACGCATATGTCGCCAAGTCCAAGGCCATCAATTTGAGCATTTGTTGTAATATATGTATTTACATGAATCATGGGATATGGATCCAGACTCTTGAGACACCCTGTATAATAATCATGGGCAAATTTGCATAGTCAGTCCACCTACAAGCATGTTACCTGGGACAGTGGGAGAAAATGGAGAACTCGGAGGAAACCCATAGACAGTAATACAAGCTCAGGATCGAGCTCGGCTCTGAGTTAGTTATGTCAGTGTGCTGCCATTAAGAAGAAGAAGAAAATGAACGTCTTACATCTCACTGGGGTGGCTATTCTTCATGCGAGGGTGGCACTGGCCTCCTCTTAGCTACACCCTTTGTACTTGAAATGATTTTTTTCAATTTCATGACTTCCAGAGTGTTAATGGCGAGGGTGCTTTCGAAATGTGATCGTGATGCAGCATCAGCAGCTTCTCGCAGCTCGTCCTCTTTGCTTTCCCATGATTCCATTCGGCTTAGGCGTCTGTTCGCGGTGCTGAAGCTGCGCGTGCCGGGGTGAGAGAGAAAGAGAAAGAGAGAGAGAGGGAGGGAGAAAGGCTGAGCTCAGTACTCGCGCGAGGCAACCGTGCATCCCTCCTCCTCATCCTCATCCTCAGCATCATAACCAGAAAACAGTCCAGGAGAATAACACGATTAAGAGAAAGAAGTCTCCTACTTGGGTTTTTTTTCTCAGTTACATTTATTTCGGTTTTGGTGAACGTGCCCTGATTTTACTGTCAAGGAATTTTTTTTTCTCTTTGGTGCGAGGTCGGCGTTATCAGCGCACCGCGTCCTTTATGCACAGCACGCTGCTCCAGCCTGTAAAGCGGAGCCAGGCCGCGGGTGGAGACGGAGGAGGCGGCGACGGAGGAGGAGGAGGAGGTGGTGGTGGTGGTGGTGGAGGAGGACCCGGAGCACGAAGCGCGGAGATGGAGGCCAAAATCCAAAAGGCGGTCGACTTCAAGCTGGAGGGACATCGCTGCTACAAGGAGAAGAAATTCCGCGAAGCCATCGGCAAGTACCACCGCGCGCTGCTGCAGCTGAAAGGCGTGCAGGTGGCGGCGGGCGGCGGAGGCGGCGGCGGGGATGTGGAGCTGCTGAACCGGGCCACCGCCGAACAGCTCTCCGAGGAGCAGCGGCGCGCCGTCAGGAGCACCGAGATCGAGTGTTATGACAGCCTGACAGGTCGGTCCATGACAAAAACAAAGCTCTGTGTGGACGTCGCCTCCTTTCATCTGCATTTGCTTCCATTGTAACTAACTGTTTGATCTCATTGCTGCATTTATTTATTTATTTGCTGGTCTGTTCATTTGTGCGCCGTAGTGCTAGAACACTTGGGAAGATGATGGGAATTAGGTACGGTGTAATTAAATTAAGGGGCCTTCTACTCGGACTGTCATGTACTTTCCTGATGTCCAAAACCATATACAGTGAAAAAAGAGATCTGGTCGTATTTCTGATACTTGTATCTATGTATTTCTGATGCACAGTATTACCTTCTTTTGTCCACAATAGTCTTATTTAGATTAGTTACATTGGATGTTGACAATGGCTGACTTCCCCTAATCAGGGAATCAGAGAATTGAATGCATGTATTTATCAACAAAAAAAAAAAGCTTTCTAAATGGTTATAGTAATGGCCTTGCCACCTGCTTTGGGAAAGAGAGAGAGAGAGAGAGAGAGAGAGAGAGAGAGAGAGGAGTCTGTTGTTTTGTAGCCTGGAGCATCCCTGGTGGTCTCCCATGGTAGCATTGTGGTGGCTTGTGGTCAACATTTTGGCTTTCGAACAAAGGGGATAGCGGAGCACTTTGTGTGCCAGTGCCACCCTTGCCTTGCTATCGTGCCATTCCTGTGATTTCTCATCCGCTAGTAGCATTCCTTTGTTCGTCATCTTGCATGTAAACACAACCTTATGTGAACCTACATGGAGAACATGGATGTTGTAGGTACATAAATGTGCAGAAAGATGCTGAGCTGAAAATGATGGAGGTGCTGATTTGTATCCTGGTGACTTGGAATTAAATGCTGCATCAGTCCACCATGTTGGTTCGAAATGGTCGTGAACAGAACTAGAGCATCCAGATTTTGGATCAGAATACCTAGCATGTCATGTATAGTTGTAAAGTGTATACTGCTGTTAGTTTGTGTTTGATTGCATGTGGACTGTAAGGTGCAGGACTTGAACGCTCAGAAGTATTTTTCAGTTTGTGATTCTGTCAGCGTCAGCAGTCGTGCTCGGGTGGAGCGGTCACCGACGATGGTGTGTGTGGTAGGGGAGAGGGAGGGGGTTTTGATAGAATAGCCCGCTGTTAGTCCTGCCAGGCTGAGTCAATACAGATGCTGCTCTTGTTGGTGTTTGTGAAGAGAAAGAGAGAGAGAATAAGACATTTAAAGCCCTGTTTGTTGTGGGGAAAAAGGACATGTTTTTCTTTCTTATTGTTCGACCTGCACCAACCACAGCAACTTTTGAAATGACACAGCATCTTAAGAAAACTGGCTTAGTAGCACTTATGAAAATACTGGGTCTCATATGACCCGGTTGTGTTGAGATGCACCCATGAAATCTGTGATAAACCTTAAACAGTGAGACACAACAGTGATTAATTAACTCTAGATCAGTAGTGGAATGAAAGTGAGTGGAGGATTTCTTTGTGTAATGAAATGTTTCCATGACTCAAAAACTGGATGGTGTCTTTGTAACGAAATGACTTATACACGAGGTATACACAGCGACACAGAAGTAAAGGCAAAAATCGAGGGAGATAGTCTAAAATAGAAACACCACACTGAAAGTTCCCTGTTGTTCCCTGATTCTGACTGAACTGTAATGGAAGATGAATAGTCTATTTGCAACCCTTATTAAAAACACGGTCTCAGGAGGGAGCAAGGCCAGGAAGCGTTTGTAACTGGGTTGCAGGTACATTTGTCAGATTTTTTTTTGGTTGAGCACTTTTGCGAGGTCTAGTGTTAACCAGGCTCTGAGATGTTTCAGACATCACAGATATGTCAAATCAGAGCTTATGAATTATGTATATCTTTCTGAGTAGATTCATGAAAAGGGCTGAATGGCATTGTCTTGTGAGGTAGTTAAGGCTTTTTGGCAGAAGCGTTCGTGTGAGGATTTTAATCACGAACTCAAGACATCATTACAAATAATGCATTTATGTACTCCTATTTGAAATCAAAGAATTTTAAATTCAGGGAAATATACAGTACATATCTGTCTGAGTGAAGTACAGGCTTACCAGTGGCGTCAATTCACCCAATTCCAAAATGTGGCACTGGCAAAGGCATCACCTGACAATATAAGTACTCCAAACTTTCATTCTTGGCCATGAACATGATTCTATGTACTGTAGTACCCTACAACAAACTGTCTTCCTATCAGATCTGTTCACTTGGGGAGCTCTTCATCCCTACAACAGAGTGTTTCCCAATTCAAGAGGGTCCCAAATACAACCAGCCTTTTTTTTCTAGGACTTATAAAATACTTCTGCCAGCTGAGATAGCAGCTCTCAAAATGTCTGCAGTGCTCCTACGCAGTCACATCATTATCAAAACAGAGAAGAGTGCTTAGACTTTCTGAGACAGAGACTGATGTGTTTGATGCTGTTAATCAGTCAGAGTGAAAGTGAAAACTCTCTTTATGGATCAGGAGTGCTGTTTGTCCATGAGAAGCTTAGATGGAAATGGAAATGTAGATGGGGCATCCATGAGTGAATAACATTTTTGACATCCATTGCATCAGCAGCCTCCAAGCTAAATTGAAACCTCTTGCATGTTACTGATGTGCATTAACAGATTATAGCGTCTTTTTCGTTATTTCTCTGCACTGCAAATATTTTATTTTAGTTGAGCTGTCAATTCCAGTGTGCGTAGCCAAGACAGGAAATGGCTGCAAGAACAGTGCACTTATCATGCATCCATTCCGCTGACACGGAAAATCGACAGCGTTTCATAGATAGAGATTATGCCAGGATGGTGAAGATGATTTCATATTGTACTCTTATAATAGGTCAGTGATCACTTGACTCCTCTGTGATGAACATTTTCTGTGCTAGGTTATTTTAATGAAGCTAGAGGAGTCTGTTCATTACATGGAGGATTTTGTAATTGCTCGAGTCGGTGTAGATTTTGTAGAATTTTTCATATGATTTTGCTCTGCTGGGTAATTAGGAATGACCAGATTACACAGGATTTAAGATATAGACCTAGCTTAACACCCCCCCGTTTCTCTTTTTCCCTTTCCCTCTGGCGAGAGCTGATAGCATTATGTACTCCCCCTCATGGAGAGGGTCTTATCAACATCCCGGGAGCCAATAATAGGAAAGAAAAAGAAATGAAAGCCGATCATGCTTTAAAATGTTGTGTGCTGTGAGCATGATGAACTGATGAATGAGTGGGGGAGGTGAAGATGAGGAGGTGAGATCTCGCTCGGTGCCCTTATAGGCCGTGCTGGTTGTCAGAGGGGTGAAGGCAGCTGATGCCAGGTCCACAGATGGCAAAGCATCTCTGTGGGGTTCCACTCAGAACAGACCTGCTGTACAGTATTGTATTATAACATAACGGTTTTGTATGCCGCAAAGAGAGAGAACAAATAAAAGCATTATTTTAGAGGGGGAGAGAGAGAGTGAGAGAGAGAGAGGCATAAGACGATTAGGTGCAGTATTTTAAATTGGGAAGTGTTTTGGGGTTGTCTAATTTAAAAATACATACGTAATTAATTAAGATATTTAAATATATTACTTGGTATTAATAAGTATTTATGTGTGTGGATTAAAGAAATATATATTATGGTGTAATTTAATATTGATACAGACAGAACAAACATCTGAATTTGCTTCATCATATGTTTGTGTCACATAAACCACAGAAGGTTAAAATTATGTTGTTTTCTCAAACAAAGAAAATACAATCTTGTAATATCACAATTTTAGTATAGAGTACATTATTATTATTATTATTATTATTATTATTATTATTGTTATTAATATTAATATTATTATTATTTGCAGTAGTAGTAATAGCAGTAGTATCTATTTCTCCACTGCAATGCTTTCGCATTTTTGATTTTGTTAAAAAGTAAAATGGATAATTCTGCAACACAAAAATCAGCCTTCATTTTTCTTTAATTTAGGCACATCCAACACAAAGTTAGGCCAAATACCAACCCCCAAAACCCTACAAGGCCAGTAAAACTCCTTTTGAGATTCAGTCAAAGAAATAGATACAAAGTGTCTACTGGAAATGATCAACTACATTCTATATATAAATTTTTATATGTAATTAAATAATAAATAATCAGAAAATAGGCGGCACGGTGGTGCAGTGGTTAGCCTCACAGCAAGAAGGTCCTGGGTACGGTCCCCGGGTCACCCAGGGTGCCTTTCTGTGTGGAGTTTGCATGTTCTCCCCATGCATGCGTGGGTTTCCTCCGGATGGTCTGGTTTATTCCCACAGTCCAAAAACATGCAGATTAGGTCAACTGGCTTCTCTAAATTGCCCATAGGTGTGAATGCGAGCGTGTGTGGCTGTTTGTCTGTG
>JAQQZR010000037.1:18262347-18288568 GCA_030068235.1 Notoglanidium macrostoma | reverse complement strand
GTGGTGGACTGGCGACATGCCCAGGGTGTACCCCGCCTCTCACCCCAAGATGCTGGGATTGGCTCCAGCTTCCCCGCAACCCAGATGGATAAAGCGCTATAGATAATGGATGGATGGATAATCAGAAAATATATGAAAATTAAGTATGCCAAAAATATATTTATTATAAAGGCTAATTCAGTAACAATTATAGGTGTTTTTTGCTTTAGAATACATACATTTTAACCTACAATATTATAACACGCAAAGTAGTATTCAAGTTCGACACCCTAGGGAAAGGAGGTCCAAAAAAGAGCCTTTTTTTTTTTTATTCTTTCGTGCTTATATTTTCCTAGCCTCATGAGTGTTTGCTTCCTCTTTATTGCGTTATTTAACTAAGGAAATGGCCACCAAGGCCAGAAAGAGCTGCCATAGCAGCACAGGGAGCTGCCATCAAAGGAAAGAAATCTCTTTTGCTTTAAAGGAGGAAACAAAAAGGGATCTGATGGGAGAGTCAAACAACCAGACATAGAATTATGTTACAAAAAATGTTGACAGATGCCTCTACATACAGAATGTTGGCATTTAGCATTGCCATCCTTTCAGGAGCGCAGCTTTCAACCCTGACACATCCGTATTCTGAACACAAATTTCTCCAAACTGCTCGTGCACCATTTGATCACTTACTAATGTTCTAGATGGAGTTTTACTGGTGGTTTGATGTTATTTGCGAGCTCTTCTCTCAGGCAAGGTGACTGTACTGGCTTGTGATGCTGAGTCATTTAGTGTATGCTGGTGGGCGAACACGAACACACCCTGTGCATTAGTTCTTGATGCTCCCTTGATGATCTAGTATGGATTAATCCATTATGATATATTCAAAGGATTTAGACAGAAATATGACTAGATAAAATACCTGTGAGTTGTAAGCAATAAAACAGTTACTGATAATAAAAAAGCAATAAAAGAGTTACTGTTACCATAGCAATTTGAAGTAATAAGATGAAAAAATACTGCAGTTTGTTATGTTACTGATAATCCAGAAAGCTCTCTGGATTATGAGTATCCATGGTGGACAACTTACTATCTGACACTGCAGACTCCTTTCATAAATTTAAATAAATGCCTCCTTACAGAAAACATCACCATATCAACCAATCACCAATTATACATTTCTTCTTTAAACATTTATTCTTATTAGCCTTAGTTTATGTGAAGCATCTACCTTACAAGTACTGCTTCTGAATGCGTTGTTGCTATAGAAATGATATTATCGTTTAATCGAATTATCGCATTAATATAAATGTGTGATTGAATGACAGGCAGTAATATTGTCAGAGCTTCTGTTATTGAAAATAAATCAACATCTTTTCACCAGTCAGACTCAAGAATTCAACAGTGCTGCCATGGACAGAACTCTTCTTTCTTCATGTTGCTTGGGACATATGTTGTATGGCTGTTCTTCAGCTCCAGATGCTACCGTTTATGGTTCCGGTAACCCACAAATGCAGCTGCAGCTGCTGCAGGAGATATTTATAATTTGACAGAAGTGGTAGGGTTTATTTCCAAAACTGAACGGTAATAATTAATTGAACATTCCAATGTAATGACTGGTAGCTGTTGAAGAAAAATGAATGCGTGCAGTACAAACTACAGAAGCATAAGGACTAACATGAACAGATCTGATGAAGTTTTTTTCTGTGATTATACAGATCACTTAATAAGCATTGTGCCTGCTATGTTTCTGGCCTTCTTCGCTACCAAGCACCATTTATAGTGGACTTCATCTCTATAACTCCCTTTTCAGGTTTTTCAAAGGACTCATCTCTTTTCCAAGGTTTTGCTCTTACAACAAAAAGGAATTCTGTCTAGATGAGTGTTTTAGCTCTGTGTCAGAAATAATCTCCATCCATACTAATGAATATCACATGACCATTCACCTACACTGGGCATGCATGTGCCGGTATAAACAGGAAGCAGATTGTCTACTCTGCAGTTGGTTTCTCAATTGCAGATCATTTGAATAATAGCTTGATTGTAGGCAGTTGAAGCATTATAACACGCAGAATTTAACCGCACAGCAGCTACTAGCAAAGACAACATGGTCAGCAACGCTTGTAGATCATCAATCTATGCTGCACTCACCACTGGTAGTCGAGGCTGATGCCGTATGTTTTCTTCTGGAAAAAGGCTCATGTGATAGGAGTGTGACAAATCAAGGAAGGATAGGTTGTTTCTGATAAGACCAAGTTCTTATCAGTCAAATCAGGAAGTGAACGTGGGTGTCAAAAGTTTTCTTTAGTCCACACTAAAACACAATTCCAGAGTTTTCATACTAAAACACGGCCAGCAGTGTTTCCAAAATGACCTGTTTTAGGAGTAGTATGGACAGCAGGTGAAATGGAGCAAAAGTGATACATTTTAAAAGTAAAGAATATTAATGTGGACATAGCCTTGTTAATTAAGTTATAACTTGGTCCTTCTTGTCAAACCCAGTTTTTAGAAATCACAACATGAACATGATTTAGTAGTAACAGAAATAATTTTCGTAGTACCATAAATCTATGTAAAACTGCACTGGAGTGGGTTTCCCTGGCAGAAAGGAATCCTTTTAGGATGAACCCTTTTTGTAAGAGTGTAAAATACTGATAAATGGTGCACAGATCAACTCACAAAAATCATATGCAGATGCATCTCTTGTTTGGGCACCACCTATAAAACCAGTGTTCATGAAGTCAAAGCTGACAGACAGTAGGGATGGGAATTGATAAGATTTTTATTGATTCCAATGCCATTATTATAATTCTGCTTTTCAGTCTGATTCTTTATCGATTCCTGATACATTTTCTCTGTGGAAAAAAGTAAGCTCACACAGGTTTTCAGTGTCAATGCAGCTATCTTTGAGTCTGAACACAGTGTAGAATGCTCCTTTTCTTAAAAGGATATAATCCTGCGTACGTGGTGTTAATGTTATTAAAACATAGGATATTTACCCTTATGCTGCTCGTTTGGGAAGCAGTGGCATTCGTGTGTAGAGTGTCATATATATGGCATTCCTGGATTTTTAGCCAGTGTTGCATCGAAAGTTTCCTACCGCAGTGGTGAGAACTACACGCGGGTGATTTTAATAATCTGAAAGGTGAGTCTAGAGAATTGAATTAATTACCTGCACAAGTCAGCTATAACTATGAGCAACTTTCCCAGAGAAATAGTGATGTAACTTTTGGAACCTTTTTCAAGTAAGAATGGAAACACCATCAATATGTTGAAAATGTAGCACTGTTGTCATCTTTCTTTGGGAAATGAAGCCATGATTTGGACCTCTTCTTCCTTTCCACTATGACTCCTTCTTGTAGCAAGGTTCCAGCAGTTGCAATGCAGAACTGTCAGAATAACATTCCAGCATCGATAAAAGTCATTGATAACCCTTCAGAGGCATACGATTCCGATGGATTGGACAATTTGGCCACCTGTGTCCCTAAAGTGTTCCTCACTTAAGTTCGAACGTTGCATCAGTATTTTTCTTGAAAAGTTGCTCATAGTTAGAGTTGATTTATGCAGGTACTTAATTCAATCCTCTGTTTTCCCCTTTCAGATTATTCAAATCTCCTGCATGTAGTTCTCGCCTTTAAGTCTGAAAAATTGGAGGGATAAAAATATGGGTCGTGACACTGCTGTCAAATGTAATATGATGTAACATAAATGCAAGAGACACTTTTAAAATGTTGTTCATCATTTTATTAGTAAAAAGAAAATGTAGTTCTTTAGATAAACGAAGTGTCTGGTTAAGGCATTGTTTCCTCTGATCTCATAATTACGCTGATATTCCTTTCTGATAGTCATTAATTATGTATTTACAATTGGCCTTAAATAGCTTTCTCAGTGCATTTACGGCCCAAACCATACATTTCACCATGACATATTGTGTTTATACTGTATAAAGTCTTGCACTGTCCAAATAGTGCCTAAATCTGTAGTTACTGCTGAGAACCAATAACCATCCAGATAACTCGTGAGTGAGTGTTTGAGGAATGTAATTGCAACTTTTATACCCCACTTTTAGCAAATCTTTTTCAATGAAATAAGGCTATTCAGGGAACTATTAAATCTTTTTAAGAACTGGTCTGCATTTCTACCAGTTTGTGAGGTGAACCACTGTCTAATCAGATATGAACGTTCTCTAACATATGCTGTAAAAATAACAGCTGAGGAGTTTGGAACATATTTTATATCCAAAATCATATCCTTCATCTACTATACACAGAAATTATATATTGGTGTAGATCAAGGCAACTGTCTAGGCTTTTATTGTCTTTTGTTATTTGCTCTAAATGTGTTGCTGAAATTAAAATCTCATTTGGTTTGTAGCAATTAACAATAAAATGTGTTGTGATTGTTGTGGTCTACAATATTCTTATAAATATAAATAATCTGAGCGGCGTGAGTTCAGAATGCCCCTGCCTCCATGCTTCGGTATCACCTGTTCCTTAGTTACAGTCCAGCCATCTGAGAACGGATTCTTTTGTGATGAAAGAATGTGTAAAGATTAGACGCTGATATCTGCACTAGCACAGCGCCAACACTAACACAGTGCCAGACACGTGCTGGGGAAAAGTGCTATTGGTAGATTAAGAAAATGAATTATTTGAATGTGGTGTCACTTATAGAAGGTCTTCAGCTAAGAGATTACAGTTTAGATAAGATTTGTTGAGACGGTGTATTTCAATGCTATTTCATTCTAACTAAGGTGTTGGCCATCAAGGCCAAGAGAGCTGCCAAGAACTGTCACCGTAGTAAATATGATCTTGTTGGCCTGAAGGGCTGAAGGAAGTAAGAACCTCTGGCATTAAAGGATAGAATTGAATGCTTTATACCAGTCATACAGAGACTTAGAAATCCATATTTTCACTCCCCAAGAGTCTTCTAAAAACAGAAAGTGAAAATACCATTGGCCTATACTTTTCTGTAACTGGGACCTTGTAAACGTGTATAGTTCAATAGTCCATAGGTTCTCAAGCGTTCTCAATGTTTTGAAGCGATAGATTGGCGACCTGCCCAGGGTGTACCCTGCCTCTCACCTTAGGTCAGCTGGGATTGGCTCCAGCCTCCTTCCAACCTTTAACAGATAAGCGATACAGATAATGGATGTTTTATTCACATTTTGTGAAAGTTCTAACACAGAGCGTAGAGGTGAAAATCTGATTAGATTGACAAACTTTATATTATTTATCATGGTAATTCATGTTTACAGTACACTGATGCAAGCCACACCCAGTGTAAAATGGGCTTTATGCTCATTAGCATGTAGTGAGATGCAACAGGCGAACTCGAATAAATAGGCAAACTTAGGCCTTTGGCCCATAAAAATTTTGATGATGGGGTCATTGGCCAAAATTGTAGAGAAGGAGAATCCCAACACTAGTTCAACATTTGGTAACTTACAGTGTAGTGTAAAAGGGGCAGCATTCTTTTCTTTTCTCCTTGAAATGAAGACACACTTTTTGGACCACTAGAGACTTAACTGAGGGAAATAATATTGGCAGGAAATGGAGGGAATATGGGTCAGATATTATTTCTTTTCCACTGATATGCAGAAGCGGAAAGAAAGGAGGCCGGGTATAGTTTAAAATAGAGCAACAACCCAACTAGTAACTTGATAACACTTGAGATGGTAACATTTTTAGCTTTTCTTGACAGATGGCTTTCATCCCGTTAAAGAGTGAAGGCACTTGACCCTCCTAGCCGTAGTTACCTGACAAATATTTGACATACAGTATGCTTATTTAATATGGGAAAAAATAGAGGCATATTCTAATTGCCCTCTTCCACAGATGGCCATGTTTGCCATGACTGGGTAGTCTCACTGTAATCAACAGAGGAAAGAGTAAATCTGTCCTTCCCACCCAAAGAGTTATATGCACTCTTTGATTCTAGGTCAATGATTGCTGAGGCATCACTGCAGTTTGTATTTACACTCTCCTGAAGATAGGGTGAATTGGGAGTCCTAAAGCTAAAATGTAAATTCTGCGTTAAAATAATGCAATATTTTCCTTTGGGGTTGTTTCTGAAGCCCCTTAAACAGACTGGAAAGCTTTAATGTTGGTTTAAGAGGTGGAGCTTTCTAAAATTATAGGCAAACTGACTGACAGGAGAGTAGAGACACCTCCTTGTCCTGATTGATTGGATGTTTTTCTTCCCACTTTAAAGAGCAGTTCAACAAAAGAGTGTGAGAAGAAGCGCACCAGATATTACACAGTGTTCCGACTTAAAAATATATTTTGTTATTGATAGCACTAATTTTGAACATACTTGGAATGTATGAAATTAAAAACCTATATCATCCCTGTTTTGTGTGTAATTTGCAGAACTTCTTGCTTAACCACAATGTTGTGTTTGTTGCCATTCTGTGGAGATTCCACTGGATGTCTTGGCAATGGTGTGTGTAGGTGTTCGTCTTGTATTTTCGGCTCCAGTGCTTGCTTTGCTGCCTGTTTCTATGCAGGCGAGTCAAACGAGAACAGGATGCTGCTCCTTCCTCATTAACATCAACACTTCAGGTCAGCAGCACAACATGTTTCCCATCTGGAGAACACCAAGTGAAAGCCTGCTTTTATTCACCTGCAACACCAGCTAAGCTTTTTGACCTGATGTCATTCAGAAAATCTCATTTATAGTGATCATCTGAAATACAATATGATAAAAATCTAAAATCTGAAAGGCTTCATATTCTAGCTGTGGTCTCTGGAGAAAACTGCCAGCAGACAAAAGGGACTTTAGCAGCATGTGATGGTGTGTTACATAAGTGTTGCTTTACTGAGAATGATTTGAAAAAGGTACTGCCTTGCATAATTCCTTCAAAATATAGATACTGCCGTCTTACCACTAACAGTCCTGCATTGTTTTAAGAGTTCAGATAATGCTGTTCACTACAAGAAAAAAAAAAGGAAAAACTGTACCTTTCCTTGGGAACTTTTCTTATCTTATGGACCTTTAATATGTATATTTCACCTGGAAATGTAGTACCTTTAAAAAGCCACATAATTGGACTATTATTAGAGTAAAGCTGTAAAGATATACTGTGGGTACCTTTCTTGGTAAAATATACACACTGAAGTTTTAAGAGTATAATGGATGAAGCAGCATCATATTCCATCATTCTCCAAACACAAAAAAAGAAAATGAAGAAAGGATTAAATCAGCATCCTAGCATCCCTGTAGTCCCTTCAGGCAGTATCATTAGGTTGGTTTCCATTGGAGTATTGTGCAAAATACAAAATAGACTTTAAAAAGTCAACAAAATACAATTGCGAATGGAGAGAATTCTTCTCTCATGATAGTCATTCCTATTAAACATGGCAACATATCTCCAAGACCTGATAAGTGAATCAGTTGAAACCGAGCAGGCTTTATGTTAAAATTATATTGAATTTTGTGCTAAACAACTGTACTTTTTTCAAGCATATAACATACAGTTACAATAGTGTGTTAGTTGTAAACGCACTATCCGGTGTCACCCAAATGAGGATGGGTTCTCTTTTGAGTCTCGTTCCTCTAAAGGTTTCTTCTTATTGCAGTCTCAGGGAGATTTTCCTTGCCACCGTCACCACAGGCTTGCTCATTAGGGATATATGTTTATGGATAAATTTATAGATTCATATTTTTATAACCAGACTTTATATACTTCTGTGAAGCTGCTTTGTGACACTGTCCAATGTTATAAGCACTATACAAATAAAACTGGATTGAATCAAATTGAATAAGTGTTGGCATAATGATTTCTATTGCATCCAACGCCTAGTCATCTCATGTCATGTGACTTAGATGTGAAAAATATGTTTCCGTTTCAATGTTGCAAAATATTGCTTTGTCGAATGGTTTTAAAAAACCACCTCTTTTTCGTGACATTTGAAACTTTTTTCAAAATTCACGTGTTTACTTGTTTTCTAGTTCTCTGTTTCAAATGGCATATTAAGCAGGTTGGCAACAGTCTCCACCAGATTCTTATGATTCCAAAAGTAAAATGAATCATGCATTTTGGTAGCCTACTCATGCGTCTAAATGAGGAAAGCCTAAGCCTAAAAGCCTTATCAGATCATATCACTTCTGAATTCATTGGAACGTAAGGATTTGTGCTTTGAACAAACACATGGTTTGTCCAAATGGTTAAAGTCGTAACACAGTGCTGTTATGTAACCAGGAAATGGACACCGAGCATAAGCTTAGTAATGGTTGAGGCTAACAATTAAGCTAGCTTGTATACAGCATAATATAAAAGTAGAGTGACAGTGGAAACGAGACAAAAATGTCAGAAATGTAAACATTTCCTTCAGATGTGTTTCTAAACTATTAAGAAAGGAAAGCTTCTATGACTAAAATTACTCTGTAATTATACTTAGCGTAGACTATGAACAGTACTTCCATGGGCACCACCATATTGAAAACCGTCAATATGGCATAACATTATGCTGTTAATATATTATAGTTAATACGTCCCCGTTTGAGCATATCAATAGTTTAATCCATATTGGATTTCATAGACAAACGGGTATTTAGAAAGTGCTGATATTCTAAAAAGCAATATAATGTTTTCCTGGAACTCAAAGTGAAGTCACTTTGTTTAAGACGTGCACTCATGTAGATTCAGCATGTCTATATCTAAGTGGAGCATTACTGGAAGTCTCCCTTTTATTAGAACCTCTTATGTTAAGTTCTTACCATCCCTGCAAACATCTCAGTAAAACCTTTCCCTCTGAATACATGCATATGCCCAGTAGCCAAGAAAGTTTCAGTGTGGATTAAGAAACTTAGCAAAGCTTACACTGATTGAATTTGGAGGATTAGCTTGGTATGCAAGTGCTTAGTTGGATTTCTGATTTTGTTAGGTACTGATTTAGAAAGTAATATTCACAGGTAAACACACATATAGACATCAAAGTGCTGTTTTTGCATGGTCAGTCATGAAACTAGCTAGTTATGTAGGTTAGCCTAGCTAGAAATAACATGTTAGCCTGGCTGGAGTACAGCTGCATATTAGCTAGCATTGTTGTGAATGCTATAATTTTTCTGTTTTCTTTTCTCAGAGCACCTAGTGATAGATGTCAGAACATAAACATGCTTTAAGAAGCCCAATTGGGAATCTGCTCATCCACTCAGTATCAGCAATCAGTGCATGGATATAACAAGTCCCACATGGTTTAAATAGTTCAAAGACACAAGTGACTTCTCAGGCGCGTTTGCACACAGACACAGTCATGGCTGGCTGTGCTGTAAACAATGTCATTGCTTATAGCAGTGATTGGGATTGGAGTCTGAGTCACAGGCTTATGAATAATGCAGCAGAGGGCTGTTGATCAGCCTGATCTGTTTGTGCACAGTGTTTGACGGAGCTGTGGGAAGGCAGTTGAAGGGATACCCCATTAATATTTCATCCGTCCTTCTTAAAACATGCTTGGAGTCCGTTTCTGTGGGCTGCATGAGCCCTGCTCTTTACAAGCCGATCTGACTGAGTAATCTAGCTTTCTTTCACTATCACAGCGATCCCTGCGGCACCGTGGGTAATCCATGCAAATAGGGTTGATGTGACGCTGGTTTCCAGGGACGATGAGCATTGGCGCTAGTAATGAGCACTATATGCCATCCGGGGAGTGCAATTAGTGAGCGCCAAAGAAAAACACCTGCTTTTCCTTCTCTTGTGCAAGGCAAGCTAACAGAACTAGAGATAAATTCTCAGAAATGCATAACTGATCACACAAAAGCATCCACTGAATGTCAGCACATGATGAGCAAGCGAGGCTACAGTAATTGCGGGACGGCAGCATAATAAGCTCCCTGGGTGGAGTGTCTTATTTGTTGAGGTGCCAGTTTTAGTGGAAAAGAAGTGTGAACTATCACCGCAGGCTTCAGAAACACATTCACCCACACGGTGTTGTGTTACATGCTTTTGGGTGGGTTTCCATGAATCTTTATACTGCTGTGCCTGTACTTTAAAACTCTTGACAACATGGATTCAAATGTTAAAAAAAAAGTAATGTGATACTGAAGATTTATTCTAAGTCTGAAGTCATTAAATAAGCATTTAGCAATAGTGTATTCAAGAAGTATAAATTTTTAATTGAAAGTAAAAGTTACAAAAAGTCCTATTGTCTGCCTGATTAGAACTGTGTGGGTGTGTCAGACCCTATACTGGATAACTGGGGTGTCTTGCTGACAGTGTGAACAACATGTGAACAGTGATAGTGCTAGAAAAGTGTGTAGAGAGGAACTTCCACAAGTCTTTTGTGTCTACATGAAGCCATGAATGTTGCATGGCGTGTTAGTGCATCTTGTGCATATCTCTAGTGCCATGGAGCTCACAGAAGCATCATTTGACAGTGAATGACTTATTATCTCCACTAAGTAGTGTATGTATTGAGTGTGATTGACTTTAAATAGCATTGCGCAAAAACTACCAGCCCAAGTTTGATTAAATTTGGTGGCAGGGTGTAACATGGGCCAAGGAAGAACTCATTAAATTTTGAAGCAGATCTGACTCACAGGGCTGTTCAATGAAGTTAGTTGCCCTTTTTGGCATTTGGGTTTGGCGGAAGTCTGCACTTAACAATGCCATTCATCTTAAAATCCAGTAGATGGCGCAAAGTGCACTAGTGTCAAAACATAGCCAGTGTAGAAATATGATGAATCCATTGGAAATATATCCAAAAGTGGTTGTGGGTGCAGATTTGCATATCTGCGCTCTCCGAGTGCTCCTCTAGTTAACCATTAAGGTCATGCTTTCCCAGCAAGATTTGATCAGATCAACTTTGCCATATTCTTCTGTTCATAACATCATGAAAATGTATCATGAAAATACAAACACATGGTCAGACACTATACTTTTCCTTTCGGTGTTGATAACCTTTATATATTTCTATTATTTTATTATTCATTATTTCAGTCATAATGAAGCCTCATAGCGATTACTATACATAAAATACTTTACTTAAATACCTAATATAAAATGATATAAATTCTAACAATACAGTGTATTCAGTTTTAGAGTAAACAGGAAAGAAGTCACTTGTTTTTTCTGTGATTGGGGTAAAAGAAAAGCTGACTTAAACAAACATTTAATTCTGATTGGTTCTTTGGTAGGGCTGATGTTACCTCTACTATAGTCCTGCCAAATTCATGTTGACCAGAGAAAAATTGAGACTAAACAAACATAACGGGAAAGAGAACAAGAGATAAAAATTGATCATGTTTTTTTTATTATTTAATAATAGTAGAATATTACTAAAAAGAGCTGTGCTTATGGCATAATAATTTTTGCTGAAAAATGTTGGATTGTTTGTACTCTAAGTGTTGAGACTGCAGGTCTGGTGAATTTTTACACCCATACTTCACACACTGTTGGAGATGTGATTGGTGAACCGTGCTGCATCTTTCCGTGTGCGGTTATGGGAAAGCTGAGTCATGCATCCTGTCAACTATCCTCATATAAACAAACATGTTGATGTGGTTCAATATTCTGAGAGTGCGGAAAGTTGGGGGGACTATAGAAAGATAGCATGGAGTGATAAATATGGAAAAAAATCTTATGATGGATTTGGGATGAATATGAGATGTTTTATACGTGTTGCTATGCAGCTCTGCAGCAGCTTTGGTGCTGGTGCTGTTTGGCTGTGTGTGATTGCGACCTTAGCCATGGTTCACTCCATGAGCTCAGGCTTATTATATTCACTTAGACACACACACAGTGATTCAAATGGTCACAAGGACAACTGTAGAGGAAAATGGAAATGAATTTTATAATAGATCCCAGATCAAAAAGAGGATTCGAGGCGTTCGGTGGTGTTTGACACATAGGTAGGTAGGTAGATAAAGAGTGACAGACAGGAGAAAGAGAGACAGAGGAGGGCAGTTGCATTGGCTATGTCTACATCTGCAGGCAATGCCTTGTGATTTAGGATTCTTGCATGTCCTTCAAGGTTCAGCGAACTGAGTGACAGTGCATTAGCAACAGGCCGCTGAACGCAACACAGGAACTGCCGCTCAGCACAGAGGGAAGAAATGTTTAAATTATATATGCGCTCACAGCACTATCCTTACCTGTCGAGTCTTTCTGACCGCTGAGGTACTGTTGTGTAGCCAACCCACCTACAGTGCAGGTCAGGGAGTTGTGATTGGATTTCGAAACCATTAGAAGCAGAGCGCCATGGCCTTCTGCGTCCGGCCTTCAGGATGTCGTGGTGATGTCATTTACCGGATCGGTGACTACTCAATGGAATGTGCTTCAGATATCCTGATACTTAGAACACAAAAACAGCAATAAACAGTCAGGAGGCAGCATCGGAGGCAGTGATTACAAATACACACATCTCACATCCATCACAGACAAAAGAAATACTTTAGTTAGCAGGTATTGATTAGTTTTCCTTTCTTTGTTGTTCACTTGCTTTTTTCTTTCTGTGTTATGTCAGTGGGTCTCCAGGACTAGAATTGAAAATCTATCCTAAATGAATACACAGATATGATGTAATTCATTACAGACATCTACAATCTACATGAGATTATGATCGTGTCTGGCTTGTCTCAGCTATAATCGTATTATTTTATCCTGTACTTTATGGCTTTGGGTCTATTCAAGAAGGCAAAAAGCGATGAGGCAGTAAATCTAGCTAGAGATCATTACCTAGGTAGTTACTTGCAATTAACATTGTAGCTAGAGGGTTTTTATGGGTTTTTTTGCTTGCTTTTTTGCTTGTTTGCTTTTTTTTAGTGTGTAATTTGGAGAAGCCATTTGCGAATTTCACATGAGACTTGAAAAAAAATAAGCACAGGCAAACTAATACAAATATCAATAAAGCTAAGAAAAGATGACACTTCTGAATTATTAATACATTTATTCTTAATAAGCTTACAAGGATCCACACTTACTGAGATATTCTTATATTATAACCCTTATCAAATGCAGTTTTTATTGTTCAAAAGTGTTAAAAGCCCCATTTACATATAAGATCCATTAATATATCAGGTTAATACAACATGGGATGGATAACAAATTTTCATTCCCACTCAATCTTCCATAATGTTAAAGTAATGTGAGTCGTGCATTCCCACCTGACTGTATTTAACGGGATGCTACGAAGCACGAACCTCTGTGAGACGTTTAAAACATGCGACATCAGATATGATGTATAATGATCTAGTTAGTTAGCAACAGACCAGGATAAAATTGTTACTGAAGATGAATGAATAAATGAATAGTTTGTCCAGTAAAAAGAACAGAGGGAGTGCTGGGTGGAAGGGTTCGGCTTATCAGTGTTTTTGGTGCAACTGCAATTCACCTCGCAGGCAACAGAGGGCTCTAAGAAATGAATTGAGCTCTTTTCTCTTTTTGAGCTCTCACTAAAAATGCTAAGCACCATTATCTCTCGCAACCAAACCAAGAGACACCATTCGCATTAACTGCAAGACATGTAAACAAAGTGCTGTTGCAGAAAATATAGCAGCTCAATCCTACAATGCAGCATGACATACAGGAGCTCTGTAGAACAACAGACAGTATAAAGACAAGTCAAAGGCAAACATCTGTCAGCTTCAGACAGGAAATAAGGCTCCTAGACTACAGACTAATAGTTGAAGTACCAGACATGAGGAGAGTGGAGATGGAGGGCAGGTGTGGGAAATGAAAGGACACGTGAAATATAACATAGGCCAGAAGGGCATAGTGAGAGGAGAGACGTCAGGAAGAGTGATGTGTCCCTGCATTGGCCATTAAGCTCCTGGAAAACTAATTACTGCCTGAGTGACAGCAAGATGATCAGCGACGCCTAACGCTGGCTTTAAATTAGCTCCACTAACACTGCGGGCACTGGACCTGTCAGGAGAAAAAGGAGCCATGAAGCAGGATTGGGGATGAGAAAATGCAAAGGAGATGAGGGAAGAGAAAGTGCAGTGGAGGGACAGTGACAGGGCAGTGATGTCAAGTGGAGATGGATGTTGCAGGAGGAGGGCATTTACAATCGATTACCCAGGAGGTCTCACTATCTCTAAACTGCCTCACCTTTTGTACCCTGTCTCTATTTCTCTCCCTTTATCTGTCATCTCTTTTCTTCTCTGAGTGTGGTGTTTAGCTTCTTTAAGCCCAGATACATCACAGTGACTGTGGGTCGAAGTTTTTACACAACATTGGCACTAATCCTGCATTGGCACTAGTCATCAACCTGTTTGATTCATACAGCAGCTAGAGAGCGAGTTCTCTGATTGGCTGTTTAGTCTAATAGTTAGTTGTATTTTTGCAATATATAGAAACAAAATGGCTAAGCAGACTGTTAAAACAATTGTGGCATAAAATGGTATTGGCTATTCCCCAAACTGTTTGTTAAACCTTTAGAAAATAGGAGTTCTTCAAGCGCAGTTTGGATGGTCAATGAATATAGCGTTCTGAAAGGGACTGGCTCACCCTTCCCAGAATCCAATGCGTTGTTTTTGTTTCGGAAGCATATAACCGCTACCTGCTAACTCTCTGTGTAGCAAAACCTCCGCAGATTCACAGATAGTGATCCCTTCAAAACCCATCTTGAAATTTTTCTTCATCTAGGTGTCATACCTGGAAGGTTTGAAGAAAATATGCCTTATATCTTTTCTTTCCTTAGTGAGATAGCCGAGGCTGGTTTAGGGTCCATTACATCTGGAATAACCATACGAGAATGGAATGGATTGGTTGAAAGACTTTAAAATATACATACTTTCACAACATATCTTCAATTTCATGTTACAATTTAAGATTTATAACCTAGGTACACTGTTTTTTCAGTGTTAGTATTATTCAAATTTAAACATTCTTATGATAATACTTTTCTTGGTTTCTATATTTTTGTTATGATGGTTACAGCTGGCTGCCACCTCTCAGTTTGGAGGATTTTTAACTTTCATCCAGACACAGAATAAACATGAATGCAGCTGTTTCTGCCATTTGTTATTCAGTTGGCTTTGGTTGGCACTAGTTTGATATTGATATTGAATATTTATATTGGCTTGGTGTGTCAGGGCGAGGCATATTACTGAAATTTGCGCACTGTATGTGCCATCTTACTTGGGTCCTTGTGCCCATCCATCTACTAAATCATGCCTCTCAAACTGCAGACCACAAGGAGAAAAACTGGACAAAATAACTGAGCCATGGTACCCACTATGTCATGATTTTCCACCCATATACTGTGACATAGGGCACTGAACGTAAGTATATTTACCAGTTATAGCTATAGTCCTTGTGAGGTTTTTGTATAATCCATTGTTCCAAGAGCACAAGGTGAGGATATCCTAAGCATCTGCTACCACTCACCTGTTTCTGCACCTGTTAAGAGAATATTTCAGGTCTCAGCTGGGATTCAGCTCTGTATAACACAGATGTGCTTGATACAGAGCGAGAAGAGCGGTGCTCCTTACTTTATCCACACTAGACTTTAAATGTATTGATCTATCTTCCTCATAAAGTTAGAGCACTTTAGAGCTCAATGCTGAGACCTATTACTTTTTGCTGTAGTGAGCCGACCACTTCTAGCATTCTCGGATCTCCTTGCTGGTCTCGTTGTCTTGCAATCTTGGCCCGAGCTTGCAGATGAAAGTGCAGTAGACCCATTAATGTGTGGCCCTCATGCCATCATTATTTCGCTCAGCGCACACTTAAGTGCAATTCCCCGTATCCGCATTGTGACGCCCTGTCCATTTACGTGATAAATTAGTCTGTTGCAGCATGTTTGTGCATGTGGTATGAGTTTTCTCATATGCATCGAGGCTTGGGTGGAGCGAGCAGGGTCCAGAGAGAATGAGAAAAAATCAGGGCATTACAATAAGAGTTAGGATCCATTAGGCGCTTATGGTTTGTAACCTAATACAGGAGAAGCTTAGCAGGATCCGGGGAGCCTAAAGCAGCTTGGATAAAGGCGAGAGAGTGATGTGAGGACGAGATTGATGCTGACAGGCGTGTACTGTTTCACCAAGCCCGTGTAGTTCCCTCTGGGGGTCATAACAGGACACGAAGATCTGAGAAAGGGACATGAAGATGAAAATGCGCAGGATGAGCTCAGCTGCAGCACATCTCACCCCTGAACTGGGCTTGCTAATGGAAAATCAATGTTACATTTACAGCTGAAAGTTACAGTTAAAAATGTGTATTCACAGATACAGATTAACAGTTAAAATTACTATTCGCAAATACCAATTACTGCTGAACCCAGATGGAAGAGTCAATTGATGTCTGTTTCCCCTTCATGGGTCGTTTGCATGCAGAAGATCATGTGTCACAAGATTTTGGCATGTTTCACTTAGGCAAAGTTTTACATGTTAGAGTTGATGTAGGTGAGAGGGAAATTAGGGAGAAAATGAAAGAGTACATTAAAAGGATAGAGAGAATGCCAGAGGGCAAAATGCAGTCATGTAGTGAGAATAGAGCTCTGAAAGAAACCTAGAGTCACATTTACTTAATGGTTTAATGATCTCTGTGATGGATCAACCAGATTTATTCAATTGGAATAAATATGTCATTTACATACATGATTCTTTGGAGGCAAATTTTCAGTCTTTCTTCTTTATCAGTTTTGCCAATAGAATTACATCAAAATATCTTTAAAAGATCTATGACACTTGACCCTGAGAAGGATAAAGCTAAAGTTAATAAGGATGAATAAATGAATGAATGAATAGTCCATGCTACCATAATAAATAATCGATAAACCATGATTAATCCATGATAAATAATTTTTTTACCTAAAATTTAAGGTGTCGTTGATTGTTTGTAGTAAAATAATATATTTCACAATATTAAAAATAAGCACCATTTCCCCTTACAGCAGTGTTAAACTCCTTCACATTATCATTATTACCATTATGCAACTCCATCACATTCACTGTGCCTTGCTTGGTAAGGGATTAGCATCACATAATAAAATTAGCTTATTATCAGTCGACTCTCTTTAATGAGTCAGTTCTTCTATAAGTAGCATCCATCCATATTTCACGCAAATCTTTTGAATTGAGCATTTAATTAGCACCACGGTTATCGCTCAAACTGCATAAGCTTTTTGAGTACATTATCAACAGCCTGTTATCAAAATAGTAAACATCATAAATGCAATTCCCTCATATTTAATACAGTTGTATTAACATGAATTAAGTCAACTGTGTGAAGACATTTGAGTTATATCTTCAGTTAAAAATGTCTTTATTTGGATGTAGCTAAGTGGTGACAATTTATATGGCAACATAATGTATACTAGCTTTCTGACTAGCTGCCTATCTCACAGAAATGACTTCAGATAAGTTCCAGGGTGTATTCTCGTCTCGGACCCAGTATTCCCAGGATGAACTACAGATCCACCTAGACCCTCACCAGGATGAAGTGGTTACTGAAAATGAATGAACTGCAAGGAGAGGGTATTCCGAATTAATTGCAATACAAAAGCAGAGACATTTTTGGACTGTATTTAAAAAAGTGGTCAAGACCAGGAAATCATTTGGAAAGACAAAGAGAAACCAAAACCAGCCCAAGCAAGAAACAATCAAGGGAAATACTCAGTGCTGTGATTAGAGGGCCGGGGAATTATTTTTCTTTTGTTAAAGCCTAGGCTTAAAATACAGGGCTAGCCATGATTAATAACCATACGATCATGTCTGCATCATTTGTAGCTCCGCTGACGGCTTTGTCATGAGTCTTTGTAGCGATCTGCACGCTGCGAATAAATATAATGTGTGTAGCGTATTTAAGGTGGTTTATATGCTGTATTCTTATACTGGAACATGAAATGTTTTCCTCAGTTGTACATATACATCTGGATCTTACAGCTGTTTCAGCCTAGAGGGCAGCTGTTACATTCTGAAGTAGTTGAAGTAAATGACTACATACACCTGCTTTTAGATTAGTGATCAGTGATCTCCAGTTTGAATGCTGCACTCTCTCTCTCTCTCTCTCTCTCGCTCTCTCTCTCTCTCTCTCTCTCTCGCTCTCTGAGTCATGCCTTTGACAGAACTGTCTGAGTGTCAGCAGCAGATGGAGAGATAGGTGGAGGAGTGAGAGAGGAATGAAGGGAGGAAGGAAGAGAGAAAGTGGCGCCATGCGGTGGTCAGCCAGCTCTGCTGTCCTCTACGCACTGCGCATTTACGCACATTAACCTTGGCCAGGGTCAGACCTGTGCCAGTCTGCCAGGCACTCGGTCGGCACCGGTGACTCACTGAAGGGAACAAGGCTCTTTACTGATACACCACTCATCTGAGTGTTAATAAACACCATGAGTGTCCATCAGTCCATGCAATGGCCATGGAAGAAGTTAGCTCAGACTAGATGTGTTTATGTGCAATCTGAGAATCCAGTCTGATCAATAACTTTAATCATTACACTCCTAAATCAAAATGGAGTATAATGAGGCCAGTCTGATTGCAAGTTTATTCTTTTTTTATTTTTAATTCATTTTATAATCTGTTATATTTAACGAATAATTATTACTTTTGAATGTGATTACTTTCACACTTGAAATCTTTGCATATGTACATATGCTTGATACCCAACATGGCCTATTGTCTAAATATAATGGAAATTTCCAACAATTGTTTTAAAAGATGATACACTGATGGTGGATACAAACAGTTCGGTCTGAATCTGCAAACAGAGTGAATTCATTTAGATTGGAAAAATGTGTTGGATTGGAAACATGTACAGCACACAGTTAAAGATGAAGTCAGCGATTCTAATGCAATATACTTTTGGTCAAATTCAGCCAATATCTCCTCATGGTCCACTAGCTGACCATTCTGTGTGCGCTGAAAAAAATCCAGTGTTCTTACCCAGCCCTGGCTCTGTAAACAGGAAAACAAAGAAAGTGCACACAACACTATTGCAGCCAATCAGCAACACTGGGCACATTCCAGCCAATCACAGCACAGGGAAGGGGAGAGGTATATTTTGATAAGTATTTTGTGAATAAGAGTCCTGAGTTGAGCACAAGACAGTCTTTCTGATTACAGCAGCAGTTTTGGGATGTGTGTGTGTGTGTGTGTGTGTGTGTGTGTGTGTGTGTGTGTGTGTGTGTGTGGGTGGGCTGGACGGGGTTGATAATTATAACTCGAGCATCAGTCTCAGCTGATAGCGATGCTCCCTTGGGGTGCCATTCAAGACTGCAAAAGCTAGATCATATAAACAAACTCACACAAACACACAGATTACCCACTACAACACATTAAATTCAATTCTACAACCCGTATAATTCTGTCGCAACAACGGTTCACTCTGTTAAATCTGTGACACACTACGGAGCACAAACTCAGATTCATTTGCAGTGCAGATGTTCTTTCAGGGTCCAATGCATCTAATTTTATCCTTTCACACAGCTATTAATTAGCTGTTGCATTTTTCTTTTCTCTAATGTTTTATTCATTCAACTTGGAAATGGAGAGGAAATGGGATTTCAGCTGTCGGGTATTTTTAAAAATGACCTAGGATGCCTAAGACCAGCTGTTACTAATCTGGTGAATTCTGATGTAGATATATTTTTGCTCTCATTCTGCTCTTGCTTTATTCAGTATATTAAATTATACCGATAATAACGCAGTGAACAAGACAAGATAGTTTTACATGTTACTGAGCCATATGTAACTGATTTTCAAAGCTCTGTATCATTAAAAAATTCATTATATGTGTCAAACATGACATATTCATCTGAAATAAATTATAAATATGCATAAATATTATATTATCTAAGGTCCAAAGTTCCTAAAGTAAAGAGAGAATTAAGTGCAGGATTGACTGTCAATGTCAAGGTAGTGCCAAATGGCGCAGAACTGCATTACCCATCAGCCCCAGCGTGTCACATGTCTCATTAGTCACGCGCACCTATGTCTTGTTATGCCTTATTAGCACCTCTATTTCAGTTGTAGGTTTTAATGGCGAAGGTTCTCTTGTAATTAGTGTTTGCTGTCATGTGCTGTGTTCACATTTATGATTCTTGGTTTCACAGTTTTAGTTGTTTTGTCTGTACTTCACATAACATGACTGTATCACGTTAATTAAATACTAATACACCTAACTATACTAATACTAGTACCTCTACTGATACATTGACTATTAATTCACCAGGTTTTAAATCAATAAAACGGTTACACACAAGCTCTGTCCATATAATGCTCTTATCATTGCCTGTTATGTTATGTTATGTAAGTCTGTTATGTAGCCATAGCTGCTATCAGACTCTATTGCATGGTGTAAGAATTGCAAATATAATGATAATTTTTTCTGCATATTGGCTTTTTTTTCACTTTGAACCATGCCTAACGCTTACTCATAATAAAATTACTGTAATTCATTACAGTGACAACATGTTAAACTTTGGGCTACAACAGCAGAAGACTGCATTGGGTTCCACTCCTGTCAGTAAAGAGCAGGAATCTGAGGTTACAGTGGGCACAGGTTCACCCAAACTGAACATTTAGAGATTAGAAAAATGTTGTCTGGACTGGTTCAATTGTAACAAAACATTTTGCATTACTTTCCTCGTTAATCTGTTATTAATATTCATTCCTGAAAGACAAAGCCAGCATCTTTTTTCAGCATACTTGCAGATAAAACAG
This sequence comes from Notoglanidium macrostoma, assembly GCA_030068235.1. Lineage (NCBI taxonomy): Eukaryota > Metazoa > Chordata > Actinopteri > Siluriformes > Auchenoglanididae > Notoglanidium > Notoglanidium macrostoma. The sequence continues at coordinate 18,267,991 of JAQQZR010000037.1, read as the reverse complement.
TCTCTGTTGTTTATCTTACAAAAGCTAAAAGGTGCAATTAGATCTTCGTGCTGGGATAATGAACATATCTGCAGTCTGACTGAGACAGAGATCGTTTAAACTGCAGCTCTCAAGCCTTCCTTATAACTAATGACTGCTGTAAAGGAAAAAAAACACACTCGGTGTCACACTGTTTAGCTGTTTAGCTGCCTCACACATCCATTTTTTCTTCAAGTCTGGCTTTTATCTCTTTTTAATTCTTTCTCTTTTTTTAGATGAAATTTAATTAAGCGTTTGTGGTATTTTCTTTATAGTCAGGCCTTTTCTGTTCATCCACCCTCTCTCTCTCTCTCTCTCACTCTCACGCTCACTCTCACGTTATTGCTGTGGCTTCTTTAATTGCAGTATTCTCAAATAAATTAATAACTACATTTTAAAATGTAGCTTACAGCGCACTGTTCTCTCTCTCTCTCTCTCTCTCTCTCTCTCTCTCTGTAGCATGTTTGCTTCAATCGGAGCTGGTGAATTATGAGAGAGTGAAGGAGTATTGTTTGAAAGTCCTTGGTCATCAGCAGGACCATTTCAAAGCCATGTACCGTGCCGGCATCGCCTTCTACCATCTGGGAGACTATGATTGCGCCCTGCGCTACCTCCGCGATGCCAAGAGCCGTGAACCCACAGGTAGGCGTTATTTAAAAAGAGGTGTGGCTGAACCATTTAATATTTTTAATAATCAAACTGATAATCATCTTCATTTGCTTATCTGTGTCTATGGTTATAGAAAATATTGAAAATACAGGAAAACATGATTCACATATACATAGTTAAGTGCTAATACAGTAGGCATGTAGGATTAAATGAAGAAAGCTATTTCATTTTTCCCAGATGTTCCTTTATAGACAAGAATGGTCAAATGAAACTTTTAACATGCTTATATTATCTTATTGTTCACAGCACTGTGTGTCTGTGTTGTATTTAGGAGAAAGTTGCGTAGGTATGTAGAATATTTGCGCTGTGTTTAAGCTCCTGAGGTAATATCTGTCCTGTTCGAAATGCAGGATTAGGACAGTGTTATTTTAAGGTTTCATATTTTGAGGGAAAACATTATGGCTCTGAATGAGGAATATAATTACAGCTAAATTACAAGTTTAACTGCTGGTAAAACCTTGAATAAATTTAGGGGGAAGTTTAAAAGTGTGGTGCAGTATTCTATCTATGTGGTACTATCGCTTCATAGCATGAAGGTTCTGGGTTTGACCCTATGAGAATACTGGGGATTTTCTGTGCAGATTTTATATGTTCTCCTTGTGCCTGCGTGAGTTTCTTCCAGCGCTCTGGTGAACGTTTGTTCGTCTCTGTGTAATAGTTTGGCGACCTGCTCCGGGTGTACCCCATTTCTTGCCCAAAGTCAGGTGGGATTGGCTCCTGCGAATAAAAGTAATTTTAGGTGGGAATGCAGGATTTTAAGTGGTCAAAAACAAGAACTAAAAAATCTAATTTAACAACATCACTCGTAATTTGATGTTATTTGATGTTACAAAGTTTACCCTTCAGATGTATTGGATCTAAATTTACTTCTTTGAAAATTCGGTTTAAAACATTATGGACTTGCGTAAAAGTATTGAAGATTAACATTTATTGAACTGCTGATTTATATGCCGGAGCCGCGTCTCACCTGCCCCATGGATGAGCAGCCGCCGGTCCTAAGGGTATACAGATTTTCCACTCAACTTCGATTGACCCTCATCAGGGTTTGTATGACACATGAAAGAAATCTATGCAATTGAGTACCTTTTTTCTTTCCTTCCTTTTTGCAGACACAAATGTGCTGCGATACATCCAGCTGACGGAGATGAAGATGAGCAAGAGCGGTCAGCAAATGCGGGAAAGCAACAAAGAGGCTCTGGGTTAATCTCTGCCCATTCCTCTGTTGATTTGGCCATCCTCTCCACAAATCTCTACCACCTTTTCCCTCTACACCCCTCCTACTATGGACTACCAGGACCCCTGAACTGTGCCCTTTAGTGAAGATGGACTGCTTTCAGCACAGAAGCCCCTCGACTTGCCCTCCCGCTCTGAATCCTCTCTGTCCCTTTAAAACCAAACCGCCCCGGTGCTTTCAGTTTCCCAGGTACTGACTGACAAAACAATATGGAAAAAAAACCCCACAACCAAGCAACAAGAATCACTGAAAGTCTGTAGGAAAATTCACACGGACGTGATAAAGGACCTTATATATTACAGGGAGGTGAACGAGCAGTGAAGTGTAGCTATAGAGAGGTGGAGGTGTATTACTGTGTGGTCACCATCTTTAACTATAAAAGAGCACACATATCAAAGCCACAGTGCTGCGCCAGAACAAATGCTAAATAGGGACTAGGATTAAGCAGATGACCTTTGAACTCAAGCGCACTCCATCGCACACCTCCTTCTTCCTGGCTGAAGGGAGCAGGAGAGAAAATGCAATTCCGTCTTGCCGGATACTACTGATCTCTTTGCCTGCATTTTCATTTATTCCTGGTTGTATTTTTTTTTTTTTTTCTTTCTCTCTCTCTTTCTCAAATTTGGCTGTATTTAATCTTTTTTGAACTGTTTCAATTCAAGGGCTAATTCTGAGGTTCTTAATTCGTCCTTTGATTTTCAAGCACGTTTCCTTTGCATTCGCTGCTCCTTGTACAATAGTAGCATTTGTTTCAGCAAGTTTGTGATGATGGTTTTGTCTTTCTCCAAGTAACAAAAAAGCAAACGCTGCCCTGAAGTTAACAGCTGTTTCGTGAACCTGTATCATTGAGCTCCTTTTTCTCATGGCAGAATGTCAGACCTCGCCCCTCTCGGAGATCGACCGTTGACAGTATTTCTAAACATGACAAATTCTGCAGGGTTTTATAGACAGAGTAACATATTAGAGTGCCGACTAGAGTGCTCCTACGCTTTAGGCTTTATGTAGACACATCTGTATTACTGTGTGCCATGCGATATCAAGTGCCACTAATAATGTTTTTTTATGAGCCTTTCAAATCAACTGTTATTCCGATCTTATACACGTCTCTAAATTTACATCCTCATCTCATTGTTGCAAATTGAGAAAAAGAAAGCAAACACCTCAACAGACTTCACTCTCACCGGCTGTAGCAAGACGTTGGCTTTAATACGGATTTGAACAATTAAATCATCATCAATGTCCAACTACCTGAAATTTACAGAATGTCCCAAAATCCATAATGAATCTTGATGTCCATTTTTCTGCTCTGCAAAAGATCCTATCTAATGTTAAATCACAGATAACCTGCAAATAATTTGTGTCTAAATAAGAACTTCTTCGTGCAGTTACCCTTAGTTTCCAGTTTGCATTAGCAACCACAACTAGTCGGCTGAGACATATCTGTCTGACCTGATACGACGGAGATAATGGTGTCAGCGTGACTCAGGGGGACGCTGAGCATGGATTTAGACCAGGATAGACTCTGATGAGATGTAGAACACCGAGATGGGAGACTCTGAGCCACTGTGTTGGTGAGATATAAGGATAGGACGTGATCAGAACGATTGCTTTCAACTCGATGAGGCACAGAGTGACCTGAGAAACAAAATGCTCGCTTGCTTTCTTCACAGCTCACTGACTCCCCAGCTTTTCTAGAGATTTCTGTATCATTGTGTCGCCCTGACTTTTGGAGTTTTTTAAGCCTTTTTCTGTTGATTATTGGATTTTTTATGTAAAGGGCAAAGACGATAGCGATGCATCAGTGGAGTCTGGGTCATTAGCTCCGTTAAACGTGTCTCTTGTGTCCGCGTGTGCTGGCTGTCTTTGGTCAAATGGTTACGATACAGGACTGTGCGATTGTTGTCGTCCAGCAGCATCAAAAGCACAAACTAAGAGGTCGGACGGACGAAAGTGAAGCGGTTAGCTGTGCTCGTTTTCTTTGATGTCACTTGAGGTAGGTGTTTGTTGAATGTTCAAATAGATACGTGTGGTTTTGAAACAGATGTACAAAAAAAAAAAACAATGGTTGTGGAGAGCTTTACTTTACGGAATTGTTTTATCAATATATGAGAAAGAAAATTAAATGAGATTATGAAAAATATATATATTTAAAAATCAAAAAGGGGCAACTTTGTATCTGTGTATATGTTCAAAATTTCTCTTCTGTTTATTGCCTTTTTTTGTGATGTCAAAACTACGGTCTTGTCTGAATCGCAGTCCAAGGGTTTGGGGGTATGACCTTTGACCTCCCAAGCAGGATCCTAAGAGTGAGAAGGGTATAATTATAATAGTAATAATAATAATGATGATGATGATGATGATGACGGAAGTAGTTGAAGGGGTGAGGGTACCCTGCAGACCTGAACACAAATGAACAACTCGCTTGTTTCTTTTTTCATTCATTCGTCTGTTCTGGAGAGAGCGACTCAGACCTTCTGGTTGTTATGGTTCTTATCCCACCGTCTTGCTGGTTCACGTTTTGCCCCCTCAGCGAGAGTGTCTCATCAGAAGACCTGAGAACTGGTTATATTTACCTGCAAGCCCAGGAATGCACTATTAATATGTATTTGAAGACAAATAAACTTTAGAAAAATAGAATGAGCATCTTGTCTCGTTTTTGCCTTCTTCCAACATGTTGTGCTGCTAAACGTTAAGCCTGAAAGGATTAGGTGCAGGGCTGTAAATTTGCTGCTTTACACAAGTATAAATGTACCAAATACCACCTCCATACTTTTTTTCTCAAGAGCTTGATGTGAGAAATCTTATTTTGGATGTGAAAGTTGTGAACATCTTTAACAGCCTCCAACAGCCTACATACACTCCCTAACCTGCACACCCACATCAGATCAATACAGCTAGAGGGAGAAAAAAAAACAGCATTCATCTTGCCAAATAAACATTTTTAGCTTCAGGAGGAAAACATTATGTATCCTTTGAGTTTTACACGATGCCTGTCTTAATCAAAGGTCCGCTTTTGCTGGTTTTGGAATTCAATGTTATATTATAAATTAGAATATTACATATATTATGATATTATTACCATAGTAGGCAAACAGTTCAAAGAGCAGGATCAATAATGTTCCAATATCTAAAACCAAGTAGTTCAGGCAAACAGGTAAAATTCCAAAGTATATGACAAGCTGACAGGAAACAGTGTTGCCAACTTAGAGATTTTGTCTCCATATTTAATGACTTTTTGACCCCTTTAGTGACTTTCATTTTAAAAAAGAGCCTATGGAAAAATCTATTGACTTTCTGAGCACACAAAAACTCCATATGGCTATCCAGCTCACATCACAGCTGCTGATATACAAGTTAAAAGAGTAAGTTCACTCAACTCACCTGTTGAGCTGGCAGCCAATCACTGCTCACCATTATTCCCAATGGCTAATCACTGATCACCACTGTTTCCAGTAACCAATCACTACTCACTATTATTCCCAATGACTAATCACTGATCACCACTGTTTCCAGTGACCAATCACTACTCACTATTATTCCCAATGACTAATCACTGGTCACCACTGTTTCCCGTGACCAATCAATGATCACCATTATTCCCAATGACTAATCACTGGTCACCACTGTTTCCAGTAACCAATCACTGCTCACTATTATTCCCAATGACTAATCACTGGTCACCACTGTTTCCCGTGACCAATCAATGATCACCATTATTCCCAA
>JAQQZR010000037.1:18219270-18262247 GCA_030068235.1 Notoglanidium macrostoma | reverse complement strand
GTGACCAATCACTGCTCACCATTATTCCCAATGACTAATCACTGGTCACCACTGTTTCCAGTGACCAATCACTGCTCACCATTATTCCCAATGACTAATCACTGGTCACCACTGTTTCCAGTGACCAATCACTGCTCACTATTATTCCCAATGACTAATCACTGATCACCACTGTTTCCCGTGACCAATCAATGATCACTATTATTCCCAATGACTAATCACTGGTCACCACTGTTTCCAGTGACCAATCACTGCTCACTATTATTCCCAATGATTAAACACTGATCATAACTGTTTCCCGTGACCAATCACTGATCACTATTATTCCCAATGGCTAATCACTGATCACCATTATTCCCAGCAACCAATCACTGATCACCACTGTTCTCCAATGTCCAATCACTGATCACCATTATTTCTCCCACACTCACACTTCTTCAGTCTTCATTTATAAACTCTCTTCTTAGAGCGAGCAACTCTTTCATTCACAACAACTTACTGTCATTGCTTGTTTTGCCTGCATTCTTGATAGGAAGTTTAGTATTTTGTAAATGCCTAAAAGTTTAGTTGTGCATGATGTCATAACCAAAAATGACTTGCTTTTTTTTTTTTCTGTTTAAGCTTCTTTCCTCAGAATAGAGTTGGCAACACTAACAGGAAAAGCATGATACTTGCTGCAAAGATACTGACCTGGGCAACATTTCAACTTGATCGGAAACAAGTAAAATCAGTAACAATCAGACAATCGACTTAGAATCCTGGCGACTCTGGTGGACAATATCCAAGTTCATGACTATAGCAAATACTTTAAACACTTAAAATCTATGCGTACATATGTGTGTATGTATGGCAATAAGGATTTGGAGTAGCTGAATTACTGATATCCAGTATATACAGATATATACAGATATTTTTCCCCTCAGGTCTGAGGTGTACTATGCTTAGCCAGATTAGCATTGAATGTTTAGAACCTTTGTATTCCAAAGCTCTGTTGAATTCTGATTGGTCAAGGTGTTGACAAATTTTTTATGACAACAATCACAGTAGTGCTGTCTGAAAGACAAATGACAAAAATTATACTAATGAACTCATTCTAATACGAGTTATTGTTTCTATAACAGCTGCTTATTCACAGGGACCTGAAAGGCAGACACTCACATAACAATAAACAGATTTTTTTTTAGTGTTGTCATTTAACAATAAAAAAACATATCAGCTTTGGGCCTCATTTATCAAACTTATTGTAAACATTTTTTGGAAGACCAGAGGTACAGTTCCTTGTTGAACCATGCGTTCGCATAGACAACCAGTTGCATTATGAATATAATGGTTTACGTACATACCTACTGTATGTACTACATGTGTTACTGGAGCATTCCACTGACATAAGAGTCTCAGACTTGTTTCTATTTATTTTTCCTGGTGTTTCACCAGCTGTTTTGACAAGCATATTTGTCACTGTGCGTCAGCAGACACATCATATAGATGCAGGTAATTGCAGACTGGTTCACACAGCTTGTCTTCAAAACTTTCCACTTTTTTTTTCACTGCTGTTGTTCTTATGACCCTGTCAATACACTTCCTCATACTGCCCCTACCGTTCATGCACATACTCCATCTTGTGGAAACATAGCATTAATTTTTAGAGAACATGAATTACTGACGCACCAAACAGACGCAGGATAATCACGGGAGCCATTATGTGCACATGAATGCAAAGCTAAGAGCAACTATATCTCTGGTCTAAGTCAACCCAAACAAACATCTCAAAGATTTTTTAAAAGTTTAAGCTTATTCATGGGCCAATCATCTATAAAGTGCATTCTCAACAAAGCTCATTTGCATTTAGAGACGCCCAGACAACTCCATAAAAGGTAAGTAGAAAGGCACAAAATGGCAACTAAACGGTGGAAGAAAATGGAAGTCACGTTATGCCAATAAAACAACACTATTTGAAAGTGCAACGTCACATGAAAAGGCTACATTCTGCTGATGAATTACAGAATTAAAGGTGAATAAAATAATAGGTGTGAATTAGGTGATCCTAAACACCACATCATTGATTATTCCATTTTTTCTTTATAACAGCACATCCTGTCATGTTTTATTCCTTATTTATATCTTCATTCCTATTCTATATTAGCTTCGGTTGTGACATTTCAAGCACACCTTTTATAACACACCTTATTACTGTTTAGAGTATTATTTTACTGGTATTTTTGGTTGATAAAATGAAGAAGACAGCCCCAAAGGGGCAAATTTCATTTATTAATGATTCTACAAATGCTGCAATGCCTTTGGTCACAGAACATGAAAGATAAGCAAAATAAGTAATATACAAACTGCATTCAATAATGCTGCTGCATCTCACACAAGATGTGTATAAGAAGACATTATGTGAAGCTGTGACTTCAGTAAATACTGGCATAATATTTTAACACTGAGATTTGTGAACGCCTCGCTTGCAGAGGTGAGAGGAATGCCCAATTACTGAGCCGTGAGGACGCTTTCATTTGAGCACATGGTGCAGCTTGATAATTGGGCACATTCACGGGAGATTCTGACTACACGAAGCCCTCCGAAATAGTCAAACATTACTTTCAGGACTTTGTATCAGTATGATAACATCCTCATGAGTACATTAACTAGGTCGCAGATGATTCAACACATTATTTGTTGAAGCTTGTGTGCTTATTCACCTCCTTATTCAGATATCATTTGCTTTTTCTTTAGTCCCTTCCTCTCTCTCGTGGGGTAATTATGAGTCTGTCACTACTGACTGCGCTTCTTAATGGCTCCTACTGTTTTGAATGCAGAGAGAGAGAGAGAGAGAGAGAGAGAGAGAGAGGGAATCAGAGAGACTTGTCAGACAGAAAAAGAAGGAAATCACATATTTGTTGGGTCAGTTTATTCTCCCATGCTTTGATTGTAGTCATGCTGACAAAAAGATGGAAAATCAGTCATTGGTACAAAAGAAGTAGTAATCAGACCCATGTTATGATATTAGAACACCTGGTAAATGACTGTTTTTGGTTTTCTTTTGTTTTTTGCTAATACTTACTCTTATACAGGGACTGCAATGACATGATTTCTAATTATATAAATGTTGATAAACATGTGCCGTTCGTGCCAGTATTGCCATGTCCACCATCTTCCCTTCCTTCTTTTCTTCACTGTGGCTTTTTATAGCATTGCCATGGAAGTGAAGTGGAGTTGCTAGGTAACTGAGTGGCGTCTGAAAGTGTTGGAGTGGCGGCTGCTTTCACAGACACGAGCAGTGGAGCAGAGCACAGCTATGCGTGTGTGCGGGTGTGTGGGGAGGGGTGTGTGTGCAGTAATGATGGGATGGTTTTGTTATTTTTCTGTCCATCATGTCTATATTGTGGCTTCTGGTGGGTTTTTTTTTTTTGGAAAAATGACACAGTATGCTCCTCAGGGAGACATAAACACAGCACAGTGTGTCTGAAAAAGTGGTTGAGCAAGAATTTTAGGAGAAATTATATATTATATATTATAAATTATATATATAATATAATTATGATATGATATGATATTACATTATATTAATAATACATAATATACAATATTATATATTATTATAGGCATTATTATTGTTTTTATTGTTTTATTATTGCCCAATTTTCCCCTTAGGGATAAATAAAGTGCATCTATCTATCTATCTCTCTCTCTCTCTCTCTCTCTCTCTATCTATCTATCTATCACTACCATAAGTAGACATTGTAATAAAATGTATTTTGTACCATGTATTGTTGCATGTTGTATATGTTTAATAATAATAATAATAATGATGATGATGATGATGATGATGACTATTATTATTATTATTATTATTATCCCTCTCAAGGCAGGCGTTGCTGATTTGCAACAGTTAAAAACTAACTACCTTATTACCCCAGATAATTTGAGCCTGAAAGGGTTATTATCATTATTATTATTCCACTAATACATATTACAATAGAATACAGACATTTATTATGAGTTCATATATTTAATTTTTTTTAATATCACTTTGTGGTATAGTTATGGTTAACTCCATGGTTAGCATGCCATTTTGTTCTGTGTGAATTTGGCGACATCTAGTGCAATCTTTTCACTAGTTTCAAAAGCCCTTATGGCACCAATCAACACCCTTATACTCTATTTCAATCATCATGTACAGAGATCCATAAAAATGCACTTGAGATGCAGTTATATGTGGAGAATCCCACACAAAATCCTAATGAGCTATTTAAACTTAAAATGACTATTGACATGTCAACACTTATTATGTGACCATTTTGTGTATGTAACCCTTGTGGGATCCTTAATGATTAGACCATTTGTTTGTTTGTTTGTTTGTTTGTCGCAGGAACCACTTAGTGAATGAACTGGACTGATAATGAATAATAATTCATCATTGCTTCAATCATAACAATAATTTTAATAAATACTCTTAGTTCTTTTCACACAGGAAATAGGGCACGGCTTTGTGTCTCATCCCTCCACAGAGTCACCCCATACAAATGACACCAATAAGGAACACGCAAACACACACACACACACACACACACATTCACGCACATACACACTCACCGGCAGACAGTCAGAAAAATACTGTCGATTACCAGGTTGAACCTTCGAGCATAAAAGTGTGTTCCGGCTTCATTTAATTCAACGTCACAAACACAAGGTCAAGAGCTCCTTGTTCTGAACGGAATGATGTCATAACGTATCCTTCGCTTTGTGTCTGATTACAGTGGCATTTCATAGAGCATGAAAATAAAGAAAAACACTACACACTGCATCGCGCAGTTCCTTTCTCTCAGATCAGTGTGTAGGTGAAGGAAGATCTTCCATGGTCGGATTTCGAAGAGGTAAACAAGTGTGTATGTCTGAAAACACTTAGTACATTGCGGTACAGTATGTTTCATATTTTATTGCAAGTGACCCTCGTTTGACCATAACAGTCCTTTCCTTTCTCCAGGTTCATAATGTTCCTCTTTACTGAGGAAAATGGATGTGAGAGTGGATTTAAACCAGAAACAGCTGACGAGACCAGTTCTCAGTCGTTCAAACTCCTATGACACTCCTTTGCAGAAAGACACATGCACACACTCTTGCTTACATACATACACACAGGCAATATGTACTGTACATCAGGATTTGCTGACAAACAAGGCCTTCACATTAAAACAGCTCCTGCTTTCTGATTAGGTTCTGCAGCGAGCCCGAGATGGTCAGTCTTCTCCTCGAAAACAGAAGAATAAAAAATATGCTTAGATCTCTACCATATTTTCTGGACTATAAGACCCACAATTTTCTTCATTCATTTCTATCATTTTGTAGCCTTTTCCTAGCCAGTTGTTAGCGTCTTTACTCTGGACGTGACAGTGTATGGTAATCGCCACACCTTAGAATTGCACATTAACTGTGTTCTAATGGCGGATTTGAGTCACTAAACCTACTTCATAGGACTCCTCCCTTAAACATACAAATAATTGTAAATAATCATGGAAAAAGCTTTCTGAGCAATCTATGTGCTTCTGACGACTCAGAAGCTTCAGCGACGGAGTGAAATATTACCCATTTTCCAAATATAAGACATTTACGATTCGGATTAAACAGTGCACTTATTCACCGGATCATTTTTTTTTTTTTTTTTTGAAGTGACATGGAACAATTGAATGAGTAAAATATAAAAATATTGAGAAAACATAATCAATAAATAACAGACAATATATGTAAAAATGAAACAACAAAAAGAAAAAATTAGAAAGTACCACATAAAATATGGCTAATTTAGTCAAGTTATTACTGTAGCTTGACATTGGAAAAGCTAAATGCTAATCCTGGGAACAGCCTTTAGAGCTCCTGGAAGAAAAGGCAGAATATTTTTTCTGTTTTTTTTTTAAAGGCTGTTAATGGATAAAATCAGACTTGATTTCATGGGCTGTTTTTTTTCCACTGTTTATGGATTATATGCAATATATAATCCCTGTATGGTGCAGTATTTTGAATGTAGTCTTAGGCACATACATAAAACTTTGCTATAATGACTTTTGTCAGATATTTTACAGCCCTGACAGAGTGTGCTAAAGACTCATACAACACAGCCCTGAACCATGGTAACACCAAACGGACAAAAGCTAAAGCAGACTGTTAGAATGTGGGTGTCTTACTGTATGTGGCATTTTAGAGGGAGTAGTTATTTGTAAAATAAAAACAGCTTATCTATTAAATGTGATTTAAATAGCAAACTTAAGTACATATCATTTTTTCCTTATAATTAAGGGAGGTCTGTCGCAATATCATGAGCAACCTATTGTCCAGAAAATACAGTATCAAAGGAATGGCTTTGCCAATGCAATTCATCACATACATATTACCTGGTTATTAAAAAAAGAGAGTTTTACTGAACAATCTATACGGGGAATGATGCAAGCAGTAGGACTTGACCTTTACTTTTATGGAGCTCATAAAAGTGCTGCAGCTCTAAGACTGTTTCACTGCAGTGGCTATGAAACATTATCCAAAGCCCTGCAGGTGATTTTTTGTTGTTGTTGTCGTCGTTGTTGTTATTGAGTATTTTCTCACACTCACTGTTATGGGACAGCTGTGGTTTCTGGGATACTCTGGCCTCCATGAGATTTGCAGGACAGAGCTAGACTTTCATGGCTTTTTTTTCTATCTAGGGAATATGCTGGCCATGTAAACGAGGCCAGGAGGTTTAGAGGTTTCCTGGGATTTTATGAGAAGTGCTGCTCACACAGTGTGGCTTCTGAGTGCTGCCCACATAGCGGCACCGTGCTGTCCTGGCTCTGCCCCTCCATGTCCATGTCCAGCAGAGTTTGGCGGCCGGCATTGGCTCCTGCACTGACCCCGCTGTCCCCAGACCCTAGTGGACTGTCACAGCTGCTCCCGGGAGATGAGCTGAGCGTCCGAGACAGTGACGACAACTTCCATGGGTCCGGACGCGCTCGGACTGGGGTGGGGCGGGGACGAGGGGCGAACTCCAATGTCTTGGGCCGCTCGAGGGTCCCAGTCTGGGATTCTGAAGAGGGAGGAGGTTTACGCCGATGCACTGCGGGGTAGATTGTGGATGGGTCCGGGAGGCGAGGGATATCTAGAGTGTCACGAGAACCTGAAGGAAAACACGGAATATCTTAATAGCTTACTATAAAAGATTAGTGAATGTATGACTAAAAGGAAGAAAGAAAGACCAGGCCAAACCTATTCTGTGGTTAAATACAAATACAAATGGGTATTTGGAGCACTAAGCAGATACAAATATGGATATAGAGATATAGATACAGCTTGTGTTACGTCCCTAGGATACACTCATTCCTGCTGACCCACCTGTGTGTGGTGCGTTAGTGGGTGTGATGGGAGGAATTGGCATGCTGCCATCTGAGGGTGTGCGTTGGTGCCCTGTCACCGTCTGTGCACGAGGTCTGATGGCCCCGTCAGACGGCGTGCGTCGGTGGCCGCGGTTCACAGCCATGGTGGCAGAGACGTGGGTGGGTGTGAGCGACTGGTTGGGCTCCCGTTTAAAACTCTCTGCTCGCAGGTCCAGCAGGGGGTTTAGAGCGGGTGCTGGACAGGGTATGGCGCTGCTCGGGCTTGGGATCAGATCATCTGGGTCTGAGGGAAGCAGGGACTTGGTGGAGTTGCAGTCAGAAAGCGAGGAGAGGGAGAGGAGTGTGACCGAAGGAGACGGGTCCAGGCAGGGCAGTGCAGATTCATGATGATGGCGGTTGTGGGACAGGGACAGGGACAGCGTACGGCTTGGGGGAGACGTGCTGCGCCGGAATCGGCCTGTGCGCTGAAACAGACCTTCCTTCTTTTTTCTTTGCTCATCACGTGAATCCTGTTCATCCTGACTCACCTGCGCACACACACACACACACACACACACACACACACACAAACCATTTGTAAACATCAATTCATTCATACATCACGAATTACTGACTTCAGTTTCATATAAGTAATCTATAAAAAAATATCATTTAACATTTTTGGGGTGTTTTTTTCCCTATAATATATGGTAAAGCAAAACGGAGGAATAGCTTAATGTTTAACATCTAGTTACTCTACTGGCCTTCTTCTCTTGTGGTTTTAAGGTTTACAGCACTACAACTAATAGTGAAATTTTGTTCTTTTTTATACTTATTTATTATATCATGAAGCACATACCGAATCTGAGTGATTTCACTGAAGATCTGGTTGCAGTTTGAGGTGAATATTTACTGATTTTGGGTACAACAAGCTTTCCTGTCATTCCCTATCCTATCCACCCATCATTAACAATTCATTTACAAGGGAACATGGAGCTGTTTGGAATCAAAGTGAGAAAGCTTTAAATCCTATACAAAAGGGATCTGAAATGGCAGGCGTGTTTCTAGCCCGCTTTACCTGCAATCGTCCTAGCTGGAGCAGGTCTGAGCCGAAGCCCACAGCGGCCAAGATGGCGGCGCAGCCCAGCAGAACCATGTCACTCTTCTTCCTCTGATTACAGCGCCGCAAAGGATCCTGGGAACCTACTCCAGGCCCTACGCCTATCCATGTGTGGCTTGCATCCTCCATCGCCCCGTTGCTGCTGCCCTCCGGAGCCAATCGCTCCTCAAGCTCACACTGTTCCTCTACAGACACACAGACATGAGAGATTACACAGGATCCTCCAGACAATGGATCCCGGGGTCTTTGATCTCATAACAGACGAACTGTTTTTTTTTAAAGGCTCTAAATCTTGAGGTCAGTTTATAATTTTTAATTTTTACAACACACATTAAATGGCCAAAATTAGAAGCAGGGAATACACATGAAGTGTTATTCCTTTTTTTTCTTCTTACTAAACAACGAGATGCTGTACATTTTATCAGTTTATAGTTATGTTTAATGCTGTGCAACTTCTGCAAAAAATCACTTAAGTTATAGCTGCCATACACAGTCATTCCCACACCAGCCTATTCTTTCTCTCTCTTTCTTAAAATTCAAGATAATACAACAAAGAAATACAGCTTTTTTATACAGACTCTGTTGCCAAAAATGCAAAGTAAACATCTCCTTATTGAAAACCTCACCATATCAACAATTGCACATGCTTTTTAAAGTCTGTTTCTGCACAGCGACAACCGTACAATTCCCTGTGTAAGCTGTTACTATAGAAACGAAGATGCATAAGAATGACCGCATTAACATAAACCTGTAATCTGCCATGCAACTGCCCAAGCTGCTGTTGTAGAAAATTAATCAACACCTTTTTCACACATCTCTAACTCACCCATCTCATTGAGACTGGAGAAGCCACCAGTTATGGGGACATGTTTGGGAGACTTGCCCAGATTAGGAGCACTGGAGGACCATACCTTCGCCTCTCCAAGTGACTTTAACCTGCAACCAAATATGGCATTTATATATTAGTCATCAAGTGTTTATTTTCTTTATAAACGTGTTAGTTCAAAATGAGTCCATAATCCAGTACGTCTGCCATTGAGTATTGATTAGGTTGTGTTACCTCTCTTCTCCTCCAGCCCGCTCCCGCTGGTGGGTGGAGCTGGGACCCCAGGTACGGCCCTTCTTTTTGGTCCCTGCCAGGTCTTCTTTCTTACACACTGCGGTACGCCCCCAAGTGTTCCTCCCATCACTAGGGGTCACTGGAGGTCAAAAAGGCCATTATTATGTTATCATTTATTTCATTACTTGTTAACTGATTTAAACTTGTAGCTTCAATGCAACACTAAAGAAACAAACATTAGATTTCAGACCTGACTTGACTGATATGGGGAAGGTAGAAAATCCTGTAAATTGTTCTGTAAATTTTATTTTTACAATTACTTTAATGATCTGAACAGAAGGAACATGGTGTCTCTAGGACTGTCTATCAACTTAATTATTACAGACCTCCAATTTATTCCACATTATGACTCCGGCCCAGATCCTAGCACTCCTTATACACATAATCAGCTTTTGGAATTCCATCTCGGTTGTGTTTGGAGCTGGAATAGAACTTTGAACTGACCATAAACGCTGGACGCAGAAGCCCTGCTATAACACATGTACTCACATCGAATGGCTCTGAGGCGAGGTATAACACCCGGACTGGCTGGTGGAGTGGTGCTCTCACTGCCCTGACTTTTCCTCTTATCCACACTGGGAGAGGCCTGCACTGTGATCTTATGCTCAAAATCTACCCAAGAGAAACAGACACTTTAAAAATATTCTTATATTCAGTAATAAACCAGTGAAACTAATGTAAATTGACTCTTCATTGACCACTTGGCTGCATTTTCTATCCAACCCACCAGAGGGCAGGCTGATGCAGTTGCTGTCTCGGCCCAGTTTGAGGAGCCGGCTCTTCTTGAAATGGCCTTTGCGCTTTTTGACGTGTGGTTTCTCCTGGTACATCTGATGAATAATGATGTTCAGCTCTCTCTCCACGATGTCGATCTCCCGCTCAGCTAACTCTTGCTCACGCCTCTTCAGCAGCTCCTCCTGCGTCCTCTGCTCCTCTGCAGCCCGAGCCAGCGCCTCCTCCCAGGAACGCAGCTCCTGTTGTATTTAAGAGTGTATTTAATAGCATTGGAAATGATATGGTACTATTAGAGAGGTGGAGATAATGTAGTGTGCAAACATAGAAGTGAAAAAGAGATTAGGAATTAAGCCAGTCGAGTTATTAAATCGTCTACTAATTCCATACTCATAGAACGGTAATTTACTCGATACAAACTTTATATGCTGACAGTTGTCCAAGCCACTGTGCTTTTAAGATATCAGCATTATGTTAACATTATTAAAATCTACAAATAATACATCTCTTTATACTACATTGGAAATAAATATTAAGTAAAGATACAGGTAATACACTGACCTAGAAGAGTTTGGTTTAGGTTAGGTAAGGTTTGCCCTGCTATAGTCTGTGGTCTTTGGTAGATTTACATGATAAAATAACCAATAGATGTAGATATAGTGTATATGGAACTGATAAACTGTCAACATGGGAAAACAACAATCTGACATTAGCCTGACCTCCAGAGGCAGAACAACTTAACAACACTTGTTACCTTCTCTTTGGCCCTCAGCTCATCAAACATCTGCTGGATCTCCAGCCTCCAGTCTTCCTGTAGTGAATGGAAAGACTCCAGTGGCATTTGGAACATAGAGGACTGCTCAATGGCCAGCAACCTTTTCAGTATACTACTAAAGGAGGGACGACTGTGTGGGTTCGGGCTCCAGCACTCTGGAGAGAAGAAAAGAGAAAGTCCATGGATAAAAACGGAAAAAAAAAAAAAAAAAACACTGTAGAAATTAATTGTATCAGGTCATTAGTACAAGGATGTGGCAGCAGTGGTAATGCTGTGGGTAAGGTTTTAAGTGGCCAGAAAATAAGTTCATATTCCAGCACTACCAGAGTAAACGGTAACTGCTCAGCCGTATGATTGGATTGTATTACGCCGAAGCACTTTAGATGAACATACATACGAATAGGAAAGGAAAGACTTGAGTGGTACATTCCACCTAACTCCATTCCATTATAGTTCTGTTCTTATGAATGATAATGTGTTATTATTGTTTGTGTGCGTCAGGCATACCTCCCAACAGCTGAGCAAAGGCCTCAGGGCAGGTGGAGGGGACAGGGAGGGTCAGTTTGTTCATAGCGACTCCATAGGCCACAGCCAAGGCGTCAATCTCTCGATACGGCACTTCACCAGTCAGCAACTCCCACAGCAGTACCCCAAAACTGGTGTGATAAAAAGTAATACTCAGACATGGGCAAAAACAAGCTTTTCACAGTGCACACTTTAGCATTATCCTCAATACAACCATTAATTACAGGCCCTTCATGAGATTTCCTTTTTTCTTTCCCGGGAATGTGGTTTTTTCCTTTACTGCACTTATCACTTAACACCATTTTCATCTCATTACGTGGTTGCCAATGAGCTAACAGGTTGTTGGATCATGGAAAACACCTAAAAATGCAGTGTAGGCCTCCTTCAGTGGTACAGGCCTTGGATACAAGCTCCCTTCAGGCTGTCCTCAGTTGCATGGTCAACTGTTGAGGCATATTTTACTGTTACAGTACATTAGCTCAGTTAAATTAGGTACACTGGAACTGGGATGGTGCGTTATAGTGATATGCTCGCCCAGAACAATAACCGTTCATTTCTTGGTATAATATGACACAATATAAAAGCCAGGCTTCTTCCTCAGGCTGCCATCTTACCTCCAAACATCGCTACTTTTAGAGAAGAGCGACAGCTTAATGACCTCTGGAGCCATCCAGGCGTAGGTGCCTGCCGCACTCATCTTAGTGGTGCGATGCCACTCCCGTGCCAATCCAAAGTCTGTGATCTTTAGTGTCTTATCGCTCAGGTCATCCCTCTCTACTGGCTCCAGAATCAGAACTGAGAGAGTGACAGGAAAACATTGAGAGAGAAATATAAGGAAAAAGTGGTTAGAGAGAAAACTTAATGTTAAACAGGGACAATCTGCGCAACACTGTGTAACCTAGACGTGTGTTATTTCTCTCCTACACATTTTAGTGCTTCACTTTTTTGTAACACATCTGATTGACCTTATGTCCGGTTATCCATCAAAAGTATAGTATAATAAAGTGGATGTTTAGTCGCTTATCAAACATTTATCTTCAGCATGTAGTGTGTGTGAAATAACCACGGAGTGCAACGAGGTCTGCTAGTCAAACACATGCTGAAACACACACACACTGACACGTTTGCATGTACACACTTACTCCCTCCATATGGACACAGGGAAAATATTTTGCTCACAACACAACAATAAATTTAACATGATGGCAAGGAAGTGCAGGAGAGTTCATGCTGTACTGGGCATGTTAAATAATTTCTTCATCTTATAATTATGGTTTACAATGACACTGAATTGTGGTACAAAATTCTTAGTGCTATTTATTTGTCCAAATTAAGAATGCCGAGTTCCATGAGTTTATCTCAAGAGTAACTTGAGAACTGATTATCAGCACGTCTTTCAGAAAATACATATATCTACATATAAACACATTTGCATTAAATTATACATTCTGATCTGCTCATATATATATATATATATACAGTACCCATATGTACGCTAAGCACACTGAGGGAACACTGAATCTGTGCCCTTACACACATCACTTTCGGACACTGGTAGCGATGCATATCACACATGACAACAAAAGCACGTACAATATCCTTATTCATGTAAACACACTGATAATCTCACTCAACACAAAGACACTCATCTTATCTACTTTAGGCCCTAACTGGCTCCTGCACTTGGCATCCGGCATGAACGTTTTTATGAAGTTGTGTTAACACAGAGATGCATTATTAATGTATTCAGACACATGTTTACAGACAGCAGAATGTCTCACTGACGCTAACAACTGAACTACACACTGTCTATACGCACCACTGCTGGATCTGAACACACAATGCATTCTTGTGACAGTCCTGCGACTGTGCTGATGGCTTACAATAATATATGCCGTAAATGGTTCTCAGTGAAACCATCATGAAGTGGTTCTACAATACAACAAGTAACCTGATAAAACATCATGGCGTGTAAATAGTATCTTTAATAGAGAGCACGAGGGCAGCTGACCTGAGGACAGAGAGCAGTATTAACCGTCATCCTTATAACAAATGGGTTACAAAGGTAATGATGACCATAAAGCAGTGAAGCGCAGCATGCGGTGAAATTGTTTCACACGAGAAACTTCTCTTTGTTCTACGAGACATGAATACACACTGCCTGTAATTGAAGGTGCAGTTCAAAGCACCTTTCTCTCTTTTTTTAATGACCTGCGCACTCAGGCCTGCCACCCTCGTGCTCTCTATAAAAGTATTTTAAACGTAACATCTAACATATAATCAGCATTGATGCATCCTCAGATTTAAGTCATTTTGAACACCAAACACAAAATGTGAACAACCAGTGAAACATTAATACTTGCCTGGTGTAGTCATCATCAGAAGCATATTATTGTTGCAAAAATGGTTCTCATTAATACCTGACAGTCCAAGCATTATTCTCAAGAGGGCTCAATCATGCACACACACATTCATACACTAAAAGTGGTGAGTGGCTATTACATGAATGAATCATAATATTAAGAACATATTGGGGGAAAAAAAGATCTCTAATTCCTCCTCTAATTCCATACACATGACTAATGGTGTGTGTGAAGTAGAGTTATTGATCCTTGAGCGTGTATCATAGAAAAGGGTTAGGAACCGATGGTGACTAAATGGATCCAGCCATCTCTGTATCAGTAAGCACAGCTCATTTTTTTTTTACCGAGTATTCAAAATTTGGTATGTTTGGCATCTTTTTACTCTCTCGCTCTCTTTCTACCCCACCTTTTGTTGCCACACGTCAAACTACACAAAACAGGTGAGCAGTCTGATATGTTGTTTCCTGTTTCACATTCGAAGCCCATAATGAAGTTTGGCTAAACTGTTGAAACGGCTAAGAGTTTTACTGAAGAATCCCATGTATCAGTGATCCACTTGGCTACCTAGCTTACACACTTGTGCTTGCTTCTTTCTGAGCAGTAGTATCATTAGATATGCATTTTAAGCCATTTCCGCAATCGTTACAGTTTAATTTATAGGGTTGCCTAGGTTTCAGAAACATAAATGGTAAAATTGTGAGGCTCAGTGAAGTAGTATGGTCACAGTGTCTGTCCGAGGAATGGCCTCTTTGTTTTTTAAATCACACCATCCCACCATCTTTTCTAAAATCATGCCATCCTGGTCTGCTTACTCATACATACATCTGGGATCTACATCACAAAGGAAAAAACAACAGTTCTTCTTACAGCTCTAACTATCACCAAGAAAACTATACGAACAAACTAGAAAGCAGTTCAAATCCCAATGATGCCATAGCCTGTCAATTATAGTGATGCTAGACAATCATGGGCATCTCTGAGCTCATGCATACGAAGGTAGGCAGACAGCACATTCCTGCAAGTGTGTTACGCCACCCCATGACGTTGCATGTCCAGCAATTCAAAAGGATGTGGTCGGCTGGCTTCACGTGCCGTGGAGGAAGCATGTGACAGCCTTTGCCCTACCTGCTTGGTAGCTGTAGTGTGATATGAGAGCACTGTCTGGTGGGTGGGAATTGGCCATGACTAAATTAGGGAGAAAATCAGGGCAGAAATCATTTTCCAATAGCTTGCAATACAGTCCCTACAGACAAACCACTAAGCCAAAGCCATACTACACAGCTCAAGCACAATACTCATAAATACATGCAACTAATACATACAGCATTCCCAGAAACCAAAGATGATGATGTACATGTTAATTAACTTGACTGACATACCAACTACTACCCTTTGCACCTCCCTTCTATAATACTGAATCACACTGTATCACATTCTGTTTAAAATGTTTGGCTCCTTTAAAAGTATATTTCATTGATCACACTTTGAAATGTGCATCATAATGTCTCAGAGTCTGAGAATCTGATTATCTCATTTTCCCTTTCAGGGCTAGGTTAAAGCCGCCTGCATAGGGAAATGCTGAGGAGGCACTTGGCTTGGATGAACGTAACTCAGTGCCTGACCATCCAAAGATTTGACTGTCAATTAGTGGTGTTGGGAGTGTCTTGTACTCCCTGTAATCCCATTTATGTCGACTGTTTCATTGTTGCTGGGGAAATCATCTGGGAAATCATTTGATGTAGGATGTATTTTTTTGCATTTGTATCTTGAGGACAGACAGAATGGAAAAGTCTCTCTCTCTCTCTTTCTCTCTCTCTCGCATGGCCGCATGCAATATCTATCCCTGTGTCTCCTCTCTAGACTTCCTCTTGCATTTCCGTGTGTGTGTGCAGTGTGTGGAAATGTTTGTAGTATCAATACCCGTCTGAGCTGCATGGAGTTATGTAGGGAGGGGCACTGTGTGCCTTTCCCGTATCGCCCATGCATATGCAAAAGACGCAGAGAAACCGCGAGTGAGAGAGAACATAGTAATGGCTATTTATTTGACTGGCTTGATTCCAGTGCAACAGATAGAAGAAGAATTTTCTGTGCATTCAGTTGTATATAATGATGCTTCGGTCCCATCAATTCTACATAACCTTACCTTAAAGTAAACATATATCCCAATGATGTTTAATAGCATTGCAGGGGTGATCATACTCATGGACTATCAAAGTTGTATTCATTGATGTAATCTTTATTACATTATTACAGCTATAAGATTAAATGGCCACATGAATAGGACAGGTGTAATTCCATTATTAATAACTTTTAATAACAAAACACCTCAACTGAAATATATCCAAAATAAACATGTAATAGTAATTATTCTATCAAATAAATATGATTGCACGTGTTTGTCTTAACGTGCTAAATATTAGGATAATGAATAGTGATTCATGAAATAATCCTGGGCTCTAATCATAAGGGAGTCCATGTATTGTATTGTCTTGTATTGTATTATATTGTATTGGTTTTTTTTACATTGAAGAGGTACTTGGCTACAAACCCCTGGTCTATATAATCAGGTTATATTTTTACTTTTAATTTAGAATAGGACTGCATCAGTGCGTTAACGAAGTCCCCTAAATCCTCAACACTCTTATGAACTTAATTTATGAACTAATTTCATTATTTTATTAGCTACTCTATTCTATTTGATATGTATATCGAAAAAAGGCCATAGGCTTTTTTCCTGTTTTGAGGTATTCAAAGTTGTTTTATTACGATAAGGAGCTAAATGATTATAGGCTTAGATGCAAACGAGAACATATAACCGCTGTCAAAGAATACTTCTGCATCTGATGGTGGAATAAACCATATGCTAGCTATGCTAGCTACAGCTACTGTCAAAACTAAATACACAATTGCTTCTCGGTTAAAGTTTTAGGCATGTTATGCAATGCATGCAGTATGAATAATTGCCATGTTTTGGGTACATTTATATTTTCATCTTCAAAATTTCTCCCCCTTTAATGTAAATCGTGTGGGAAATTACTACCCGCTAAAGCTAATGCTGCTTGTCCTCTAAGCTAATTTACTGAAGGAAAGCTGACTAGCAAGTGATGCAAACTGAAAGTTTTATACTCATTTTTGTTCAGTTTTGCTTGAGCGGCGTGACAGGCGGGGAGATTCAGACAGAGATGTCTGCCTCATACAAAAAACAGACCTTAGCCTGCTTATGTGCTCTACTATATCTATTGTAGTGTGGGGTGATACATGCTAACACAGTGCTAATTTCATTGACTTATTAATATTTCCATTTTAAAAAGAGACTTGACAGGATACTTCCATGAAAAAATTATAAGCTGGAACAAAGTTTGCAACATCACACGACAGACTGGTTGACGTGGCACTTTTTACCGCAGTACCTTTTTGCTAAGCTAGCTTGCTAGCTAGCTAGTGTGTGTGTGTCTGTGTGTGTGATGGCCTTGCCTATGTGTACTCTAACGCAATGAGAGAGAACAGAACAGAAGATGACTACTGACATTCATAATAAGCCATTGTTATGGCCCCACTCTCCTTTTCTATTTCAGTGCCTCTGTGCCTGTGAGGGACAGCTGTCTCTGCAAGGCTCTGTGTGTGTGTGCATGTGTGTGAAAGTGGGTGAGTAAGAGAGAGGGAGAGAGAGAAACAAGGAAACATGATTATATATGTGAGTGCGAGAAGGCAGGAAGGGATTGTGAGGCAAATAACAAGTATCATCGAGAATGAGCCACAGAGAGGCAGAGAGACGTGAAGAAAGAGCATACACCGAAAGTGAGGGCGTGTCACTAATGAGCGTGTTTGATCCAACACACCTTTGTTTTGCCTCTTGTCTTCTGTATATGCATACATGTGTGTGCGTATGAGAATGTGTTTATGGGTGAGTTTGTGTGTTTGGAATGATATTTGAGCTCACAGTCACACAGGTTTGGCCAGTCTGCCTTCGTAACTCACATCAAACACAGTGAATCCCGTGCCCACTTGGCCACCGTTTACAGTGTGTGCCACCTGAAGCCACCATTTTTCATTATGCTCACTTCAAAGTGCCCTCAGAGGGCATTCTGCTACTCTTCTAGCAAGAGACCAATGAGTCTGTTATCAGGGCTTTTGTCACTGATATATTGGGCATTTAGAGATAAATAAATATATTAAAAAATAACCCATTCGTTATGCTCAATTCAAAGTGCACACGCAAGATAACTTGTCCTGGCAGCCGTTAGTCAGCCGGACGCTAGTTTGATTTTTAAGCTGTCTTTTACAATTTTATACTTGTCACACTGTATAAGATGATTAAATAACATCTTGACTGAATTCTATAACAGACTGTGCGACGTGTTCTTTATGTCAGATTATATGATGACGATCCTCTAATGTCAGATCTGAAGAAAATTACTATGTTCTACTGTCGACGTCTAGCTCAGAAGGAACAATCTCCTGTCCATTCTTTTAAACTTCACCATTGTGAATACAATATTTGAAGCTGTCCCGTGAGTTCCACATCATCTTACGCCATCCTCCTGTTAATTAATAACTTTTATTTGAGTTTCGTTGCAGCGCGATTTTAATAAAAATTTTCACGCACTGAGAGAATGTCATTACATTACGTTATGTTTTACGTAAATTACGTTGACATTTAGTTGAAAAGACCATGTTTATACCAACTGCACCAAATGTTTAGAACAGTGGCCCTTGTTGGCAATTTGTCAGCAAAACTTCAT
Source organism: Notoglanidium macrostoma (assembly GCA_030068235.1). Classification (NCBI taxonomy): domain Eukaryota; kingdom Metazoa; phylum Chordata; class Actinopteri; order Siluriformes; family Auchenoglanididae; genus Notoglanidium; species Notoglanidium macrostoma. The sequence goes on along the minus strand of JAQQZR010000037.1, from coordinate 18,243,533 downwards.
CAGTGTTATGAATCATATGTATTTCGTAAGTCTTGTCAGCAGACTCAATACAATGCACAGGTCTCAATATTTACGATACAGCTGCACTGATCCAAAAACTGTTTGCAAAAATTGGGAAGCAATATCTGTAGTACAATAATTCACTCAAAGCTATTTTTAAGACAGCCAATCAGGACACTGAATGGGCTAAATCTAATTTTACCACCCATCAGTAACTATTATGAAACCATCAGTAGCCTTACAGCATGAATTCTCATTATACGGGCATAATTATGCATACACACATTGACACACATCCACTGAAAGACGAACAGGCAGTACCATTCATGTTTCCTAATTTTGTTTTCAATCAAACATTTCAAGTCCGCAATCATGTCTTGCCTCTTCAGAACAGCAAACGCAGCAAAAGAAAAGATACACTGGCTGTTAGTCAGCTCTTTCGTTGCGCTTTCTTTCGACAATACTTAATGTTCTGTCATTTGTCCCTAATTTAAATTTAACTGCATGTGTGCCATTTAATTCATTCTCCTCCACATTTTGAACGAAAAAAAAAACCATAATAATAATAATAATCAAGAAATCCATCTCGATCATGTTTATTTCGCCCACTTTTGTGTTTCATGACGTCTTACGGATGCAACAGTAATGTAGACTCTAAATAAATAAATAAATAGATTTAGGGGTGTTTCACCAAACAGTCAAAGACTGGCTTAATGAATCTGCAGAGGGGGCTACAAAGAATTCAGCCCCAGGCTGTGTAAATATAGATACACACATCATAAAGTTTTTTTTTTTGTTACGACCATTGGTGCTGCTCTTCACAATCCACATTCATTCATTTATTCATTCATTTTATTGAATTATTTCTTTACAAAGTGGAATAGCCCCTCTAGGCCATTTACTGCAGCCAGTCCAATTAATAACAGTCACATGAAGAACAGCACTGACTTTCAAATAAATTACAGATGAAATCACTTACTACTAACATTTGCACACTTGTACAAAAGCCTCCCCATAGTGTTTCACCTCACATAAATTACACCTGTGAGTTCCTATCAAAATCGTACTGAATAAAAAAAACAAACGTCATTGTGAACTAATCAGAAAGCAAACTAAACCAGTCATGGCTAAACTAGCATGACAGCCATGATATGTCCACCGGGACAAGCAAAGTTACACACAGGTGAACTACTTTCTAAATAAATATTTGAGGCCTAACAAGCCCATTGTAATATAATAAGTATGTACTGTTGCCTATTCAAAGAATATAGTGTAATAAAACACTGCATTACATCGAAATGGCATCTTAACAGCTCTTTATTGTGTCATATTGAAGCTTTGCTCCTTTAAATATTCCATTCGTTCATCTGATCACTTCGCATGTATCGATCCGCAAATGCAGTCTTCTGAAGAGATCACATTCCTATCAAGTGCACCATTCCAAGACAATATGGTTCTTGTCATTAGATTCAAATATACATATTTGTTCTCAAGTGATCTTCGCTATCATCTGTCCTCCCAAGCCCTATTTATGTAAATAAAACAATCATCAAACAGACTATTTGTACTGACACTTTTCTCTCTCATGGATACAAGAAACACAAGCAAACACTTGGACTTGCTATCTCCGTCAGCCTTCTTTAAATAAATGTCTGACTCAACAAGGCTGTGTCTCAAATCAAGACTTACTCACCGATCTCCTTTATATGTAATCTGCAACTATTAAATCTCTCCCAAGTGCACACTTTGTAAGATATAGTGAGGATGCAGAGTGAATGTGAAGAAGTTAAATGAAATATTTTGGGGGTTCACAAATGCATTAAAATTCAGATAATGTTGATTTCCAAGCAGATTTAAAAGAACAATGCAGAAGCTATTTGCTATTAGGAAAAGCAACAAGGTGTACACAGGAGAAAACCTTTTAGATCTACAGATTAACCAGCAATCACAACAACAAAAACAACCCTTTAGGCCAATTGATATATCTGTATACATCAGTAGATTTATGCGTCAAATCTACTCCGTAGGTGTAGTGACACCCTCCCCAAAAAATGAGGACGTCCCCAAAAATGTAACCGCAACAACTGTGAATGGTCAGCCCGCTTGGTAGCAACGCATTTCCTTCTACGCATTTCCGTCTGCTTATTCTTCTCTCTGAAAATCGAAAATGTACTATCACGATATTGTGTTAATAGAAATAACTCAAATGTGAGGCTCTACTGCAGTTCATTATAACATATAACAGCCAGTTTTATCCTGCACTTAATCATGTGGATTTAAATACTAGTTACAATGAAGTGCTTTGAGCCACTCATACTGCTGAATACAGACGAATTAAAACATTTCATAAATGCTTGCAGTGAGAATGCACCTGGTTTATAATTAATCACACAAATTTCTTTATCCCCCAGTAAATTTGTTTCAAAACACATTATGTCTGTGTTATATTCTGTTTATTATTCCTTCAGTGAAACACGGCACTCATGTTGCTTTTTCCACTCTTTTTGTATGTGTAAAATCAGCTGCTGTTATAGGAGAATAATCCACATTCAGGATCCGCTCGATATTGACTCGCATCACAACGCCAAAGTGGATCATTTTCCAATAACAGTATGCCCATTATGTTTTATTTCTTACATTGTACAGGAAAAACAGGCACATTTGATCATGAAAACAGGAAGTAGGGGTGTTAGTTTCCAAGCACTGCACAAGAATATTTAATATAAATACAACTAGGAAAGTACATCCTATTTATTTACATTTACCTATTTATGGTATGCTTAAATATGCCACTTTAAAGCATTAAAAATAATCATTGACAATATGTTAATATATATGTTCTAATAACCAGGAAACTACTAGCGTCCTCCACATTCTCCTCCCCACTCCTTACAGCCCTGTTTCAGCTATGCTAATTCATGCTTATGGTGAAGTGCGAATTTGGTTAATACAAAAAGTCAAAAGAACGAATTACAAAGTTTCAGAAAGTTCAGTTATGAACATGTGTTTACTAACATTACTCACAGATACTGTGTAAAAGCACTGCATTTTAAGTCTGCAATTAGCATAAAGCTAGCAGGCAAGCAAACCTACAGACACATTTGTTTCACAGGAAGACATAAATGTGATTTCAGTATCAGAGCCTTGATTTTTCTTGTCTTATACTTGGCGATTTATTTAACAGCAGCCAAACGTATCAAAATATAGCATAACATTTAGCATTTTGTTTTGTTTAAGATTTTTTTTTTAGCTAGCTTACTAGCACGGCAAGCTGGCTCCTCAGTGCCACATCATCCTCAAATAATTTGCATATTGCTTATTTGTATTCTCAACATTACTCGTATAGAGCTCTACATAAATCAGTACTGAGATTAAAATAGAAATTTAGCACTGTGTTAACAAATTTGTCCCCAACACCTATAGCTATACAGTATAACCAGAATCAGCCATCTTATAGCAAGGAGTTTTGAATCATTATGAATCTAGGGTACTTTAGGTTTGCCTAATGATAAGAATATGGGCTGGTCATGTCAATTATTAACATTAGTTTATCACATTTATATATTATCATCTAAATGTAAGTAGTACACCATGTTACATAATTCACACATACGGTATTTCACAATAACTGCATCGTCATGTTATTTTAAATGCTCCAGGACACAAGGAGAGCTGATGCTGCAGCTGAATCAGGTTCTTGGCTCCTGGTTCCTGCATTACTCTGTACAGTTCCTATTAATGCACACTACCCATAGACTGCTGAGTGGGCGCATCTTAAATCTATGGCTTTTAATCACAAAGACAAAGAAGACATTCTGTCTAACAGAGTCCTCTTTAAATTTTGAAAAGAAATTTCTAAACAAATAGTTGTTATTTTAGCCATCACTTCATACACATCACTGTGTGACATTAAAGCAAAATTATCCCAAAAAGTCATGAAAGAAAATGCAGATGACAACAATGGCTCTGAGCCAATAAGGTTGACACAGCAAGCTGGGTGGGACTTTTTTTGGTCCAATGACTGTACGTGTTCTCCTTCCTGTCCTCAGCAGTCTCTGGGAGACTATACCTCTCCTTCATCGTCATGCCCTGCAGACAATCCCTCTCACCCCCTCCCCTCATTTTCTCTCCTTCTCACTCTTCCTCCCTCCCTCCCTCCTATTCCCTTGTTTGCTGAGGAATCCTCTCTCCTACTGCACCAAAAGAGGAGAAAAAACCAGGGATGAGTGTGTGTGTGTGTGTGTGTGGGGGGGGTGCAAAGAAAGGGAGGAAATAGGGCGTACATTCCTACTGAATTTCCGTGCATGCATGAGAATGTGTGTATAGCGCTTTCATGCATTGCATTGTGCTCTCGTGTATATTTGCATGCATGTTATAGAAAGGCAGAATGAAAAAGAAGGAGGAGTGAGCATGTATTTTGCTGATGTCTCAGTTTTCTCCTTCGACCTTGTTTATCTACATTCAGGTCACTTTGCTCTTTGTCTCCATATCAGCCTCAAATATCAGCCAACGATAAAGCAGTCAGCTCCAGAATTATTGGCACCCTTGGTAAAGATGGGTTTTAAAAACCTTTAATTGAAGTGCATTTATTTTGGTATGGGGACAAAGAGCAAAGTGACCTGAATGTAGATAAACAAGGTCGAAAGAGAAAACTGCGATATATATATATATATATATGTATGTATGTGTGTGGGGGTATGTGTGTGTGTGTATGTATAAGTGTGTGTTTGCTTTAACCATGTTATTCCTATACTCTCTCTTGTGAACTCTTCTTTCAGGTCACCTGACAATAGGGTAAAACCTGACTCTGTGGTCACAGGACCATTTTTGTATGGATTTGTATGGACTAATGGAAATTCTTCCCAGAAGAGTGGAGGTTTTTATAACAGCAAAGAAAGGACTAAATCTGGAATGGGATGTTCAACAAGCACATACATCTGTGATGGTCAGGTGTCCACAAATCTTTGGCTATATAGTATATTTTTATATCCACTGCCTGATTTATGAAGGTCAATACACTTTTGTCTCATTTTATTCATGTGCTGTCTTCTGCATTTTGATGAAGGAGTAAGAGCATTCGGCACTTCTGTCACCTCATATTTATACCCCAAGTGAAATAGGAAGTCATGTGTGACTGCTTAAGAGCTTCTAAACATTCGGGTGAACTTAAAAAAAAAAGTAAAACATAAATGGGAACATGCTTCTGTTACATTTTGTTTAGAAGCATTTCTAAGGGTACCAATATTTGTGGCACATGTGATTTTGTTAAAAAATTCTATTTTTGATAAGTGTGACATGTTATTTTAAGGAACACATGTGGGAGGTTCATTAAGCTTTATTTTCTTGGGTCAGTAAATTGTCGGTGAATTAGATTCTTGTAAATGGTTTATTCACACTAAATACAAAAGATCTTAATAAAGCCCATTAACAGAACTAATAATGCATTTATTAGTCATTTTCACATAGCAGATCCACAATGAAGTAATACAGGTCTTTAAGCCTAATTTAAAGTGAATAAAGCACTTACACGTCTCTAATATGGGTTTATTAAACAAAAAACAAGACCTTGATTACCCTCCCAAAGCATGTGTCTCTTTATCTTAAGATAAAGTGGGTTTTTTTCTATTTTCATATCAGAAATCTAGACTGATTGAAGGTTTAAATTCCTAGAAATTAACCACAAAAAAGTCTTAGCTGTATTACTCATCTTTATCAAGGATGACAGTAATTCTGGAGCTGAATATACATTTCAAATAAAATACACTAAATAAAGCTCATACACTGAGGCCATGTAGCTTGAGTTCTTCAAGTCTTCCTTCTATCCATCCATTATCTATACCGCTTTATAGTGGGAAGCTGGAGCCAATCCCAGCATCTTGGGGTGAGAGGCGGGGTACACCCTGGGCAGGTCACCAGTCTACCACAGGGCCGACACAGACAAACAGCCACACACGCTCGCATTCACACCTATGGGCAATTTAGAGTAGCCAGTTGACCTAATATGCATGTCTTTGGACTATGGGAGGAAACCGGAGCCCCCTGAGGAAACCCACGCATGCACGGGGAGAACATGCAAACTACGCACAGAAAGGCACCCTGGGTGACCCGGGGATCAAATGTATGTTAGATTGCTACAGATTTCTTCTAACATGAATCCTTTAACTAAGAATAGAAAAACAAAAGAAACTCTATTCACTCAAAACATACATACATGCAATTTAATTCTTAAATTCTGCCAATACAATTTATACATACCTATTTTTATCTTTGTAAATAAATCTCCATCCTTCAGTGCTGGAACTACTCTTTCATCTGAAATCTGACAGAATTCACCAGTTGCCTTTAGACATTCATAAGTGAGTGTAAACGTGTTTTACATTATTTTCTCAATACAGGGAAAAGTGTCAAAGTTTTTGTTTGTGGTAATTATACATAAGCTATAGATTCTGGAGATAGATATTAAGTGGGAAAATGATAGAGTATTCCTTTAATAAGCATTAACCAATGATAGTTTCAAGGAACATACTGGATATTTTTATGTACAAAAATATACACTACGGGGAAAGAAAAACAGATCAAAACTGTGTGGGGGTGTGCCAAACTGTTGAGTGATGGACATTTGCATTGTGAACTTTAATGTTATTGTGCTGTTTTGCAGCATCCAGCTGGTTTAAAAAGCTACTCGTTATTATAGAATTGTACTGTAAGCAGCACTGTAACATTTCACACACAATATAGCAAACTATTTAGTGTATTTTTACTCCGGATATAGCGTTGTGTGTTGCCATGCCAACACATAGACTGACTAACTGACAGCTCGTAGTGAGCATAGTAGCAGTTTTATTGTAACAAGCTATAGCTAGAATTGGAATGCTGTGTAGTGTACACGGACAAATGGAACGGAGAACGGACAGAGAAATGTCTCGGTGCTTTTATACGAAATATCAGCACTCTTGGAAGGCTGCTAGTTCAAGAAAATGAATGGACTGGAACTTGATGTTGTATAATCACGGCTATAAATGCAACAATTTGAAATGAGTATGTTTTTGTTCGCAAAGTTACAACACTGATGTAGCAACGAAATAGAGGTCTGCATTTAAATAATCCCACCTATTCCCACCCACTCCCACAGTTATCATCATTATGTGTACATTCCCATGTTAGCCAGTATTCAGGTCAGTCAATATTAAAGTAAAAACCGCCTGCTGCCAAGACTTTCTTTGCCCCTTCTCTGAAACAAATCTCTTTTTAACTTATTGAATAAACACAAACATCTTTGTTTATTTGTCTGTTAACACTCGGTTTTGTACAAAAAAAAAAGAAAAAAGAAAAAAGAAAACTTCCCTTTCTGACTTCTCTAGCTCTCTGTGGTTTGATGAGCTGCTTTCAGGTAAATAATTTACATATAGGCAAGCGACTGTATAAACTGAAACTGAGGATCTACTACAGAAGCCAGGCTGGGTCATACTTAGAAAACTGGATTTGCTGAACGACAGCTAGACATTTTTTTCATAGCCAACAATGCTTGTTTCTACTATGTTATTTTTTTGAGCACTCGGTTCAGTCTGGTACATCACTCTATCAGTTGATGACCTCTACTATAGATAATAATAAGTTGCTTATTTTAACATTAGTTGCCAGAAGCATTAAGAAAACTTCTTAATATCTTTCCTTGAAAACATGCTATAAATATCACTCTTGTTTATTGCATTGGATATGATTAGAACTGAATGTGTTACTTATCTCTCTATTAGCAGCCATTATGTTCCTGATAAAACTCCTTGGCTCTAGTCCCATGACACTTGCTTAAGCTTTTATCTGCTCCAACATGGCACACTGTCCCCTCAATCTCTATATCACCAAGGTGAAATACGGCCACTCCTGTACTATCCTGTTTAAACCCTTCACCTTGCATGTTTGTTACTGAAGCCATATTTCTACAGCATCTATAATCATGTGTGCATACAAGACTGCATCAGTACATATTGAATGCTCAGTCTGCTGAAGTTAGCATGCTCTAAACACACATTGTTAAAGCTATTTGGAATGCAAACCACCAAGCAGGAACTGGAGGGAAATTTGCCTGGACAGAGGGCAACGACGAGTGCAATCTCTGCCTGTGTGCCACTGATCCCTGCTCCAAGCTTGCGTTTCTTAGAACTGCTTACTTTTTGGAATATAAGTGGTATAACAATTCAACACACATTACATATGCGCCCACATTGAACTCAAGAGTGTGTGACTCGCACCCCATAACATAGATTCAATGTGGTATTACATTCATAGGTAATAAAGTGTAGAAATACTGTATTCCGACTATTGATGATTGATGTAGACATGCTAATAGCAGACTGGCTCATTGGGATAAGTAGGAAATTGTGTAAAGTTCATTTTAGGCCAATTCCCATTTCCTATGCCTGTCCTCAGGGTTAAACTCTAAAGGGCAGACGGGTGTCTGAGTCAGACAAGCAATAGTCCATCCTCTACAAGAAGAGTGTCACCTGAGGCACAGGTAAGCATATAGTGACACTTCCACAGAGACTGTACCTGCCCCAACCTTGTGACCACATGATCTGTCACAGCTAAAAAGACATAGCTTGACAAAACATGTTTATCTGCTAAGACTTGTTGTCATTTATTAAAAAAGGAACAAAATGCGACAAAGAAAAAGTGCAGAATGAATAAAATAAAGTCAGTCGAATTTTTATTATCATTCCTCCTTTATATCTTGTATGCGCTGGAATGAAATGCTGTTTCTCCAGGACCATGACGTAACACATAACAGTACACAAGACCACACAGAGTGCAAACAATACACAAGACAATAAATACACAGAACATGGCCATAAAACTTTGGAGTAGTGTAACAGCAATAAGTGTGTCAGGTCAACATCCGAATCGACAAGAAACTCCGAACACACCACGGACTACAAATATGGGCATCATGGACTAGACTTCCCAACACCCACAGACTGTTCACGTCCACCTGGGGCATGTTCTCACTGAAAACAGTGTGCACCCTTTTGCTGTGGTTTCCGGGTTGAACAAGTTTCCTTGAAACAGGCTTTGAGGTACGTTTTCTCTTGTTTGATGGGCGTGTCAGAGCTGTTACCCAATCAGCAACGTCAGGTATATAAACTCTGCAGTATTAAAAAGGCAGTGCCACAATGGATCGTACTAACGTCCTTTACAAATACGTCCACTTCAGCTTGGTGTAATCAAACATAAAAAGACACATTTGTTTTAAGTATTATATTGTACATTTTTTTTTTTTTACATAGAATAAGATACAGGCTCCAAAGATTCTTTGAAATGAACTCTAAGAATGGTCTTCTAAGCCGCCATACTTGCAATGCTTGCGTATCACGAACAGGGTGATCAACGCACCATTGTTTCTGTTAAAATAAATGTTCAAATAGATGTTTTTGCTACGTTTCGCCAGGGCTGATTGTAGCCTTGATTTCTAGACACACATTTGAACACAATCTACTCCACACAGTATATAATTACTTCATTTTCACACTCATATTGCACTCAACGGGTATTTACCTTAACCTACCAAGCCTTTTTTTCCATGTATTGTTATGCATGTAGTGCTTGCTGTGAGAGGGAAATCCAAGACAGTCTTGGTGGGACAATTACAGTACATTTGGAATAAGTGTAAAAATTTGAAATGTATATTAAGTGTCCAGTCCAATATTGTAGGTGCATAAAAAAGGGGAGAATGAATTTATTCAATGTGCTGTATACAACTGAGGTCAGACGTTTACGTATTCTCATCACAGACATGAATACCATGGCAATATTTCCATCCATCCATCCAGCCATTATTTATACCGCTTTATCCGTCTGGGTGGCGGGGAAGCTGGAGTCCGGCATCTTCGGGCGAGAGGCGGGGTACACCCTGGGCAGGTCGCCAGTCCACCACAGGGCCAACATGTTAAGACGTTGTCACTGGAAGCTGCTGGAACACGGTCTACAGTCAAGTGAGTTTTACATCACCATGGACTAAGAGGCTGAGATCCAAGATAGAAGCCTCTGCTCCAAAATTGACACCTTCAAACTTGGCTAAAGTTTGCAGCTGACCACATGGACAAAGAAAAAGCCTTCTGGAGGAAACTGTTATGGTCAGATGAGACAGAGATTGAGTTGTTTGGCCACAGTGACCAGAGGAATGTTTGGAGGAGTTAAGGTGAGACATTGAACCCAAAGAACACTGTACCAACTGTTAAGCATGGTTAAACAAAGTGGATGGAATAATGAAGCAGGAGGACTACCTCAGAATTCTTCAGCATAATCTCAAACCATCAGCTAGACAGTTCAAACTTGGACACAGTTGGGTGTTCCAACAGGACAATGACCCCAAACACATCAAAGCTGATTGTGAAATGGATATAGCAGGCTAAATATTAAGCGATTGGAATGGCCTTCCCAAAGACTCAGCACTATGAGGAATATGCTTAAAAGTAAGGCCTGTTCCAGGAACCCAACAAATTTAACTGAACTCTACCAATTCTGCCATGAAGAGTGGTCAAATATCCAACCAGAATTCTGCCTGAAGTTTGTAGATGGCTACCAAAGGCGTCTGGCTACCAAAGGGACATTTAACCAAATATTAAGTGGGCTGTATATGTACAAATTTGACCCTGTGTTGATTTCAGAAACCCGAAAATAAATTATAACTTATGCACCAAAATGTTGCTTTTTTATTAAAGATATATGTTGCACAATCATTCTTCTCTAGAAAAAGAACAGCTCAAAGAAATCATTGAAAGCCCGATATTGCCCAGTATTGTAAACTTATTTTTTTAAACCTGTATTTTTGAGGTGAAAAATTACAAAGATTTCTTTTCAAATTCATAACTGAATTTCATCTAAAACTTCAGTATTGCCTTAGCACAGTTTATGCTTTTAACATAGCAAGGCAAACACACAACATGCTCATGAGTCTACTTGTAAATAAACATGTTAATGACTGCAGCTAATGATTTAGTTTAATTAAGTCTTGTATACAAACAATGTAAAAAAAAAAAAAAAAAAAAAAATAGTGACATTGGAACTGTACAGAATGTCAACATTTCTCTCAGACATGTTGGTAAATTACTAAAATTGCGTTGTAATTACACTCAGCGCCGATTGCTGACCGAACATCCATATAAAGAAATGGACATTGAATATTGAAGTTGTGATGCATAGTTATCAAAAAGGTTATAAAAACAACAAGAGTGTGCAGTTTATATGGTATTTGCTCAGAAGCACAGTGACCATGACACCATTTGATTACAATATAGCAAGCACTAGGGTAAATAAATATATAATTAAATAAATAAATAAATAACCAGAAGGTTGTAAGAAGTAATTGTTAGTTGTGCGAAGATGAAAATAGGCTTTTGACACCCTCAAAACTACACCCACACATACACACACACATAGTCTATAGTACATAGTTGAGGGTTAAGATTGTTTTATAAGGACAATGAATGCTTCATATAGATGCGAGTCTTCATGTCACTGGGCCAGTGTTAGCATGGCTGAGTGTGAGCATGCGAGAGTGTACTGGTAGTAGTAGCACTTTTACAGGAGACTGTAGTGCCAGGGCACACGGTGTAGCAGTGTCCTGATTCCAGCTGGCCAGGAACAATACGCCTCTCACTCCCGCGTGCCATTCTTCCCTGGATCACTCACTCGAGATCGACAGTGCTGTGCCATGCTAGCTCGCTGTGCGTGCAAAGCTGTGGCGACTCTTTGCATTTGCATCAGTTTCATTGTCCATGTGTGTGTGTGTGTGTGTGTGTGTGTTCATGTATTTGTGTGTTATGGAGTTAATGAATGTCCTTTTTGTTTGTCCTGTGATTATCACTATAATTATATGAGTGCCACTGAATGTTTACGTATATATTACAAATGATGTATGAGTTTTTGGTGACATGAAGTAGGTTAAGGGTGTGCAGAGTGTGTGTGTGCATGTGTGTGTGTTGTGCGGGTGTGGAAAAGGTCTCTGTTTACACTGTGTTACTGCTCTTTCTCTCGGTCATGTGAGCTTGAGATCAAACCTTGGACTCCAGCAAGCCTGTTTCAGTTACTCTTTAATAACACGGTGCCACTCAGACTTGCCAGGACTGACAAGAAATTCCATGTTTAATGCTGTTAAATTGCACTCGGTATTTCGGCTCAAATCTGAAGCAAGCGGTGTCGTTTGCATTTTTCATTTTTTTCATGGTCATCATGGTGTCAAACCCAGTTCATTAGCTGCTGCCTCTGGCCACATGACTTAACACTTTATTGATCTGTGTGGTGGCCACTGTGACAACTTGTAAATACAAAGTGGTAGATATTGTGTGTGTGCGTGTGTGTGTGTGTGTGTTGTGTTGTGTTTGTTAAGTTTGTATATTAACTTTACAAGGTGCAATATTGCAGGTAAAGATGTTACGTTAAACAACATTTCAGTCCAAAATAAAATTTACATAGCATTTCCATTAACACGCAAGTGGTCAATCAGCCAAGACATTTCTGGTGTCTGAATTTGCTTCTTTAGTTTTGCACTGGCGCTATTAGGTTAATGTGTCTAACAAGCAAGAGAAGCTAATAAATTACAGTATAACATTATGCTCTAATCACAGATTCTTGGCTCAGTGATACCATTTTTACATAAATAGTGTCATGAAATGTCATTTATATTATTAAACAGGATTGTAAGATTTATAATCCTACTCGCCAATGTTACTCAGAAGATGACAGGTTTCCTGTTGTGAGCACAGGGCAGTCTTTATGATTACAACATTGGTTGTGGAAGGCGGTGGCATGGTACGGCAGTGATTAGCACGGTTATCTCACAACAATGAGGTTCTGGGTTCGAACCTGGCAGCCAAGCCCTTGGGGCCTTTCTGTGCAGAGTTTGTATGTTCTCCGCATGTCTGCATGGGTTTCCCCGGTTTCCTCCCACAGCCCAAAGACATGCAGATTAGGTCAACTGGCTACTCTAAATTGCCCATAGGTGTGAATGGTTGTTTGTCTCTGTGTTAGCCCTGCAACAGATTGGCAACCTGCCCACGGTGTACCCCGCCTCTCGCCAGCTGAGACTGGCTCCAGCTTCCCCGTGACCCTTAAAGGATAAGTGGTATAGATAATGGATGGATGGAAGGTCTTGAAATGTCTCTTGCCACTGTCACCTCTGTCTTGTTCCTTAGGGATCTAAATCTACATCCAGATTTCAAGCTGCCTTATGACAATCATACACATTGTACAAATAAAACTGAATTAGGCTGACTTGGGGTATATTGCTATAAGCTACATGAGCCTTGCTGCTTTAGCTTCATTGCAAAACTAAAGAAGCAAAATTTGGATATCAAACATGCCATGATGTTGATTATTTGAAGTAAAGGGAGCATTACATAAATAATAATTTTTTTTTCTGGCCAAACTTTTGTCTTATGTAGAAATGGTAATGTCTGTGAAGAACAATTGTATAGACACAAAAAAGTAAATCTTCTAGTAGTTCTAAAATGTGGAAAATTTCTCTTTTATTTTACGTTTTGGAAGACATTCATTATTGTTTTACAGACTACAGATTAAACTGTATTTGACCTTCTAAAAAGTTGTTGAGTTGCTAGCACAGGTTCACTTTATGTAAACATTATGGTCATGTGACCTACTAATGACCAAGCATGGCCAAAAAACCTACTCTGACTCCCAACTCTGAAGTACTATTTGGATGAGATAAGATTTCTGGTCTTATTATCTGATCATTTGAATCATTAAGATGTTGTCATGTTCATGCACAAGCTCGTGCATATGTTTGTGGGAGTATTTCAATCTGGCTGATCATTGATCTATGTCCATTTAAGATGAAAGAGTCACAGTCATTCTCCTCCTTTTCCCGCCTATGTACTAAATTTATATTTACATACAAATACAAAGGAGCAAGGAGATCTAGTCTCCTGTGTTACTGGGTAAGTAGCAGTAGCACCTGGTGACCCACATGTCCTCGTTCCCACAGGGTCGGCGAAACCAAAAACCTCGAAACGACGTTGGTTTATCAGAGCGTCAGAGCAGACATCAGTGAGAGCCGACAGTGAGTCACTGATTCTAGCCACAGCGCAAACAATCATCTGTGGCGCGTTTACAATCAGCCCTGTCTGAGAAACCTCATCACTGGGTTTCAGTAATGGCACACAGAGAAAGGAATGCACTCGATTACTTATTAATAGTGCACCACAAAGCAATTGAGATGACTTCGCAGCACTGCATGAGCAATAAAGTGGGGTGTTGTAAGCTTTTACAGTGAACGTGTTCACATCAAGGACATGCTTCATGGCACTATAATGGTTCTAACTGTGCAAAAGTTCATCTTATGTCCTACTAAAGGCTCCACACAATTTGATCTCATTGTAACATAAGACTCCATCATACTAAAGAAGGTGCGAGTAGAGCAGGAATGTAACTGAATACGCATATGTTATTTGGAATGAACAGATAATGTGTTCTAAATGGACACAAATACAGAGGTGAACAGGAGGAACACTATTAAGTTGTTATTTTGGCAGATTTTTTCATGGTGTTCAGAACAGAGGTGTACATGGGGACTGGGATCACATGGGATGCGACAGAAAATTAGTGGGAGGTTTTTACTTTCATGTGGGAACAAGCTATCAGTCAGATATGAAAGTAGTGGGATATTCAAACACCACGTTCATTAAAAGAAAAGAAAAGAAAAGAAACAAAAAGAAAAACTCTGTCAGTGTAGTCCACACCCACTTTGGGTTTGAAGCCAGATACGGATACGCATACGGATACTGATATTTGGAACATAATGCAAATACGACATACATACAGGAATTGCTTTACACCCCTAGAGCAGAGACAGCCCACTGCTTTAAATATAAATGGGGCACGACGTATCCCATGCTAACGAGCGACAAAATCGAAATAGAAAATCATTTTCTATTTACATACACCTGCATACATGGACCCGCAATTTCAGTGGCAAGTGACAAGGCATGATAAAGCTTCTTCAACGATGTCCAAAGAATTCCCCATTCACAACTTTAATTCCTACCTGAAAAAAGTTCCCATTTACTGTTTAACGTGCAAAGAATGGAAGAAAAACTTATACCTGTGGTTTCATCTTATCCTGTCATATATGTATCTGCTCATATGCCTCTCATTTAATATGTAAAGTACAGAGCCCTGGTCATGACAAGGAAAGAAAAAAATATTAATTCATGGCCACAATGTAACTAAAATGAGGGAACAAATTCTTAAAATGTGGCCGCAATTTAACTAAAAAAAGTGAATGATTTAAAACGTGGCCACAATTTAACTAAAACGAGGGAACGAATGATTAAAACATGGCCATGATTTAACCACCTCTATAACATATAAGGGGAATGAATATTTACTGTGGGAGCAAATTAGCAAACACATCTCATAAGCAGGGCTCCATAGTACAGAGAAAACTAAAGCTTGAAAGGAAGTAGCAGAGATTGTTGGTGCCTCTGTTGCGCTAGTACTTTTAGTTAGCTTTGCTAACAAAGCTAGCACAAAGCCTAGCAAAGTTTAGCTTTGCATTTTGGCTACCACTGTTTCTCATCAGAAAAAAAAAAAAGCTGGACTTGACACACCCTTAAGCAACAACAGTAGTAGTGGCTGCCATTTTTAAAAAATATATTTCAACAGCCATTTCAAATCCGGGTTTAAAAGGGTAATTCATGTCGGAGCTCTCCATTCAATTATATAGGAGCTTGGTCTTGTATGACTGAAAATAGCTGCCCAGGAGCATTGGCAAAATGGCTGCTGAGTGAACAGACTTTACTAAAAGGACTCTGTTCATACTAAGAGCTAGCTGTTAGCTCACTACTAGCTACACTAGCTGTTAGCTCACTACATAATCTTAACAAATCCAACCTATAAACCAATTTTACAGAATTAGCGTACCCTTTCCATTTACAATGGGATAATAATAATAAATGCCATATATACATAGATACGTATTAGTGCCCTAGCAAGATGTCCAAATGTTAGCTACTGAACCCACAGATCTAAAAGCACATACTATCACATATATAATAAGCACCTACTATTGACTTGCATTCATTTTTGACTGCGTAAATTTATTTCAAAAGATGTGACATTTGCTAATATTTTATACAAATATAATGCATTTTTTTGTTCACTAAAAATTAAGCCTGGCTACTGCTGTGACATTTTTCCTAATATGACTGAATTTAACTGAATTTCATTATTTAAATAGTATAATCTGAAGCAGAATAAAATAATGCAGAGAAAATTGGATGGCTAACATCCTCTAGTTCATAGTTGGTTGTTCGTGTAATGCGATATAATACATGTAAGCGAAATGTAACTTTTAAACAGTACTTGCACATATAATGTCTCGACACGACATGTAAACAAGCCGTCATTACAGAAAAATGGAGCACATGTCAATTTCTTTATATTTCTTTATATTTTTGTGAATATGTTTATATTACATCCGTAGACAGCTGCTTGATTTTGTTTACATCTCAGGGTCGGCAGACCCACATGGAGGCCATATCTCTGTGTCTATAACGGCATCATTAGCCATATAGAGCTATAAAACATAAATCTGTTCTTGTAGCAGCAGTTCGATACTTTTAAATGGACATGTCAAGAGGACAGATCTTAGATCTTAGTGGGTTATAGAAATATGGTTTTCTTTTATTTTCACCTGGAATGCCCATAAGAAATAAGAGAAATCTGGGTTTGTTTGTTTTTTTTTTTTTAATGTAGCATATTACAAGGGACACGCCATGCCAAGTTTAACATGAATGCATTCTGTGATATTGTTTATGGACACACCCCTGGTTTTAATGCTTTAGTGGTCACCCTCTAGCCTGGTGACCACAGTGCTTTTAGAAATCACTGACCCTGAAGCTTTTTCACTCTCACACACACACACACACACACACACACACATGCACAATTTACACACATCCCTGGTCTGTTTGGCCTCCCGTCAGTTCAAGGTCCATTCCATGTAACTCATGTTCTCTTAATCAATCTCTAGTCCCTTCCCCCAGCTGGCTGAGCGACTGCTGTCATTATGAACCCACATCTGTAACAGAAGTGTGATAAAGGGGTCATTGTTGCTATGCTGATGTTGTCAGCCCCAGGATGTATACTTCACTCTCTCTTTTTCTGCCTCTCTCTTTCTCATCTGCTCTATCCTTCTCTTATTGCTCTATACCTGCTAAACCTGTACCTGAGGCATGCATGGCTGTGGTTAAATCAGACCAAGAATTTTAAACTGGAATCTTACAACCTGAGCGCTGCCCATGCTGGAGCACACCTTCATCTGACAAGCCTGTAGTATTTAGTGACATTTGCAGCCAATCGGTAGCGCTGGTGAGTTTACCAGTCCTAAAACTATGACATACACGGTAACATGTCTTTAGAGATTTAATGATTTCTAGGAGACCTCAAAAGGAGATATTTTATCTGACCTTTGATGTCAAAAATACGTTCACATGCCAAAGAATACAAATTTGACACCAAAATATTACTTTAGAAGTCAAGCTAGCAGCAGGTCTGCAGGCAGAAAAAAAAGTGGTTCGACCTGACAGGAAGACAATGGTAATTCAAATAGCCACTCTTTAGAACTGTGGTGAGAAGAAAAGCATGTCAGAATGCACAACACATAACCTGGAGGTGGAAGGGCTACAATAGCAGAAGACCACATCTGTGCACATTCATGTCAGCCCAGAACAGGAATCTGAGGCTAGATTGAGTAAAGGATCAGCCAAACTGGACAGATGAAGATTAGAAAAAAGTCACATGGTCTTTTTCCCGTCTTCAGCTGCTCAGATCCAATGAGAATGTGCACGCTGTAGCCTCAGACGCCTGTTCTTTGTTAACGTCAATGAGGAGTGAGTTTTTTGTTTTCTGATTTTAAAACAGAATTGTCAGATATAACTCTCTAATGACATTGATTAATGACATCGTTATGTAACTCTGATATTGAATGTGTAAGTGCATCTTTTTCAAAACTGTCCTCAGTAATTTCCTCTCTTCATCCTCTCTTCATTTTTTTCTTAACGAATTATTACAGAAGTTCTAAAAGGCCATGGCTTCAGGTTTTATTTACATAAGACTCTTTTTGATTTCTTGACATAAATCTACACTTGCATTTAAGTCATGTAAATGTAAACTCCCATATCTGTTTTAATATTGTTCCACTTTTTTAGTAAAACATGGTTTAAAAATGGTTAACTATGATCTGAATAGAAGATACGGGTTAAAACGGGATTCAGCACTCCTGTTGACTTAAGCATGTGTCTGACAACAGTGCACATGTCACGTGAGCTTGCCACTGGCTGTCACTCCTACTGAATTCTGGTAACCGTCTGCCTCAGGAGTGTATCAGGGAACGTGATCAGGTGGTGTAGCATTACCCTGCGCTGACTCACCCCTCAAAATTGATCCTCATACCCTGACCGAGTTGGATGCTTTTGTTTTTGGAAGCAGGTAACTAAAGTCTGGAGTGAGTTCAGCTCAGGATGGGAAATGGACTAACCAGCATACCCAGCCTATCAGATCGCAAAAGGCCTAGTGACATCACTCCAAAGGAGGTCACAGTAATCAGATTATCCTAGTTCCACGGAGCAGGTTTTCAAGTGGGTTAAAATTAGCCACCACAGGCAACATTTATGAACGCTGTCATTTTCATTCAATTGCCTTTGCCTTGGGGTGCGCCATGAATAATAAACAGCAGCCGAGTCATTTTGTAGCATTGTTGCATTTTGCTATCATAAGTCGGGTGTTGTGTCCTGCATGACTCGTTGATTGCCGAGGTGACGGTTGATAGGTGATGCTGACGAACGACCCACAATTATATCTACTTTCCCTGCTCGACTAGTTAATTTTGTCATCACGGCATGGATTTAAAGAGACAACACTATTGCCACATTCCTACTTTGTGAAAGGTTTAAGCAGAGAGGGGCTGATTACTGTGTAACAGTGGTTTGCTGGGAAGAGGCTGCAGGGCTTGGACTCGTCCTGCATCTCCTCGGTGGCTTTGCCAAGTTCGGCTGGAGTTTGAAGAGGATATCTGAGCTCTAAGCACCTGGATAATGAGCTGAAGTAATTCTACACGCTCTAATGTCTAATACCCCCCCACCACATACAAACAGGGGCAATGTAAACGAGCATCCCGTTCGTCCCCGAGCACCCCTCTTGAAGGAGATGAGGATTATGGGACTTTGTTAAGCTTCTCTCTGGCTCCTGAGAAGCCATGACTTTCGAGCGCTAACTGAAAAACCCCTGTTCGGTGATCCCTTCACCGCACCTAGATATTTGTGTGTGTGTGTGTGTGTGTGTGTGTGGCCAGCACCAACATCTGCAAGTACGTTTTTAAACAGCAAGTAGCACAATGGACCAAAAATAGCCCACAGCTCCCCTTCAGCAGAAGAGGATGACAGCAGGAAGTAGGAAAAGAGTGAGTCTTCAAGGGAAAGAAAAAGCCCCTGATGCTTCAAAACATTCTCTTTGCTCATTGCATCACTATCACATGCACATATTTACACTAGGGGTGTAAAGCAATGACATTAATCTGCATGCGTATCTGTTTAGTGCTCCAAATATCCACAGATGTGAAATGACAGCACTGTCAGCATGGTCTGTGAACTCTGGCTCTGACAGTTCCTCGACTTCAGCCACATCACTCAAGTACATAATAACTAGTGATGCGCATGGGACTGTGGTTTAATCCCGCTCACGCAGTTATTTTTTTTTTGTACCTGCCTACAATATTGAAACAAATTTAACTGGCTCTATTTCCCAAAACACAAACAGTATAGTAGCCCAATTTAAACTGCCATGACCCAAACTTGGCATTTACTAAGAATGAATGATGAATATTAATGAAAGTGATCAAAATATGGATATGTACAGTACTGTGCAAAAGTCTAAGGGACCCTATTTCTTTTTAGCACAAATTTTGTTATAGATGTTTATTTTATGAATTCTACATTATTGAGTCAGAATAAAAAAAACATTCTACATTTCCAAACATTAATTTGAAAAATGATTGTATGTCAGTAAAGAAAGCAACAAATTACATAAGAGACCACTTTTCAGATAAAACATAATGAAGGCTCCTGGGTTTTGCATGCAAAAAAAAAAAAAGCAGCAAGTGTGACAGTCAAAGTGTCCAGAAGAGCTGTGGCAGATTCTCCAAGATGTTCAGTAAAATTTACCAGCTCATTTCCTTATAAAACTGTACACCTGGGACTGGGACTACTATTTACTATTAAAAAAAAAAAAGGTAAACGTGGTCACACCAAATATTGACTTATTACTGCTTACTGCACATTGTAGGATTTTTCTTTTCAGTAGAAAGATTTAATTTAATTATTTTTGACTAGGACTTTAACATGGTACTCTATATAACATTCCTACAGTCACATACTGTATATCCTTCATACTCATAAAACAATTTATTGTGTTGACACATACCTACTTATCTCTGGACACATTCGGCTTGTGCCAGTAATCATTTCTGTATATCGGTGCAACTATTGCTATTAGTTTTGAAATACCATCAAATGGAGGCATTTGGAAGGTCACTGGAATCTAATGTTTTTTGTTTTCTTTTCTTTTTCTTCATTTTGACCTATATGAAGGCACTATCACATCCATTCCTGGTAAAAAGCAATCCCACCATTCTGTTTACCAGGCAAGAGGTTTATAAATCATTGTGGACAGAGCTGTAACTGTGACTGAGAAATATGAATACAAGTGTAGTATTTCTGATTTCAAACATCAATTCAGTTGTTAAATATGGCTAGATAATGAAAACAAACTCACAGCTGATGAAAAGTCAGCTAACAAGTTGGTGTTCGCCAGCTAGCTAGTTATGTTAATATTTTATTCTTTCATACAAGCGCTAACACGATCCCTCTTAGCACTGAAGCTGAATCCAGAATGTAATACCTGATAGGGTTCGAGTTAGTTCAATAGTTAGCCGGCTAACTCAACGAGATTACGTCGCTAGCTCAACATGACAGGTCGACATGACATTTTTACCTTTTTAGAAATGCAACTTAGTCTATTAGCAAAGCATCCACTCACATGATATTCGCTTGCCTACTCTAGCTTACAGCATTGCATCAGAAAAAGCAATTTAAAAAAAATTAGTACTGATCCACTTTCCTCTGGACTCGCAAACGGCAGGTAGCCCACGCAAATTTATCAACACACCTGAACTATGGCAATGCAGGAAATAGCATAAGTTCTACAATATGAGTGATTTTAGGAAAGAAATATGGTTCACATAATGCACTAATATAATCAACCATTAAATAGCACTCTATAACACACACTTGTGAGGAAAACCCATGAAAATGGCTTTGGTATATGCATCAGCAATATAAACTCTACTCACTGTTACTGGATTTCAAATCCCTGTGGATGACAGGAACAAAGGTCTGGTTGTGCAGGTAGTCCATGCCAGTAGCGATCTGCACTGCCCAGTTAACCAGGACCCGAGGAGGAACCTTCTTTCCTGCCAGGGCCCGGTTTAGCGCCCCACCACGAGCATATTCCATCACCAGGCAAAGGTTGGGCTCTTTTAAGCAGACGCCCTTCAGTGCGATGATGTTGGGGTGCCTGAGCATCCAGAAGAGTCGTGCCTCCTGCCTCACGCTCTCCGCCGTGGCGCTGATGTCCTCATCAGGGTCCTGGCGCGCCGCTTTCACAGCCACCTCCTCGTTCCTCCACACGCCTTTATACACTTTCCCAAAGCCTCCTGCGCCAATGACCTCGTCCAAGTACAGCTCTGAGAAGTCGATCTCCAGAGGACTCTCACCACCCACCAGTAAATCTCCGGTGGGCAGCGTGGTGTCGCTCCGCGTCACATAGTTGCTGGGGAAGATGCCCACTTTGTCTTGGATCTTCCCAGTCCACCAGCCCTCATCTCCAGACACCTTTGAATCCTTGGAAAGCACCTCCAGCAGATCCCCGCGCCTTAGGGTTAACTCCTCCTCTGTCGCCGCTTCATAGTCAAACACAGCCGTCCAGTATGGGTTGGAAGCTCCGTGATGCTGGTGGAGGTGAGAATCAGGGGAGCTGACCGAGGAGGACATGGTGGAGGAGTTCCAGCTGCTGCCGTTCTCTGCATGAGTGAGGCAGGGAGTCTGATTCGTGGTTGGTAGCACGATGGAGGGGGGTGGTGCTCCACAGGAACCTCCACAACCAGTGCAGGGTAGTGGGGTGGCAGTTCCTCCACTACCCATACTGCTTAGTGTCGAATTTGGGTCCATCTCCAAACCCACTGAGTCAGCGGTGCGGTTTCAACAGCTGGGGGAGAACCTCGGTCAACCCATGCACAAAATCCATGCAGAACACATCAACCAAATTCAGGCCTTTTTAACTGGAGGGATGTGTTAAACCAGCTGACGTGCCAAAGCACTACTCTTATGTGCGGGTAAGCTATTTTTAGCAGAATGACAACCTTTGTGTCCTAGCATCTATAAAGGCACTTTCAAACAGGTGTCTGAAAACACCGTGGCTTAATTTCCTACTACTCAATAGCATGAAGTCATGTGTTTTGAGTCTGACATCTGGTGAGTAAAATTTTTAAATGTTCAACTAGCAGTTTGGGTGCTTCATTCGGCACCAAGGATGCATGAAAAAAAGGTTTTCATGGTTTCCTCCACTACAGCATCATCACAGGGCCTGCACCTCTCGCATCTCTTCTGTCCTATTAGTCGTACTGGTCTGTAGGCAGACTTGAGATGATACAACATGCTTTCCTTGCAGTCATTAATGCACACAGAGCATCTTCTCCTTCCATCCGAGTAGACAGTTATTCTCGCAAATTTCCATTCTGCACATTTTTAACTGCTCAGGTCTAAGTCATGATAATGGAAACCATTTCAAAGTCCATTTCTTTGGTTAGAGTCCACAGGCCGGGCGTTCATTCATTTACCTGTGCGATTTATGTAAATAGGCTGCAGGTCCATCCATATTCAAGCCGGGGAAGCATCAGGACGTTTTCCAGCCCTCCACACAACTCCGCCTTATTTATCTTGCATATGAATTGCTTAGATGCCTGCATAGACATCTTTTTCGCCATGGCATGGCTGTCCTTATTGTCACCATGCAGTTATGTCTAAAGAGCAATATCCCTGTTATACAGAGGCAGCCCGCAGCTCGGGGGGCTATTAATATCGCTCGAATGTGAAATTATTACACTTCTGATTCCTTGTAATAGGTCGAGGATGATGAAATCTGACCTGATGCTGATAAAGAAGCTGCAAACCGACGCATCCTTCCACCATCTTATAATAATAATAATAATAATAATAATAATAATAATAAAAATAATAAAAAGAAGAAATAATAATAAAAAGCAACCTCCTGTTGTTTTATTTGTAATTCACAGTCCTCGGGTTAAAAGCCTGTTTTCTGCTCCATGTATCCCTGTTTATGGTTGCTTGGTTGCCTTTACAGTCCATCATCCCTACAGCAGCCTCGGGTGTGACATTATGACGCTTAATTTTCCATTCCTGAAGCGGAATCAGGTCACTTTCCTCTTCCGTAGTCTCCTGTTTGATCCAAACGTCTCCTGATTGTATTTCTCCTTCTGTCAAACACAGCCGTGTATTCCGTGTCCATGGATCGGACTGTCAGCTCAAGCTGACTTTGTATCCAGATACACCGGCGAACAGGAGAGGGGGTGGAGAAGTCGAGTGCATTGTGGGTAGTGTAGTTAATTCTCTAGACATACGCGCGCTGTGAATGAGTGCTGGTGGCAGTTGGAGCTTTTGTTCAGCAAGCTTTTTTGTTGTTGTTGTTGTTGTTGTTGTAATGATTACATTGGTCTAAATGAGTGGTTCTCAACCTTTTTTTTTTTTTTTAACTGTAAAAGAACACTATTTAGCCTTCATTTGCAAATTAATATTTTAGAGCTTTCTGTTCCTGGTGCTTGGGCCCTTAATGTAATAACTTCGATCATGTGGGTTGTGATTTCCAACACGCTAACAAAATAAAACAAAAACAAAGTCACTGACGCACTCTGAGAACCACTGGTCTTGATAAAATGACCTGGAGCAGTCAGTAATGGTTACTGGTCCTCATTACCATCATGCAATGAATATTCATTTGATTATTTTCTATACCTCTTACCCATTGCGGGTTGCGGGTGGGCTGGAGCCAGTCCCAGCTAACATCAAGCACGTGATGGGGAACACCCTGGGCAGCTGGCCCAGACAACCATTCACACTCAC
>JAQQZR010000037.1:18200106-18212304 GCA_030068235.1 Notoglanidium macrostoma | reverse complement strand
GTATTATCAGCAAAACGCGAGGTTTTGATATAATATGGAAGACATGCAGGATAAATGCGTTAATTTTTCACTTAGCGTTGAGTCTTGGCGTGCGCATGCGCAGTAGTGCTGTGTGTGTGTGCGGTTTCGGTTAGCTGGGAAAGACTGAGCGAGAGAGAGAGAGAGAGAGCGAACGAGCGCGAGCCGGGAGAGAAGCTGTTCATACCTCACTGCTGGGCGAGAAACGACCGTTTACATGTTGGATTCTGAATCATATTACAGAAAAGACTGGACTCCCGACGGGATTTAACTCTTTCTCGGTTTGACCGGACCACCAAAGGTAAGAAATGTTGAATTTATAACGAATGGTAGGTTGTTCAGTTAAGTGTTTAATCAACAAATGCTAAGTGACGAGTAAACACTCGCGCTACCGGTTAGCTGTGGCGCTAACTTCTTGGTAAATATCCTAGCTCGCCGTTCCCAAACCATTCTCCAGTAAGCATGTGCACTATGTAGGGTGTAAAAGTCAGTATTCCATACCCAGTGTTGCACACTTACACCAGGAATAACTACAGAGCCATTTGGGATTCTGCTTAAGCATACCTCCTTTTTCTTATTTCTTTTCCATTTTAAGGTGTACGTGCTCTTTAACGTCGGTTTGTAACAAACCTACACATGACATAACTTTACATTTCAGACAAACAGCCGAAGATATCACATTAAAGAAATCCTCCGTGTGTAAACCGTGGGTCGTTCCTGGTGACTTAGTGCGCATGCGCACGAACAATAAGCTTGAGTTTGTGTGTTCCCTCACCTGCCCTGGTGGCCTACTCCCTATTCCCCTACAAGCATGATCCAAATGCATTATGGGTATTCTGTACCTGCTGTGGGGCGTTATTTGGAAACTGATCTACTAAGAGAGAACGTATTCTTTTGCTTTGCGCTTTATATACTCCACTATGGCTTTGGGCATGAGCAGGATTAGGATGCCGGTTCAGGTGTAGTTCTGGTTCTGGATTTGTGTCTCATATAGCTGTTGGTTCAACTGATAACAGCCGTTTAATTCTCTGAGCATTTGTCCGTCTATGCAAGCTGGATTTCAGTCAAGTCTGTCTAATGATATAATGGGGAGTCATTTGGACTTGGACAAACATTGTGCAAACTTCACAGACGCTACATACTGTTGAACATGCTCACATGGCGCACCTGTGATCCGGACGCTATCCAAGGAACTCTGGGAATGAAGCGGGAATTCTACCTGGATGGGATGTTAGTTCATTGTAGGGCACCAGACACATACTTGTTTGTACATAGGGGCAATTTAGTGTAGTCAGTTCATGTACATGCATGTAGGAGAAAACCAGAGAAGCCAGAGGAAACCCACCCAGACACAGGGAGACATGTGGAAATCCACACAGACTGTAGCAGAGCTCAGGATCGATCCGGGAACCCTGGAGCTGTGAGACAGCAACGTTGCCCACTTCCCTTTGAACTAAAATAGCAATTTGCATGGAAAGTACATGTTTTTTTTTTTATAATGTGTATGTGACCAAACTAACATTATAGATTGGAGCAGGGTTTGTGCGTGTGTGTGGCTCTGTGACGTTGGCTTTTGTTATATCAATAGATCATACAGGAAATATCCTGGAAAATATGAAAATAAGCCTTTCATGAGGCTCCCAAACGTTCTTCTTTGGAAACTTCCTCTTTGAGAGTAATGCGATTATCTGTGATATTAGATTCGAGATGAAGGGTTTCGATGAGTCCGTTTAGGTTTAGAAATCACGACATGTACACGTGTAAGAGTGTCAGTTTATCTGACATGCTTCCGAACAGAATTATGGGATTGCACTTCCCAAAATTGAGCCTAACAGCTGTTCACGTGCTGCCTTCCAGAATACTGGAAGTTTTGGTCCGCTTACTCTAACGTGGAAAGTTCAGAGTTATTTATACGTTACTGATCATCGACACGAACGCAAATCGGCTCCTTTTTCCTGCTGTCGTTAACGGTACAGCGAGAGAAGTAGCCAGCTCCACTTCATTGCTCCTGAAGGAAATGACATTACGAGGATACAATGTCGGATTGTGAGGATTTGAATGCTGTAGTTAATCCGAATAACTACTTCCAGGTGCTTGGTTCTCGTTTTTCGTTACAGTAGCTGGTGTGTGTCTGTGTGAGGACACTTGCAAAGAGACTGCGATTTGTTCCAGGCTGAATGAGCTAGCACACTAGCTCGCTGTACGTTATTACATAAGGAATAACCCACGACAGACCCTGTTGTTATACGAAGAGAATGCATTCGGACCGTGGGGGCAGTGTGATGCAGCGATACGCGCAAGTTTTTGTATTACGGCACAATCTGGAGTGTGTCATTCCACTTATACGACAGTGATTTGCCAAATGATTACAAGGTTTATTTTATTAACGTACGACGCATTGCACATATGTAATGGATTATAGTTTAATTTACCGTAATTGAACGTCTGAGAAACGACTTTGTTCATCACCGCTAGCTTTTACCTCTCATTCCCTCACCAGCCTCGCGCTTTTATTTCCTCTCTTTCTCTCTCAATTGAGTGCATATCTCTCGCTCTATCTCTCTCTCACACACACACACACAAACACATTTTGTCATTTTGCCAAGAAACTGGAAAGTGTAAACTTTGTACTGAAGACTTTCCCGAGCTCGTAAACTTCGGAAAGCACCGTGATGGTTACAAAGCCTCCCTCCTTAAATGTTAAATAAAAATCCCTGTCTATGAGAAACAATAACGTATTACAAAGAACGCATCAATATAAACCTATTGTTAACGCTACAGCCGGAACTACTTTCCGAACGGCACTGTTACACGAAAATAACGCACACCTTCTGACCAATCAGATTATATATTTGACCACATTTGAATATTTGACCGTGTTATAAATGACATCAGCTGCCTGTCTTTAGCCTAATCGGTGACTAAAACATGGGACTAGGCAGCACACTGGCGCTTTTACTTATGACGTGTGTAGCCTCCCTCGTGTGAGCAGACGAGGGTCTAGCGGATCTTTTTGGGTCTGGATGTATTTAGCCTTTGACGGAAAGAACAATGAGATTAAACAGATATCTGTGTCAATTTGCATGGTCCGTTTCCTTTGAACACCGAGCAAACAAAAGGCTGCCATGTTTCGACTCGACCCGTTAGCTCATGAACTAATGGAGCATTGTGGAGTCCGGGATCCCGCAGGGAATAACGCCGAGGGGAAGTGGACGAGGGCGTGTTTAAAACAGTCCTGTTCTTGTGTTTGGATTCTTGTTTTCAGTCGGATTAGTTGACCTGTCGATCTCTACCATGTTTCAGTCACATGCTGCTGTAATACGTTCGAACGACCTTGTAAGGATATGAGAGTGATTCATAGGCGCAATAACGGAATAAAGTTTTGTGTCAGCTCCTTTGACTCATTTATTGTGTAAAAGAAAATGTCATTTCGGTTTATCGGACTTCCTGCGTGAGGTCATATGAGAGGAATCAAGACCGAGTGCAACACGATACAGACACGGCGAAAGCGTCCAATAAGGAAGATGCTGGAACTTGTGTACGCAGTGATCTTCTGGTCTGCCTCGCAGTTGGAGGTGCGTCGGTGCTGCTCAGTAGAGTTGTTACAGTGGCATCAGACACTTACCTCATCGTGGACTTTTTTTTAATCTTATAGATTAAAATGCATTTCTGTTACCGCCTACTGTTCTTTTTTTAAGTTCCTTACACCAGTGGTTCTCATAACCGCCCACGACTTCTCAAAAATGTAGGTCGGCTTTCACAACTCCCTTCTTCTCAACTCCTAAATTATCCAACAGTAACCTGTTGTATGCAAATCTGCACAGGAAAATATGACACAAACCAAAATCCCCAAATCTTTGAACACTGTCGAGCTCCGCTCAAGACACGAAACATAGATTGCAGCCATGTTTTACCAATTTGTTCGCACGGTATCTATTCGTTCCCTTGTTTTAGTTCAATCGTGGCCACATAGGAACTAACTTTGCCGTAAAAAGTCTCTTCCGTTGCCAGTATTCATCACGTCGTCGTTACGGGCAGATGAAGATGGCGGTAGCGATGTAACGGCACTCGTACAAATGTTTTCCTCCACCGGTTTGTCCGCTTTTTAAATCGCCAGTTGTTGCTGGTTTCCAACGTGTAAAACTTTTAAACATCACTACTGCCGAGTAACAGAATAAAAATTTCCCCATTCCTAATTATTGCCCAGTTATGCGATTTGAATAGCTGGAATCTGTGTAACTCGTGAAACTTCAACAGCGAGCGTTCACACATTATTAAACACCGACATGCACATCAGCAATTTAAGTCGAACCTGTTCGTTTCTTCAAGAAGCGAAGACCAATTCCAGACCCGCAACCTGTCATCAATAACCGCGCTAGCCGCTCTCGCCATACCGCCTAATGCTTATTGATTTCCAAATGAGTCTCTTCG
This sequence comes from Notoglanidium macrostoma, assembly GCA_030068235.1. Classification (NCBI taxonomy): domain Eukaryota; kingdom Metazoa; phylum Chordata; class Actinopteri; order Siluriformes; family Auchenoglanididae; genus Notoglanidium; species Notoglanidium macrostoma. The sequence continues at coordinate 18,207,855 of JAQQZR010000037.1, read as the reverse complement.
ACATTCGCCGACCTGGATCAGGTCGAGTACAACAACACGTGCCGGTCGGACTCGCTCCCTCTGAACACCGATCCGATTAATAAGCTGGAAATAAGCATTAAACCTGACCTGTCAATCAAATTCATCTTAAGAAATTTTCACCCCTCCATAGGACACGAACTCCCAATGACACTGTTTATAAATCCTTTTTAAAAGTTATTCGAACTCGATTCTACATCACAGGCAAAAGAGGCAGCATTTTCCGTCCGGCATCTTTAGTGGCAGACTATCTGTGGCTCTGTGTGCCTCAGCCTGTTAGACCGGAGTAAATATAGCCTGTTTGGTTTGAGCCGGAGGATAAACACAGATGTTGAATAGGCGCGCTCGCCACAGAGTGCTCAGACCAGGAGTTCCTTCCTCCGAGCGAGCGAGCGAGCGAGAGAGAGAGACTCTTTCCTCGTAGAGAGACCCTTAGACCATAGGTTTGAGAGATTTATCATACTAGAAAATTTTATTGTCCTTAGTTCACGTCCGTAAACTTGGAGTAATCCATACCGGCTGCACCATATGTCAGACGTCTGGGAAAACCCATCAGTAATCTGAGAAACAGAAAGAACGCAAAAATGTATATTAACCAATATATCATGGACATGTTTTTATTTAGGCTACTTTCTAACCTCGCCTTGGCGTCTGACAGCAAGGGTCGTTTTAGGTAGAGTCAGTTAAAACAGTCGGTCTGTGTAATGCCGGGATCAGACCGAACAATATTTTTGTCTTTCACTATGATCACCTTGTCAGGTTAGGCAATCCCACGACACGTTCGACCCCGATCAGGTCCCCGCTGACGTCCTCACGTGTCATTATGGAGGAGGGGGAAGAAATCGGCAATCACGGCTTCGTCAAGGAACATCTCGAAGTTGTCAAACCAGGCGAGAAAACGCGAACAATTCTGACATGCTAGAGCTTCCATTGGCGTGTCGCAAGAACGCCGTTCTTTGATTGCGTCACACCGCAAGGCCCGTTCGTCATGCCCGACACTGGAAATTTGTCAGTCACTCCAAAGTTGTCAGAATTGGACTGAATTTGTGTAGTCCAAAGAGCTAAATGTGCTTTTACGTGCGATTTGATTCTTCAAGATTCAAGAAGAATCAATTCATCAAAACAGAGTAGAGTGCTTACACGCTCCGTACGGAGGATCGCAGATAAAGGTTAGAAACGTTCAAGCGGCCTAATAAAAAACGTCCATGACGAGAAATCTAGTCTAATCTAGATTGAGTGAATCAGCGACAGAATCGGGGATCGGCGGAGCGAAGAGAAACGGACGAGGCTCGCGTTTAAACAGCATGAGCGGGTTTCATCCCCGGCGACGTGCGATGAGATCTGGATGACGCTGACGACTCGTTTACTTACGTAAACTATTGTGACATTCGTTAAAAAGTTTGTAAAATGGGAAATGACAGGATTTCCCCATGGAAACATGAGCTCCCTGTTATTTTTGGAGGTAATCAGATTCGATAATCCTTCCTTACTTGCGGTTGATACACGACACATGGAACGTGGAAGAAGGGTTTCCCAGACCTTCACACGCATACGTGCGAACTGATTAGCCAGGCTAATTTGTGCCATCGCTCAGTAATAGCTATTTGCAGTTAGTCTGGTTAAATGTTACATGCTGTAATTGCACATTAACCAGAGCTGTGTTTGCATTGTCGCTCCCGTCTGACTGACTCCGATCACAGGCCATCGTGTCCTGTCCATCAGCTGCTCGCTGGCGCCGTGTTACTGTTCACGTCCTGCTGAAAACCCTCGTTCCTGTAGGCTCCACATGAAAGGAAGGGTTGATCAGAGTCAAAGGAAGCCGCTGTCGCACCTGTCCAAGTTCAGCTGTTCTACCTGTTCTGTCTCAGAACCGGCGGGACCTGTCAGACAGGAGCGCGCCGATGGAAAACAGGTGCTTTACTCGCATTGATTTGGCCTGGTTTTCACCCCATAAAACCCGTCAGAATCAAAACAACCAGCAGAGAATGACTCAGGGCGACGTGACGATAGCAGCGTGCACTTCTGGCACGATGGAAAATAATGTGAAACAGCATTTTAATGATTTCTTTTTAATGTAACATACTGAAACGTCTTGTAGAGCAGAAAGGATTACACTTGCTTATGAGTATGCGAATGCATTTGTGAGACGTCAGATGAGTGCTGCCGTTCATCAGCAGTAAGTGTTTTATTCCTCTTACACCACTGCAATTACTGAACACTCATAATCTTTTAGTTATAGAATAGATGATCCGAGTGATTATCCATTTAATGTGACGGAACAAAGCGAGTTAATTCCTGTAATCACTTACATGATCGCTATGAGCAGTAGTTCCCTCAGCGTCTCCTTTCTTTTTTCCTCTTGGAATTAGCAAGAACAACAAAAAAAAATGCAGCTTGTCGTGTTGCCGGGAAACCAGGAAGCGTAAAGACGTCCCTCCTGAAGACTCCACATCCGAAAACCTAGTTACGGCTTTCCGTCGGACTGTTAGGAAGCACTGGATCCGGAGACTCCTTCCAAAAATGCTCTCCTCCTGACGGGATTCTCGATAAATAGTCCCTGTGGCTCGCTCCTCTTAGCGCCAACGGGATTTCAAAATAAAAGTCCCTGTGGCTCGCTCCTCTTAGCGCCAACGGGATTTCAAAATAAAAGTCCCTGTGGCTCGCTCCTCTTGGCGCTAACTGGATTTCAAAATAAAAGTCCCTGTGGCTTGCTAGCCGTACCTCCAAACCAGATTTCAAAACGAATGTATTTCAGAAAGTTTATTATATTTATAAAAGTGGTCTCTTAATTTTTTGTTTTTGTTTTCGTTGCTGTATATACAGTGTATTCATTTTCATTGCACTTGTTTACATTTTCAGATAAAAGAAATCTCTTCAATGCATTAATTAGCCATTAAAGTTGTAAATTTCCAAGAAATTATCTAAACACTTAACTGTTTTATTTATCTATTCTTTAACCAACAAGCACAAAAGGACTGAATAAAATTCAAACGATCCCCAACCCTAGTTAGCACGTACAGTACCTGTGACCTTTTTTGAACTGACCCGGCTAAGGCAGCGAATTATGACTATATGACATAATTATGCTAGCATCCACGTCAAAACAGTTTTGTTTGCTGATTTCTATATTTCACCACTACTGTAGGTAGCAATGGGGCTAGCTTTTGGCATGACCATCTCACGGCATCTCATTTACCAATTTTTCTGGGTTCCATTGGTCAATCATAATGACTTCAAAATAAAGGGTTTTGAGTAAAAATCCCAAAAGCTGCTGATTTCAAAGTTCAGCAAGCAGGTAGGAATTTTCCGAGCTCTGCGATTGGACCCTGTAAAATAAATAAAAGTCTTTATGGCTTGGAGATGGAGCAGAAGCTTAACTGAATATGACGAGAATAATTGATTCTCACTTAGGAAATGGCTCTCTGTTTACTCTGCTTAATGAGCTCGGATATTTTGTCCCGCACAGCAGTGGAACAAGTCCATCGCTGATCCCAGGAGATTTACTGGTTCACAACTCCGTGCTCATCAGGAATTTCCTATTGATCTTGCAGCGTGATTTAAAGAGGAGCACGGGAGGAAGCGAGGCGCTCAGAGGAAGCCGAGAGAGCACGGAGGGGAATCCTCGACGGCGAGCAACGCAAAACAGGAAGGAAAGGATGATGAATGGACAGTGAGTCTTTCACATGAGTCACTCCCTGCCAAGCAGCCCCCGTGGTGTCAGATCAGAACGGACAAGTACACTTCGTCGGAGCGTGAAGCAGCGGCGAGTCATGCCGGAAATGAAGATGGGTCGGGTCCGTCTTTCCCTCCCTGGCGATGGAGGAGTAGCGCTGACTTTTTCAGCACACGTATCTGAGGAGAGGCTGAGCAGGAAATCAATGCAGCGTGATGACAAGTTTGTGAATCATGTCCACTGCGAAGCTACCAAGCACATCCTCTCACGGACAGTATATTAGGAGCTTGTCTCGGCTACAGAGCGGAGTGTAGAATAACACCGCATGATTTTCAGCCTGACTGAAGTCGCATCGAAATTCCTTCCTCACATCAAGTAGCGGAAAAAACGCCTCCGTTTGTCTCCATGTTCAAAATCACTTTACTTGCCGCGTAAGAGCACAGGGCGAATCGTTTGCGGTGTGTGGAATCGACTCCAAAGTCGACTCTTTGTTTTCAATTCTTCAAATCAGTGAATATTTCATCTTTTTGGGATCGACTTCAACATGAACCAAAAGCGAGACGGCGAGGAAAATGATGCTGGGAAAAGTAAACAGTGTAGCGTTTTATTTATTAACTAGTAGTAACTACTTACAAGCTAATTGATTCGAATAGCTTCGCTGCTCGCTGCCGCGCACGGCGTAACGCGCACGCTTCAGGACCTTGAGTGATCTAGGACCACTGAAAAGAATACCCAGCGGTTAATGTTAACGGTTTAAGCAAGGAACGTTGCGCTCCCGCAGTTTCTCAGATTTCAATCAAGTGCCTATACTGTAGAATTCCGTGTCTCTGTTCTAGCACGTTCTGCCCTTTCCATCTACCGTGTTGTAGTCTTAATAAAGCAGCACCACTTGGTTTAGATGGAAGCACAACGTAGCATGTGAGTTTCTGTCCTAGGTCTATCGGAAGAGGATCTTCATCATGTAATCTGACACGGAGAACACACGTACTGTACGTTACCGCATATCTGGTATGGAATTTGATCATCTTAAAAGACCGCTGTAATCACATAGTGTGGAATAGGCTTAAGGTTTTAAATGGGTTTTTCGTGCACTCCAATTAATTCATTACATTACTCTACTGAATCACAATGGAGCCCTGTGAGCGTCGCTGCTCCTGAAACGAGCGAGCTAATGAATCACATGGCATGAATTTCCTGAGCGTTGTGGGCGTGTGGAACAATCTCAGATATTTCCTTTGGAATTTTTTGTGAACGTTCTTTTTAATAAGTCACCCCCTACTCTCCGGTATTCATCGTGGGAACGCAGTGTGAGAGTGCACCGAGTGCTCGGGTCACTGTTAATAATTTCTAAATAATAATCTCACTCATAATGCAGCTGAATGGCTTGACCGTTATTGGTCTTGGCCGACTTTTCATTCGACAGAATTCAGCTTCATTTCAAGGAGAGGAAAAAAGGATCAGTGCTGAGAATAGTTTACACTGGGTTTTAAAAGGCACCCAGGTCACAACTGGACCTGGACTGCCGACGCAGATCGCCGTCTACACCTGTGTTTATCATGCGTCTCCAAGGTGTCCAGGTGACCGCTTTTGTTCGAATTTCCTTACTGCCTACATCACTTCCACTAGAGGGTCAAAGGTCCCCGCGCAAAATTATATTAAAGCGTAAAACATGCAAAACATACCGTCATTATTTACTTGCAGTCCAACCATTTCCAGCGTGTCGCACTGTTACCAAAACAACCACCGCGTCCAGCATCAATGACGTCTTTTCCTGTTTCATCCGTGTTGCGGACGCATCAGCGTTTACACTACAGAAGGTACTTGGTTAAATGCGTCTCGGAGGTCGTTTACACTTGTATTTAGCGCCGTCCAGTTGCGATCAGATCACCCAAGACGCATTTTAACACCAAGTGTAAACGGGTTCTTCGCGTCTCCGTATAGGTCACTTCCGTGATGCGCTGATTACGTCGCCGAGATGTAAAAACGGATTGCTGGTGAAGCCTAAACACCAAAACCTGTCGAATTTTTAGGAACGTTTTTATGAAGGAACATTTTTTTTATTCGTCATTACAAATTTGGATGCGTTGATATTTGTTATAGCTTTAGTGAACACTCTTTTGTTTCTTTTTTTTTTTTTATTATAAATAAATGAATAAAATCTTCGTTAATTAACTATGGATTACTCAGCAATTAACGATGAACTGCCAAGTTTGCCCATTTTCATGGGTCAGTTTTCCTGTTTTCCGCCGCGCATCTAATCCTTGGTTATCTATCATTTCATTCAGTGCATCGATTTGCGCCCTTTCTGATTATCGACGTGCGGGACCTTGATTTATTAAAAACATGCCGAGCTCTTCCTGCGCCTGTGTTCCTAGCACCCTGAGCTGGCTTTAGATTTTAATTTAGTTATTTATTTTCCTGAGTATAGATTTGAAAGCGCTTCTCATTCTCCATCATGAAAGCGTTGGCCTGAGTGCTCAGTGCATTGCCGCGGTCTTAACCATAACCGCGGGGTCTTTCCCCCGTTCTTCGGCTCCCACGCACACGCGCACACTTCTGCATAGCCTGCACTTCCAGCTACTCTGAGATTTGTGTTTAGCTCAACCCTCATCCCGGTTTCTGTATTCCACTTCCCATCGCAGAAGGGAGTGTGCAGTCTTGTTAGCAGTTGAAATTGGTGAAATAGAATAAGAGCGATTCTTTATTTAAAGCTGCATAACTTTTTTTTTTTTTTTTTTTTTTTTTATAAATCTGGAGGACAGAATGCTAAAGGGGTTCCTAAATACAGTGCCAGTGTGGTTGGGTAAAAGCATACTAAATGTGAACAGTTCTAAGTCATTTCCTGAAATCCTGTCCAGTCGTTTGAATTTCAGCCATTCTGCTTATTGATTCCTTGTTTCGAGTCCAAAATCCTCAGAAAAGAGGATTGTAGCTGACGTATGTGTCGCGTTTTACTCTGTGGGACGGCAAAGAGCTGTAGCTCTCCTTCACGGCTGATTTGCTTGCGCTGCTGGCGTTCTGACGATTTGCGCCACCTTGTCAAAATAAATGCTACCGTCGCTCCAATAAATGTTACCGATAGCAGAGGAACTCAATTTTAGCCGTAGCCTGTAAACTAACCCAAAGACTTAAAGCTTACAGTTAACTCTCAAATCTTAACTTCAAACCTAACACTCATCCGCTAAGTAGCGTATCTCGACTGCGCTGAGAGCGCGTATCAGCACAAAGCCACGTGCATTCCGATCTGAGCGCATGTCGCATGGCCACAGATTGGATATGTATCGGATTTAGGACCACATACGAAAGTGACTCGAATCTAATTCCAGGTTTCTGTGTTCATACAGCCCCGAAAAGATCAGATCCGTGTCACGCTGAGACGGAATCAGATTTGAGCCTGGTAGTGTGATCTATATGGAAATGTATATATTATCTATGTGACCCTTTTGAAAACAATTGGTGAAAACCTGATTTATTTATTTTTTCCTCCCATAGCTTTACCCTAGAGTTCAGCCGCACCGACAGTCTGGTTTTCCCAGGCCGCCTTACATAGTTTAGTCCTGGGTTACGTTTCTCAGTCAGGTAAACATCCTCAGTATCGGACAGCGTATTTACGAGATTAATCTGTTTAAGCTGAGGCGAGGCTTAGCCTCTGTTCTCCATCACGCTGCGAATGCGGATCATCAGCAGAAAGAACTACAATAGGCATTTAAGGGGCGCAGTCTCGGGCTGGAAACCTGGCTGCGAGTCCATTAGCACCTCGTCCAGATTAGCAAACACAGCCGACGTGAGCGTACACGGGTGTGTGAGGGTAATAAACGGCCGGCCGGCCGGCGGGAGCTCCCACGGCGGCCCACACAAAGCTGCAGATTGTTTCCGAGCGCCAGCTTTTGGCTGTAATGCGGCCGCTCGTGCCAAGAGCACCGGGGCCTTTTCCCCCTCTTTCCCTTCGCCACTCCTGCAGACTGGAATGCTTCACACAGGAAGACGTGTGTGTGTGTGTGTGTGTGTGTGTGTGTGTGTGTGTGTGTGTGTGTGTGTGTGTGTGTGTGTGTGTGTGT
>JAQQZR010000037.1:18179155-18190174 GCA_030068235.1 Notoglanidium macrostoma | reverse complement strand
CAGAATCACCTTATGGTTGATTTAAGACGGAATGACCCCATGTTCTTTTTTTTTTTTAATGCTGCTACGTCTATTTTATATCCCCCGTTTTTTTCATTACTTGTTCGCTACATTAGCCTCCTCGCTCCAGTGCCGAAATAAAAAGGACAAACTACAGAAACACGTCCTGACTGATTGACTGCGACCGCATTTGGAGTCGAAAGCTTCCCCCCAAAAAAAGCGAACCGCTGTGGAACAATTCTCTCGGCTAATTTCATCTTCGACCACACTAATACAGTGGCTTCAATCCTCTGGATGACTGGGTACGCCGTGTGGTGTTTGTCTGTGTCTGGTAGTGTTGCGGTCTGTACGTCATGTCGAATTACTGGCTTAGAACTGGAAAAACCAGGTCAGGACATCCTTTTCCCCTCTTTCTCTTTCTTCCTCGCTGTCTCTCCTCACCACCCTGCCAGGCCAAACTGACTGTGAATAACTGCCAGGGTTGTAATTAACACGAGCTGCATTTCGGAAAGTAGAAGAGAAAGAAGGATAGAAGAGAAGGCAGAAGAGCGAGAGTTGACTGTCAGCGTGAGGTCACGCCAGGATATGGTTCGTGTTGAACCCCGTGCTGAAATGAAGTGTGTACAACTCGCCATGACCGCTACACGCTTGTAGCTAACACGCTTACGGCAGCTCCTGAACATCGAGTATGTAAAAGAGCTGTCGGCGGTGTAATGATGTAAAGTGATACCCTGACGCACAGTGAACGCAGTGACGGGCACGAGGAGATCTGGATGACCGTGACTAACGGCTCTCAGACAGCAGTCATGGGGCGGTGGGAACTCGGTGGTTACGGAGCAGCACTACTGACCAGAAGGTCATGACTTCATTATTTTAAAGTTTTGTTTGTCAGATTCTTCCTCGATTTGGTTTAACCTCCGTTCACACTTAGCAAGCTTCCCAACAAATTCATACACGCTCGTTGCCAAGGCAATGACCCCAGCAACGACACCCTCACCAAGCCCCCGCTTCCTCGTCCTGTAATTGGCTGGAATACACTCCCTGTTGCTGATTGGCTGGAATAGTGTTGTGTTGCATTGGAGTTTTTTTCACAGAGAAAAGACAGAACCGTGACTGAATTTCACAAAGAGTGTATTGGATTAGAATTGATGGCTGCAATATGATGCGGTAAAGTGACAAATCCAAACTATTGGCTCGGACGCATGCTGCATTCAGCTCGCCTCGGAGAAACGGGGAGTCGGAACTAAGGGTTACGTCATTTTCGAGCTACAACGTGGGGGGATAAACGTGGCCACCTTCGTGTCCGTCTTAATGTATATTTACATCTGAAAACAAGTTTTAACAAGCCAGTATATCTGCATGGTGAGTGTTTTATTTAAAAGTAAACAGCACTACTTTGTTTTGCTTACGTTGTTGACCGTTGATGCCGTGAGCAGCCATGTCGATTCGACGTCACGTGCTGAGGTTGAGGTCGAGGAGAGCGTCCTGAGTTTCTGAGCAGGAATTCCGAGTTGAGGGGGCGTTTTCTTTGTTTTTCCAGGTTACGAGCTTTCACCAAATGCAGCTGGATTCACGCATCACACAAAGAACTCTAAAAGCGTCCGTGTCATGAAGTCGGATCTGTGTGTTTGATGTCAGAGAGCAGAAGGTGCTTATGGTGATAGCTTGTCTTCCTCTTTGGTCACGGAGGTGGAAGCTTGTAGCTGGCGTGTGCTTATAGCTGTGGGTGGATACGGCATCTGGCATGGAGATGGATATTCCAACGAGGGCAGACTGTGTGCCATCTGGGTCCAGTGTCCTTCCAGTCTCTGTTACGACCACACAAGCAAACGTCACTCCACTGACGTGAACCTGTTCGTTTTAGACACACTTCCAAAGTTGCGCATCCCTGTACCTGCTATAAGACGAACGTCTGTCCCATAGTCACGAAATTTACGAAAATACGGCTTATGATTTGCCTACAGTTTTTGTTATTTCTGCTTGACATGACCACCCTGAACACATTAACACACAAAGCATAGCAAATGAGAATTCCTGTTATCACTTCGGTTATAGTTGTATCAGCTACAGTCGTTCTCACTTCCTCTGTTTTCTTCCTCCCAATGCTAAGACTACAAAGCAACAAAGCAGCTTGTCATGTTAACCAAAAAAAAAAACGTTCTATTCTGAAGACGTGGCCAAAACTTACTGTTACGATGCCGCGACACCGGAGACTTCCATAAATTTGAACATCTTTAAAAAAAACTTCACCATATTAAGTGATAAGCGGTTTCTCTTAATTAGTTTATTATTAAGCTTAAGGTATGTGGTGCATTCACCATGCAAGTCCAAGGAGCTGTTCTAGAAAATGAATTAAGACCTTCTGACCAATCGGAATCTGGTTACCTGCGGAACAACGTTAAAGTTAGCACAAATGTATGATTAGCTTGTTAGCTATAGAAGTGCATTAATACATGGTGGTGAATACCGTTCTCACTAGACTAGAATGTATTATTAGTTCATGTAATGGTGGGAATTTGGGTGGTGCACCATTCCCACAAGTGATCTACATGTTTAAAAGTGCACATCAGATCATTTTTTTTTTCAAGCAAACGGTGGTTCCGGTTCCCAACATGATTCAGCTCATCGGCTAAGAAGCTGCCCTTAACCAGCTGAGGTACGTGTTGGAGAAGAGAAAACACTGATATGTGCAGGCCACGGGTTCTCCTGGATCAGGCCCGGGAACCTGTCCTCAGGTTAATGGACAGCAGTTTGTACAAACGGCCCAGCCTAGCCATTGGTCCACTTGCAATGCCTCATTTATTCCAGGAAGTTGTTTCCATCACCCATTATCGCATGCTTCTCTCTCTCAACCAAGCATATAAACTTCTCTCAAATCTCTGTTTTGAATTCCGAAAGCACATAAGAGTTGTGGGACAGAATAACTAAAGAACAATCCAGCGATCCCATGACACCAGGGAGATGTGTGGTCTCTGGGAAAAATCTGGAACGTTCTCCATCATTTACAGCGGTTCATTTAGCTTGGCATTTTTCCCTCTCGACGCTGTAAACCAAACTGCCGACATTAGCGTTGTTTGCATCAGAGCCTTTGAGACAGATCTGTATCAGGAGCTCTGGTTTGTGTTTGGGAGAGAATGTTCAGTCAGACTGCTGTGGGCTTTACTGAGTTGGAGCGTAGGTTTGGCTGAGCACGGCAGATCAGCGAAGCCTCGTTCGCCCGTCTGGGTTAGGACAGAAACCATGCCGGATTCTCCGTATAACCGTACGGCTGGGGTTTCAAAACCTTTTGATGTACATTATAAGCCCAAGCCTTGAGCACTCAACACTTTATTTTCAATTCCAGATATAGGACTACTATAACATGAACATTTTATTATGCAGTAACATACACATGTAAAATAGCTGACTAAACACCAAAGGCTAGCGTGAAGCGTTGTGGTGTCCTAGGAAAACGATCCGACATTCGCTAGACAGTACATCCGAGCCGAAACATCCCTGTCCATCAGGTTGCCACCGTGACGGCGGTGTTAAACTCCAGGGCGTCATCGTGATCGCTGTCATGATCCGCATCTCAAATGTTTATTAATCTGGATAATCCAGAAGACCGGTACGCAAAACAGACTTGGATGAATGAAACGAGTCATAGTTTCAAATTAATATTTCAGAACATCGGTCTTCATTTTAATTTGTCAAATAAACGAATGAAAACAAAAGAGGAGCTTCTTCTCCAGTTTCTCGTGAGGCTGTTAGTCAGCCGGACTGTTGTTGGGTGCATTATTTAATTTAATTCCGATTTATATGTAGGTTTTAAGGACAATTAAATAAACTGCCAATTGGCGTGACAATACGGAGTATGATTCAGATTCAATAAGACAGGGTTTAGTCATACGGTTATAGTTTTCCTTCCATTTTTGAGCATCAGATTGTAAATGTGAACTAATTACAGGTAGGAACTAAAGTTGTGAGTCAGGAACTGAAGAAATGTCGTACCACACCATATGTGTGTGTGTGTGTGTATATATATAGGACACGGCATAGCCAGTTGTATAGATTTATCGTATATATGTAATTTGCATGCGATTGAAAACCAGCTCAATTCGAATATCCCTTGTTTCTTGCCACCGTCGCAGAATTGGCTCCGTGTCGCACTCGTCCATAGAGGACGAACGGTCGTCTGTCGCATTCAACTTGAGCATCGAGTCAGACTTAATCACTTTTTAATGTCCTGCATTGTCAGAGCATCGAGCGAGCCCCACTACAAGTGCACATTGTACACACAGACAGTTGGGAGTCTGCCTGCTCGCAGTCAATATTTGCCTTTGTAAGTTTCTGCCTTCTGGCATGGGAACAAACGACCAATGGATGACTGGCTAGCAGAGAACGAAGGAGAAAGAGTGCACGCGGGGGAGGGTGATCTCGTCTCGCCCTTTCTTCTCAACGGCGCTTTCATTACAGTAGCGTCTTTTTCCCGATAAATGAAAAACGATCATTGTTCACAAATGGTCGCGGTGTAAAAGAAGTCACAGGAAACGGGACAGCGATTAAATGCAAGTCCGCTTGATCGTTTTCCCGTAACAGCACGCCGCTCAGTGTTGAATTCATCGCTTATATATAGATTCATGACCCTTTTTCCATTTAAAAGCGTCCGTCTTTCTAGTGCACGGAGTCGTAGACAGTTTGGGACGAGGCCGCCCAGCAGGCTCGGCGCTCTCCCGGCTTTTCTGCCCCTTCCATCTGGCGCGCCGTGAATGAGGGAGGAAGAGGGGGAAGACTGTGGTTACAGCACGGCTCTCAAAGAGTCGCTGAGTCTCGTAAACCTAAGGGCTTAGGGATGCTTTGAAGTGCGCTGCTCGCACCGTGTGAATCCACTCTGCGGTAAATGACTCCTTCCCTCATGCTCATGTTACTCCGTGTGGAAACGCCGATGACCGAGGGAGCTGCTTCCTGCGTGAGAGAGAACAAGCCATAGCCTCGTTCTGTCGTGTACATCCCGTCCTTACACACAGCTCACATAGGGGACAGTGCCTGTTTCATTTGGAACGTGTCCTAATTGTTCCAGTATAGCCAAAGACGAATCACTTGATCGGTCACGAGGTTCAGAAGTGTTCTCCGTGACGTAGGGTACAATAGTTACTTGATCTGGAACGTGTTCCAAATCTAATATTCTAGTTTAAGATGTAACCTGGACTACTTCTGTGCTGATCTTTGTAGTGTACACTAATTACTCATTTGGAACCTGTCCTAAATCAAAGACTGGATCTTAAAGTGATGTAATGTGCAGGCTGGGGTCATTGCTGATCTTTGTAGTGTACACTAGTTACTCATTTGGAAACACCGCAGTCCAAGATGAGCGATGTGGACTAATTTAGAAGTGCTCTTTGTGACGTAGGGTACACTCGTTCTTTAATTTGGAACGTGATCGAACATGATCTTATTGAGATTCTTCAGATCAATGACGGCAGTTCGCGAAAGCATTCAGAGTGTGAGGAAATAAACACACCGCGGTTTCGCTCGAATACCGAACGAGCGGCTTCACGGCTGTACGCAGGGTCTCGTCACCGAAGCCGGTATTGCGATAACGCCTCGGAAAACTGTATCGTCGTCCCCTGTAGGTGTTTTTCCTCCACTGTGACCGTTTTAAGTTGTTTCCAAAGCCAAACAGCGAGAAACGACAATATCCTGCTCTTTTATTTACAGACTCGATCTGACCATCTCGGCGCGTCAGCTCAACCCGACCCGTTTAAGCGCGCACGCCTCGCTCACGGCCACGTCGGCCAACATGCAGGGACGCATCGTACGCATACAAGCAAGCCACCGTATCACAGTTATATAAACACACGCTCTCGTACACGCACAGCTGGTTCTCAGTTGGTTCAGTTTCTACAACAGTACCTGACAAGTACCTGAAATTTGTACTTCAGTACAGTACTAAAGTAAATGTGCTCCGTTCCATTCCAGCACTGGTTTTTAGCAGAGCTCTTCATCTGAACACTCAGCCGTGGAGCGGTTTGCACATGCAGGCGTTATCAGGGCAAGACGTGGGAAATTAATGAAAGCTGCTGGTCACTGCTGGGATTTGAGCCTCGCACGTACCGCTACGCTTTCTCCAAGTAGTTCAGCAGCATGTGCATTTTCCAACTTTAGGTTCTTCTCACCCCCGCTTTTCCTCTTGGGTTTCCTTTTCCTCTTCACATGCTTCTCTTTCTCCCACTCTCCTCCTCCTCCTCCTCTTCCCCGCTCCCGCGCCCGGCGTTCAGGTAGTTATTAGGGCCACGGACGCATACCGGCTGATCCCAGAAGCCGCAAGCGGAGCAGGGGAAAAGAGGGCGGCCACGCAGGAAAGGGCGTCAGGAATGCCGCGAATGTTCTTCTGTGTTTATCTGCACGGGTTCCTGTAGATGTTTTCTCTGGGTTCTCCGACATGTTCCCTGTCTTTTGGCTTTTCTGTCTCGCTCCCTCTCTCTCTCCCAGCTGTCATAACACTCTGAGCAGATCGAAAGCTCAGCTGAATGTTTTCACTGACCAGGAGAGACGCAGTTTAATCACCCTAGTTTATGTTGTTCGGTCACTACTAGGCTCATTGTACATTAGCGTATAGGCTACTAGGCTCCATCTTTATTGTGGTAGCTAATAGATTTTAGCTAGCATTGTTAGCGTATAGGCTACTAGACTCCATCTTTATTATATTATGGTAACTAATAGACCGAGTTATTCCGAGCCGGCATCGTGTTCCGGGTATTTGGATGAATAAGAGAACATATTAAATAAAAGATTTGATCTTTGTGTTTTTGTTATATATGTAAGGATGTGCGAATTTAATACACTTTTTTTTTCCCCTTTCCCAGTTGTGTGTTTTCATGGCCAGTGAAGCTCATGATACTGTAAAAGCGTGACATTTCATTGAAAATCACACACACCTCCTCAAGGTCTCGGCCGATCCGAAGGCGTGACGTAAAACCGCCTTAACACTGCACCAATCTGCTTAATCGTGAACCCGTCGTGCCCTTGAGTGCATCTCTAATCCTCGCCATGCTTTACACCGCTGTTTTTCGTAGCACACTCCGGGATGCTGTCCGTAACGATGTTCCTCACAAAGCACCGATCAGATCACCCTCCCGAGTACACAGAGCCTACTGAGAGAACGCAGCACGCATAATACAGATATCATCAGTCTGAAGACTCGCATTCATTCACCGCTGCAACAGCCTGCAGATTTCAAAGCACTATAGAAAACGGAGAGAAAGAGGAGAGGAGGAACCGTCAGACACTCTTTGTACAAGCGTCTCTTTCTCATCTCGCTCGTCCCTCCCGTTTCTCTACCTCTGTCTGACCCCGGAGCGCGCTAGGGTGTTGCCGTGTGTGTGTGTATGAGAGTCGGTACGGATTCTGGATTCTGTTTGCGTTCGTCGGGAAAATGGATTACTAATGACAGGACTGGGAGGGGAGGCTTCGTTCTGTCCACTTTCCGTATGAGTTATAAGCCCTTTATCTGCTTTATCTCTTCTCATAGACGATTACCGCCTGCCAAAATTATTAGCCAAACCTATTAATCAGCGGTCAATGCAAAATATGTCCCGAGCGCCGGAGGGCGTACATCTGCTCGACGAAACGACCGGCGAACGTTTTGCTGCAGTTAAGTCAGGTGTAATGGCGTGAGCAGAATTCCCGTCACCACCACGGAAGCTGATTACTTAACAATAACCGTGTCGTCCTGTCAACTGGCCAACAGCTACAATCTCGATGGACGTGTTAATACGCCAAACAACACATTCTAATCCGTCTCCGATTATGTGGAATCCACCACACAAGTCCCGAGTGTGAACGAGCAACAATAACGTATTAGAACAAGCGCATTAGTTGTATGAACGCCGCTGTCAGAGCTGATGTTTAAAAAAAATAAATAAATCAACACTTTCTGACCAATCAGATTCTGAGCAATACTGTAAAATCGCAGAATGCTCATTTTCAAGTCTGGATCTCTTCCACGAGTCCCTCAGTCCCTGCGCAGCTCCTCTGAAATCGCACGTTTTCAAGGCTTTATCAGTCCGATTTTTATTTAGGATTTGGGAGCGAGAACACAGCTGCAGGGCGAATAAAGAGGAGCGCCCCTGCTGAAGGCCTCCTCCGCCTCATGTCATTTCCCTGCATCAGGACTGTCATCACTCCTCATTAGATCGTCACCGGCGCTCTCTAGTTACCGGAAGAGCCCGTGAAGTTCAGGACCCCCCGTAGGCCGCCGCTCATCCTGTTTGCTCGTAACGTCATGAAAATATACACTCGCACAGAAAATAAAGGCCTCCGTGGAGACAGCAGGGAGCCCGTTTAGCTAGCGAGCGCTCTTGGGTTTCTCAGCCACTAAACTGAGCTGATGCTCAGGGACTAATGAAATGAGAAAGCTCAGCAAGCAGGAGGTGCTTCGCTTTTAATTCGAGTGCGGCTCCGACCCTTCAACCTCGCAGCACGCTCCTCTTCACTACGGCTTCAATTTAGCGTGCCCCGTGTTGACAACTGGCTTCATTTAATACATTCAGCACTGCGCACGTCCCAGTGCTGTACATGACTCACACATGCCCACTGCAGTATGTGTGTGTGTGTGTGTGTGTGTGTGTGTGTGTGTGTGTGTGTGTGTGTGTGTGTGTGTGTGTGTGTGCGCACTCCAGACCACTAGAGCTGTAACCCACTCCTGCAGGCTGTCATCGTTACTCAGCTCCATGCAGGGGAGTGCAGGCCTGAGGGTGTCCAAGGAGGAGAGAAAGGGAGGCGCAGGAGATGTTGAGCAGAAATGGCCAGATAGACTCATGCGCTAAGGCGTTTCGATTGTTCCTACCCGATCTCACGCTTCCATGATGATGTACACGTTTCCATTTATCTCTTGAATTCATTCTTTTTTTCCCCCGTCTCAGGTTTTATCCCGTCAGCTCTCCGATTGCTATTAAATCACTTATTGAAACCTTTTCAAACACGCACCTCAATCTCGTAAACCCTAATCGTAGCCGTAATCGCAAGCCACGAATGACGGACCTCGCACAACAAAGTGTCACGCTTCAGTCATTATTATTATTTTTTTTTAGATTCACGCATAATAAAAAGGATCAATCCAAATGAAATAATGTCTTGGTTGTCAATGGTATCAGGAATCGCATTAGGTTGAATAGGCATTGAGTAACGTCATGGCCATCCATCAGTTTGAGCAGTTGTACTACCTGCCGTGGTGTCTGCATCTTTAAGACAGGCAAAAATCAATTCTGTCGCATCTTGTAATTCGTGTATTCGTATAAAAACAGGAACGGTGCTGTCTGACTTCGTTACAGAGAAACAGACTTTTATCTGATGCGTCGTAGCCGCTCTTGTCCCTGCTTGCCAGACAGATAGAGCCATGCTAGGCTTGCACGCACGGAATGTCTTCGGTCTCGAAACGTGAATGGGGGTTTAAATTAAACATCGCGTTGTTTCGTTCTCTTGTCAGTGCTACTTCACTACATCAGTATGTCCACTGCAGTTCAACACGGAGCAATGTAAAGTTATACCGAGCTTAGTTACAGCTGCTAGCTTAGGTTTATTTACAGTCCCAACTTCAGTTTTGCAAGCACTACTGACCTTCTTACCGGGTAAATAAAAAATGCTAATGCTAGAGACTCGCAGCAGCAGCTGACTTGTAACCAGCTTCTGGTATTTTGTGTGGTGATGTAACATTACGTCTTTCTGGTAACTCCACATTGTTTCGTTTTGTTTTCTTTCCCCTAAAAAAGTGTCACTGCGTCGTCGCTTGCCCATCCGATGCGATCCATCATCAAGCGGTAATAGTTCGATAGAACCCTGGGATATCGCATACGATCTCACCAGTGATGTGTAACAGATTGAGGTTTCTTGATTGGCACCGCCAACAAGCAGTACGCGACCTTGCCCCCACTCAATGGCTGCCTTTGCTTCAGGCTCTATACTTACTCCAGGAGGTATGATAGAAGAGCAGTAACCAGGTACCTCGCAAAAGAGATGGTATTAGACAGCAGAGTTTGTCAGAAAAGACCACTTTCGTGGAACTGGTTACAACCAGCTGGAAAGGAATTACCCTAGTTCAAAACTGTGTTGATTTATAATCAGTCGCCCTACAGAAACCTCCCGGTTTCACATAAAACTAACGACCCTGATATCTCAGTCCCATTGCCAGAGCCGTGAGGAAGCAGCACTGTACACGGTCCACGTTAGACAGGAAGGGATTGTGATGTCTGGCCGAGGACTCGAGCCTCACAGCTGGAGGAAGTGGCTTGCATTCTTTCAGGAGGTCAAACATGTTGAAGGGAAGCCGCCGGAGATTGCGCAACAGCGGATTGAACGAGTTCGAGAATCCGATGCGCTCAAAATTCCACTCCAGTCAGCAAATTGGCTTTCCAGTTCAAATGCTTGAGTCCTTATTCCAAGCTGGTGCTCGTTCTTTTTATTTTCTGCTTCTGCTTAAAGGAATGGCTCAACAGAAAATCTCAATTTCCTCCCTACACCAGATCAGTCAGTGTGGCTGTTTCTGCACTATTTTGTACGGAAACAAGGAAGAAATGCAGATGAAGGGTTGATCACAGGCAGTGAGAATCGTCTGTTCCTCCTGGACTGTTATTGGCTGTTCCTTATCGCCGTTCTTGCAGTCCGTCATCGAGGTGCGTAGATTCGTCATTATCGTTATCTTTAGGATAGACAGTCTTAAAAAAACCAGAGATAGCCGTATATAAAACTTTAAAAAGAAGGTGGAACTATAGTATGTGCATAACGTCCAGATCTGCATTACAATTCCAACTTCAACCATTTTACAAGGTCAAGTTTGAAGGGGTCGGATCACCCTTCCCAGAATCCAATACAACGTTGTTGTTTTATTTCGTTTTATATTTTAAAGCGTGTGACCACGACCTGCTACCTCGTTCTTGGTCGAAAGAATTTCAAATATAGATCCCTTGAGTTTGCATGTTCTCCCCGTGCATGCGTGGGTTTCCTCCGGGTGCTCCGGTTTCCTCCCACAGTCCAAAGACATGC
>JAQQZR010000037.1:18150056-18165034 GCA_030068235.1 Notoglanidium macrostoma | reverse complement strand
GGGTAAGATAATGCCCACAATATCATCACGCTCAATGGGGGCGACTTTGAAGAAGCTAAAATATGAAACATATTTTGGTTTTGTTTTATTTTTATTTTTTATTTTTTTACACTTTTTTGTTTACTACATAATTCAGTCTATGTGTTGCTTCATAGTTTGAGGTATTCAGTATTGTTTTACAATGTAGAAAACAAACACAAAAAGAAAAACCTATGAAAGAGAAGGCGTGTCCAAACTTTTGACTGGTAGTGTATATAGGTGAAAATCTTTAGAATTGTCTAAAGCTAACTCGGGACACGTGTATACAGTACAACACGTTATAGAACATTTTCACAGACTTACTGGAATTGGTGAAAATTCATGACCAACCACCAAAATAGGAACGGATGCTGATGACTCAGACAGATGAATGAAATTATTTATTTGGTTGTTTGTTTGTTTGTTTATTTAGTGGACACGATTCATTTGTAAAGTGCATTTGTGCTCGGTTTGCGCCACACCACTTTTTAAATAGGTTTTATATACAAGGTGTCCCAAAAGTCTGAACCAATAGGCAATTATTTCTCAAATTGACAGTCTTGGACTTTGCATTCGGGGCCATCTTGGATGTGTGTATTCTAATACACGCTTGGAAAGGGAGGGGTAAGGGAGGGGCATCCAGGTGGTTGAATAGTGGACCTTTAAACAAAATGACAGGAAAAAAAAGAATGAACGATTGCATCTTGATGAAACTGGCAGATATTGACTTTTTCTGTAGTATAGGACCATATCAGTTAGGCATGTAACAATTCACCCAGTTCATGATTCAATTCGTTTCACGATATTGGGTTCATGATTCACTTTCACAACATTTATTTTTCAATTCCTTTTGTTACATTAAAAAAATATACTTTTGTCTCATTTTCTTCAAAACCAACAATAATAGTTTACAAACATTTGTAAAGGTTGGAGTAAAATATAATAGTTGATTGACTGAAATATTCCTTTTACTAAAAAATTTTAAAGTGAATGAGCTTTAAATTAATTTATTAAAAAAAGCTTACACATAAACTACTGTCTCCATTTGCTTCTCTTTTCTTCAGCTTTTGGCGGTCTGTAAAAGATAGTTCCGATTTCTTATTGAATCTGTTTGTAAAGTTAACCGCACAAAAGCTCTTTCCCATTTCAGATCTGCTTTTCATGTTTGGTTTTGCAGCATTCGATTTCCGCTGTTTTTTTGTTATTGTGTCCTCTGCAGTCTAAAACAATGCAGTTACATCTAGGAAAAACTAAGAGGTGAATCGCAGTTCATTTTTATTTCCTTCAAATCGTCAAAAATCTGTATTGCGATTTATTGATACAGGATACATCTATACATGCCTCGTATCAGTCTGTGTTTAATTGGCCCAAATTTATAGTTTTTACAATACTTACTTGCTTAAAGTCTCCTTAAAAATGAAGAACGTCTTGTACCCTACAGTACCTGCATTGGGCTCCAGCACCGTTCTCCTACCACACAGACTCATTCACTCCCTGTCTCTATTTGGCATCTTGAAGAGTCTCACCACAAGAGTCAGGGTTTATATGTCACAGCATGTGTTTTTACCTTCCCTGAAATCCTCGCTTATGCTTTTTTTTTTTTTTTTTTTTTGCTCTTCTGTTAATCGGTATCTCTTTTTCCTTTCTCCCTGTTTCCTTTTTATGTGCATAGATTTTAGATTGTCTCCAAGTTGCATCATCCACACAGTTGTGTTTTTGTTTCCTCCCTCTCTCCCCTCCTGTCCTCCCTCTTTCTCTCTCTCTCTCGTACTCTCTCTCTCTCTCCCTCGATCTCTCAGCTCCTGAGGAAGAGGCATATAGGGAACGATATAGTGACCATCATCTTCCAGGAGCCGGGCGCTCTGCCGTTCACGCCCCAGAACATTCGCTCTCACTTCCAGCATGTCTTTGTGATCGTCCGTGTTCACAACCCCTGCTCCGAGAACACCTGCTACAGGTACATCTTCCTCTCCTTGTACACCACTGCTGCCAGTTACCATAGCAACCCTGCCCTGACAGCAGTTGCCGTGGATACTACATGTTAACATAGCAGGGCTTTTTTAAACCACATTACAAGCGTGTCGGTTCACCATCAGAGACGCTAGATGTTAATAGAAGTCACCAGTCTTTTCAAGCACAGGATGATGATTTCTTTTCTCCTTCTCGATCGTTCCTCTCTCTTCATCTCTGTAGTGTTGCAGTGACGCGCATGAAGGACGTGCCCCCATTCGGACCGGCTCTCCCTCCGAGTGGCGCGACCTTCCGCGACCCCGCCTCGTTCCGTTCCTTCCTCTTGGCCAAGATCATCAACGCCGAGACCGCTGCACACAAGTCCGAGAAGTTCCACACCATGGCCGCTCGCACTCGGCAGGGCTACCTGCGAGACTTGGCCGAAAACTGCGCCAGCAGCACACCGCTCGACACAAGCGGCAAACTCAACAACCTCATATCACTGGCCTCCAAGAGGCGCGAGAGGGTACGGGCACGCCAGGGGGCGGAGCTCGGTGCTGCTGGAGCGGTGGCCTGGCGGGTAGTGGCACAGGATTTCAGCGGAGGCGGAGCCGAGCTTCCATGTGTGCTTGCCATCTCCAATGAGTATGTGGTGCTTGCCGAATGCTCCACGAAAGAGGTGGTGTTCAACTGCTTCTGCGCAGACGTGATCGGCTGGACGGCCGAGAGGTTGAACTTAAAGCTGTTTTACGGCCGAGGGGACCACGTGGCACTGCGCGTGCCTGAGGGCGGAGCCCCGGACATCAGAGAGGTGGTTCAGAGGCTGAAGGTACAAAAGAATTAACAAAACAACTAAATATGTCACTAGATATAATGCTTGGCGTGGGGTATAGCAGGTGAAGCTAGAATACTTATTAATGTCAATAAATACTACTTTAACCGCTCTATAAATATTTATACTGCAGCTTTGTTGAATTCTTGACTCTGATTGGCCAGAAGGTGTTAATTAATTTTCTATAACAGCAGCACTCACAGTAGTGCCAGAAATAATTCAAGTCCATTCATTTTTTATATATATATATATATATATATATATATATATATTACCGTTTCTATAGTAACAGCTAATTCACAGAGACCTGCATGGTGGCCGTACATAATCTAAGGCTAATAATAATATTTTTCAAAAGTGACCTCTCCTCGTAATCTAATTTAAAAACAAGTGTAATGGTTGATACGGCGAAGGTTCCTGTGAGGAACTGTTTAGGTAGCGTTTATTAAAGGAGTCAACGTTTTGTTTTTTTTTAACAGTCAGTAAGTTTTCCACGTCAAGTGAGTCTTCAGGTCTTGCCAGTTTCTCTGCAACACAACTGCATTTTTTGCTACAGCGTAAGTGACATCAAGAGCTGGCTTGTTTCGCAGACATTCCGCAATAATAAACGTTACTATGACCAGTTAAAAAGCACTGCATGTTTATTGATAAATTAAAAATTGTAACCACTGGCAAAGAGCTGTGGCGTAAATAAAATAAAACACTCGAGGACATGCTGTCAGGCCACATCACACTACTATGTCGTTGATTATTTTCCTATAACAGCACATCCCACCATGACGCTTAAATAATAGACCTGTTATTACAGGAAGAGCACGCCAATGCTTATTGTTATTCCTGTTCGCTACCTAGTCTAAGTTAGCCAGATAAAGAGCTAGTAAGGTAGCAGATTTGTGGAAGGTTTTGAACAAAAATAAATGGCATTAAAGTGTTTACTTTATATCTAAGGATAGCAATATTTGCAACTTGGGCCTCTGTGTTGGGTGAAATTCCGGTTCATAAAATGGGTGTGGTTTTAAGGTTGGAGGACATTTTAAATAAATAAATACACTTCCTCCAAGAGTCACCCACCCATGAAGATTTCCGTTTGTTGTAATTCCTGTTATTTGTTTTTGCAGTGTCTGTTTACAGAGATTATATTGCTTATATAATATTTACCTGTAGACCATGTTTAATTTAATTTAATAGCACGATCTTACATCCATAGGTGGGCTAATGGTCATTCAAGTAACAGCATTATCCCAAAAAAAACCCAGATGTGAGACAAATACTGAGCAGCACGGGTCGTTAGAAAACAGAAATGCTGCTAAGCATGATGTCTTTTACGCACCAGTTCATATTATGCGTCAAGTTTGCATTCGTCATGTATCGTAAGCGTCATGATTCAGTGATAACACTACCTACCGTTCTTCCTCAGGCGCTGACTGTCGGCTGCGAGACAGTGGACATGACGTTGAGACGGAACGGTCTGGGCCAGCTAGGATTCCACGTGCGCTTGGACGGCACCGTTTCCGAAGTGGAGGAGTACGGCTTCGCCTGGCAGGCAGGACTACGGCAGGGCAGTCGATTGGTGGAAATCTGCAAGGTTGCCGCGGTGACGCTCACTCACGACCAAATGATCGACCTGCTGCGCACATCGGTCACTGTTAAAGTGGTCATAATTCCACCATTCGAGGAGGGAGGGGCACGCAGGTGAGCCAGTAGATGCATCTTCAGGTCATTTGTATGACAAAAAAATTAAATAATGAGCGTTCATGCTGCCGAATCTGGAATCAGGCAAATTCCAGCAGAATTGTTAAGATTTTTCACTTTTGACGGAGATTTCCAATCTTGAAGTTGAAGTCATGTATGTTACTCCGGAGTGGCACTCAGGATGGCCAATCAGACATCTGGGGCAATATTCGATATATGGACCTGCCCCTAATATCCAGCTGTCCATTGTGTAATAAGTTTGTTTTATTTGGCTTTCAAACCCTATTCATTTTATTCCATTGGTGTTTCCTCGCTGGTGTTTACGAATCTTCTGCTAAATTCACCAGCATGACGGTGTGAATTCAAATTCCATCCAACATCTCTTTCTCTATTGAAGACGAGCCTGCCTAACGCATTAGAACGTTATAAAGCCTGCACAGAAAGGTGTGCCGAGCACTAAGGACTCATTAAGCACAACTTGCACAAAACAGCATATTTTGTGCAGAGCATACGAGCAGCAGCAGAATGCAGCGCTGGCGAGGCTGTCTGCATCTACTTTCTGCTTTTAAATCCCTCCTCTGAGACATGTTCTCATTCCGGTGATGATCAATACTAAGATTCTTGGCAGGCAAGGCTGCTGCTGCTGCCGTTGCTCATTTCCGCTGGAAGTTTTCTGCCCTGACAGCGCAGGTCCAGTCGTTCCGAGCTGCGTTCATTTATCCACGCAAAACCGAACGCTTCCATCAGCCTTTGGCATTTTGTACACAATTGACGAGTGACTGGTTTCTTTGCTGCAATTACTATAGATTTGACATTACAGCAAAGAACTTTTCTTCAGTCTGTTCCCTCTTTATGTAACACACACACACACACACACATACAGTAGCAGATTTGGAGACAGTAGGCAGACACTTCGGTTCTCGGGGTAGCAGTGAGTGGGAGTGTGAGCGAGAACAGGGAGAGAGAACATCGAGTGTGTAAAAAGAGGAAAGGAAAAGTAAAAAAAGTACATCACTGTTTAAGAAAGTACAGAAATGCATTCTGTTCATATTGTGCTGTACTCAGATGCTAAACAATGCTCTTAAAGCGATTGTTAATCATTTTCCCCTTAAAGCAAATGCAGAGATGCCAACATCTGTGGTTTACCCATCGTGTATATGATTTTCGACTCCCTGCCACGACGAGCTCAGTGGTTAAGGCACTGGGATACTGAGTTCAAACCCCAGACTCTTAACCCTCAACTGCTCAGTTGGATCCTCTCTCAGTTATAAGTAACCTTGAGGGGGGAGAAAGAGTCAGGCAAACGAGAATGCTATTGTAAATACAGTAAACCCCTGCAAACTGCACGTTTGTGCTTTTAATGTTGATCATCTTCAGGTGAGGCTTCTGATTGGTTGGAATGAAAACCTGCAGGCCCTGTGCTAATAAGTCTGGACACCTCTGATTTCGGTGAATTTTCAGTTTCACCTTGAACAGATTCAAGGCAGGACTGTGATCATTTTGCCCATTAAAAACACTATCTAGCCAAAAGTATGAGGACGCCTGACCATCACAACCAGATATTGTTCTTCGTCAGACGGTTTTTCAGAAATTTGGAAGCGCACAGTTGTATCGGATGTCTGTCGCATTACAGTTTCCCTTCACTGGAACGGAGACGTTCAAACCTGTTTCAGCATGACAATGCTCCTTGGCATGAAGTGAATTCCATGAAGACATGAACTCAAGTGGTCTGCACGGAGCCCTGACCTCAACCCCACTGAACACCTTTGGGATAAATTGGTATGCCAGTTGCACACCAGGCCTTCACAACCTTCCTAATGCTTTTTTGGCTGGATGGGCAAATCCCAACAAAATTTAATGGAAATCCTTCCCAGAAGAGTGGGAGCTTATTATAGCAGCAAAGAGGCAGAGAGCAGCAGATAACTCCATTTTAAAATGGGATGATCAGCAAGCCAATACAGGTGTGATGGTCAGGTGTCCACATACTTTTGGTCATATAGTGCATCACAGTGCTGCTGAATTCTCGTATCTGATTGGTCAAAAACAGCTTTGACAGCATGTTTAGCTATTTATCGGGTTTTATATTATCGTGTAATAGGTTATTGCTTCCTTTGGAACAGCTTACACACGGACTTTCATGAACATAAACAGGAGATGTATATTTGCTACTTTTGAAAGGAGTCTCCAGTGTTCGTTCTTTGTAACAAAGCTGGAACTTTAAGTTTTCCATCATGGGAAAGTCTTCGGGATTGAGGGCTTCGTGGTTTTTCAGTAACATGACAAGCTGCATTTTGGGTGTTATCGACATCAAGTGAGCGGAGAAAAAGAGCCGCTGAATGGAACGGATATTTTTTGCAGCTGAACCATCATCTTTAAGCTGGAATCAATTTTTCCCCAACACACATTTTGATAGGAGGCGTGGCCTCAAGTCTGGGGGCGGGGATTGTATTTTAGTGATTTGGATGATGATACAGTTCCAGCTGGATTCTTAGACTTCATTTCATAAGTACAGAATTATTCACACATTTGCCTTTTTTTTTATTTTTTTTTATAAGCTCTTGGTGGTACTGAACCACACGTTCCTTTCAGAAGAGCGCGTCATCATTTAAGTAGTTTGTACGACGCAAAAACAGGCATCTATATACTTCAAATACTTTTGCTTAGCTACATTAGCCGAATAGATTTGGTACGAGTCTACAGGCACCAGTCATGTCTTGGCTGATCAACTAGTTTTTGGATAAGTGGGGAAATTGGGTATCTTTAACTTTTGGCCATGCTGTCACTTTAACTCACAAACACACACATGTGCTCATTCAGACAGCTTGTCTGGTGTGAATGTTCAGATCCAGAGTGCGGATGTGCTGTGGTGTGTGTAGCAGCACTTAAGGCATGTAATCACTGCAGCTCTCTGCTAAAGGGGCTTCTCAAGCCCCTAATTACTCAGCAACAGCCTCGACACTGCACTCAGGAGCCATATGGAGCTTTTGTGGCAGTTTAATTACACAACTGAACTCCTTTGGAAAGGAAAAAAAAAGGGCTGCCTCTTCCTGTCTCCACTGTTAAAGTGCCCCTGAACTCCGAAGCAGAGTTTATGAATGATTGACTCCTCTTAAGTGGCCCGTTCCCATTATATACATGTTCAAATTTGTAAGCGGATTTAAAAAAAAAGAAAAAACTTGTATAATCGTTGCTAAGGGGAAAAGTAAGTTTTTCTGAGAGGAGAAGAATGTTTATTTTACATTCTTGGTATTTTTTGGTGTCCGTTCCTTGTAAGAGTTAAAGCTGTAACAGGACACAGGAAAGGTCAGAGAGCGTTTTTTTTTTTTTTTTTTGTCTTATTAACGTCACCAGAGAGAAAAACCGGTGACGGAGCTACTGTGTATATAGCTGTTGTAACAGGAAATCACTTGTTTTGTCAGCCCACAGCATTAGATGTTCTGTAGTATGAGAGGAATAAAACAGTTCAGGATGTGCTATGATTGGAAAGCGATGAACGTCCGGCTGCTAAAGGTAACTCCGCTTCGCATTGGCTGCCAGCTGACAGTACCGAATAATTATAGACGGCTTGAAATTCTGTCAGTTTATTTCATGCATTTATTTCTTATTGATAAGAAGCAAACGTTTCTATAAAGATGCCGGGATTTTCCGAAGCCGTGTTGTTTTTGGGCGGTAAACACTTCCATGTTGTACAGTTACATCACCTTTTTCGGTTTCTTGGCTCCGTCTCCATCTCCTGTGGATCATCAGTTGCCGACAAGTGCTGTTCCTACTCCTCTTTCTCTCACACCTCCCTCCCTCTCTCTCGCTCGCGCTCTCTCTCTCTCTCTTCACTTCACTTCTCTTTCTCTTTCACACCTCAGTGTCTCTCACCAACATCTCTCCTTTCTGCTTGCCTTTTTATGGATCTGGTGTCTGCAGAATCCATTTAGTTTCAGTTCATTCACTGCCACGCACATTTATTTCTCGTCTCGTCTCGTCTCGTCTGCCCCCCCTCCTCTCTTTCTCTCTGTCTGTCTCATGCGCGCTTTCTCTCTCAGAAGAGTGCCAGGGAAGCAGCTTGCTCAAGATTAAAGGGAGAAAATAAGCAACGGACGAAATAACAAGGCAAGCGCTAATGCGCAACGAGTGCACGTGCGCCTTCGAGAGAGTGTCGTTTTGCCGTCTGTAACCCCGCGCAGGGATTTAGATGAGGAAGCGCTGGTGAGCCTGCAGATATTAAGCGTGTCCGGACACCTCCTCGGCGCGAACCAGAAGTGGGTGGGTGTTGAAGAGAACCCACCCCCTCCCCTCCCCTCCCACAAAAAAGGTCTCTCCATCTTCGAGAGTATTTTCATACCGTAGCTGGAGGGAGAGAAAAGAAGAGAAGCTGCGCGCGTGTTTGCGTTCGGATGTCGGCGCTTGCCTGCGCTCCGGCTGGTTAGAAGACGAGCGCGATGGCACCGCCTCAGAGATCCGACAGAGCCTGCTGTACACGAAGAGGTTAGTTTACACTTCCAGACAGTACAAGAGGGACGAGTGCTGCCCAAAATAGTCAGAGAGACTGAACGAGAAACAAAAGAAGATAGAACAGACAGTGATCACAGAGATAAGGATGGACGGATGAATAGATAAGCACTCGGTGGAGGAGGAATTTGCCTTGCTGAGTAGATATCTAGTAAGAAGGTATGGGCTTTTTTTTGTGTTTCTGTGTTGCGTGCAGGCTCTTTTTGTTCCTGGATCAACTGTGGCTTTTATGTTGCGAGAGCTCAGGGATTTTTCTCTCGGCACAGATGCGTTTGAAATATAATCTGGTTCTGTTATGAAACTTTGTGATGAGTAATAATATCCCAACAGTTCCTTCCATGTGCCATATGATTAAAAATAAAAAATTAAAAAACACAAGACAGATGGCAGGGATGCTGGCTAAGTGGCCATCGCAAATACTCGGCTAATTTGGGGACAAAAGAAAACAACCCTCTCTTTTACGCTGTGCTTTTACACACCTGTATTTCTTCGCGTGTTGAAATGTTTGAATAACTATACCTGATCTTATCAAGCGCAATTAGACCCAAATAAACAAAACACCATCGTGTGTAAACAAATAGATGTGGGTGGGCGCGTGCAGTCACCACAAAAATATTCGACATCGAGCGGTAATGTAACTAGCTAGACCAGTAGGTTTTGCAATCGATTGTTTTATTAATTGAGAAAGCTGAATCTTGTGCTCACAATTCAATTTGGTTATCTGGGTTAGCACAACAGGAACGAGCTCTTTATGCGGGAGACACGCTCGCTCCTGTCAGTCACAGTGACACCTCTGAGCTCGTGTATGCAGAAGAGGGTGGATAGCATTTTCCTTCACGTGGGTTACGCTGCCCTGTAACACACCCGGAGCAGCGGTTTGAAAAGATGCAGAGGTTGGCTTCCCGTGTCTCAGAGGACGTACATGTTAGCCTTCAACCTCCCCAGCTGGTAGCTGTCGTGTGATAGGGGAGGGTTTGCTTGTATGATTGTGAAGATTGTACGTACAGGGAAATTGTTTTGCTACATTTGGCACTTACATAATGTAGAGGTGTCAACTGCGGCTGTGGTCAAGACCACCGTCGTCAAGTCTAAGACCAGGATTAGCCAAAAGTCTTAAATGCCCAAAGATCGAGTCCTCATGAAAGAAAGTAGTTGGCTTCATTTACGCATTGTAAGAGCGAGACAAGAATAAGTAGGAATACAGCTCAAGTCTCAAGATTTTTTTTTTTTACCCTTTACTACAGTGATATGGGAGCCATTTGGACAAAAAAAAAAAGCTTTTCAGCTCAGAATTAATGGAATGTGTGTGATAATAAAGCCAGTTCACTGAAAGGGAAAGGACACGGGACGTGAAAGTCACGTTTTTTCTGTTGGCGGTTGCGTTTTGCTTCACATCAGCTTTATCGAGGTGAACTTTGCTTTGTGAGTTCATAAGCCTCGGCCTTGTGAGCCAGTAGAAACCAATCATGAGATGTTACGCTACATTATACCAAAAAAAGGCTCCTTTCATGTGAGTACTGAAGCTACGTCTCTGAAGCTCAGGTCTACAAGTAATCATTCCAGTGACGGTAAATATTTCTCACTACAGTTTTAGACGGTTTATTAAATGCAACATAATATGCAAATGAGATGCAAATATGATCTTTCTACATGCTGCTGTATTTTTGTTAGCAATGTTGGCACTTCTGATACTTGGTACAGGACAGATACACAATTTGTATATGTATATAATGTATAAGAGTTTGTAGGATCCAAGTCTTGGTGCCTGTGCCAAACGAGGATCCGTGGCTTCTGTCAAATCTGCATGCAAAGGGTGCTCAAGTTCAAGCGCAGAGTCAAGAAGTGTCGAACGTACAAAGACACGTCTGGAGAATTTCTCTTCTCATCCTTTTCCTCTTGTCCTTTTCTTTCCTTCTCCTCTCCTTGTGGGAACAGAGAATAGGATCATCGAAATGAAGGCTGATGAAATATGGATGTGTTTCTGGCTCTCTAATAGGCGGAAGGATGCCATGTGACTAGTAGAGGAGTATTGAAGTGCATTCGGTAGTTCTGCACACATGCTCTTAATACTTGCGTTTAAATTTTAATCACTTGATAGATTTAGTTTTGGAATGAACTGAAATATTAATGAGCTGATCAGTTTTATACTGACGCAGAGGAAACGGAAGGTGAAAATGGTGTTGCTTAATCAAGCAAAGGAAAGCACACAAACAATATCATTATTTTATACTTATCTTTAGTGCTTTAATGTGTTTACCGACATTACAGTTGACTTTGATATTTAGGTAAACTGAATGTAAAAGTAGGATGTGTAACATGATATGGTGTTCTGAAAAAATAAGCAGGGCTGTAACTGTTATTTTCCAACAGTTTACTATTTTGTATTCATTTGAAACACATCCTAGTTTTTATCACTTACGTTATAGCAGCTATAAACAGTTGTTCCTTAACCAGCCTCTCTCTCTCTCTCTCTTTTTTTTATTTTTTTATAATTTTTTTTTCCCCCTTTCTCTTGAAGTTCAGAAGAAATTTTTAATTAAATTCTTGTTGGGTTTCCTGAGGAAGCTGGAAGTGCAAACAGCAGGTGAACCTGAGCCTATTGAGCTGATGATGCAGGAGTCTTCACTGAGAGAGAGAGAAAGAAAGAGAGAGGTCTTGCGTTTCTTCTCGTCATCGCAATGAGAGCTAGCTGAAAATGAATGCAGCTCATCCCAGCCTTAAGAATGGACTTGGTGTTTAGGGGACTTGGTGTGCTGCTCAAGAGGGATTACTCCACACTATTTCTGTTCGTCGATCATTCCCAAATTACAGCTTAGTGCTCAGACACTCTGTCAGGGAAGCATCTGATAGAGCTGAGAAAGCTGTCTGGCTTCGCCTGGTGATTTTAAAGCGATAGTTCTACATTAGCTCACTTTTGCAGTCTGAGAGCATCGCGAAAAACGCACATCACAAGCTGGCCTGCATGGCTAAAAATCTTCTCTTGCAGGAGCAGCTCCTTGTTCGTAGATATTTCTACATGGTGACATGACATGTATCAAAAAAGCACTGCTCTTCACTTTCAACAAATGACCATCTTTGCAAACGTGTATACACAAAATCAGTCCCCCCCCAAACAAGCCCAGAATCTGTCCTGGGTGCGGACTCGGGCCAAGTGGGAAAACGCCCTTGGTTACACATTCCATAACTGAGTTAACAATGTCTTTAGAGGATAATGTGATGATTTTGAACTAAACCTTTTGTTGTTAGCATTGAGAATCAATCATAATGTACCAAACATGTCCAGGCTGATCGGTTAAATTGGCAGGAAGGAAAAAAAAAAACCAATGCTTATATTTCACTTTTGGCAGGATTGTTCCTTTAGGGAACTTTTAAATCAACACACAACGTTTAATTATCTGTGAGTTCGGTGAAGACATTTGAAACTTGTAATTACTCATTTCACTCCAGGTGAATTTCTCTGCGTTTGTTGGCGAGCGTGTTCATTTGCATGTGTTTTGTGTGTATAGGGGCTGCACAGAGGAATACGAGATGAAGACTCAGGAGCAGAAAGGCGATGCAGAGCCAATGGCAGCGAGTTACCGTTCCAGCCAGCGAGGTCCAGCGTGGCGTTGGGACAGTCCCCCTGCCGCCCCATCAGCACAGCGCTGGACTCCTGTGGGGCCTCCGTCAGGTCCCAGCCGCACACACAAGGGCCTGGTGCCATACAGAGAGCCGCAACACATTCCTGCTAAAAGGTGAGACATTTTGAGAACATTTCACCTAATGAAAGATTCAGCAATCTTGTGTTGTTCATTAAAGTAGCTTGCATTAAAGTATTCACCCCCCCCCCCCCCCCCTTGAACTTTTCTACATTTTGTAGTCTTATAGCCTGAAACTGAAATGGACTAAATTTGTCATGAATCAACACAGACTAGATCATAATGTTTGAGGTTAAGGGAAAACATCCCTGTAGTGGTCACCTCCGTTACTGTCGCTTAGTTCTAGTGCAGCCAGTTGCCAAATCAAATGTCACATGATTTGAATATAAATACACCTCTTCCTGTAAGTCCCCAGTGACAGAACTTACCTAAACAAACAGCATCGTGCATCAAGACCAAGGAGCTTCAGAAGCATCAATCAAGGTTTGGTTATAAAAAAAATAAATTAAAAAAAGTCCCTCAATTTGAACATCCCATAGAGCAATTTTTTTTTTTTTGAACAAGCAGGTTCAACGACGTATCCAGAGAAAATGAAGACACTAGCAAGATAATGTCTTATTCTGTCCCGATGAAGGAGTTAAAAACAGATCATAGCTGAAAATTGCTTTGTCAAGGGCACAAACAAGATGTGCTACATGATCACATGCTCATGTGTTTCTCCTAGTCTGTATTAGTGCGCTTAACTAGCGAGCTAATTTCCCATATTTATTACCTTTCGTTAGTTGCCACTAGCCATTTCTTCTAGCCAGTTCTACAGTTCACCTAGCCTGTTATGTGTGTGGGCAACCACAACATAAATTTATCATTTGTCCACCTCTGTAGCTAATCTGATACATTTTCTATAGTAATTTTAAAAGTTAGTGACAAAGTGATCTTTTCATTAGTCCTGTTCTGGCATTAAATAATTATATACCCTTATTTGACATTTTTGGTGTATGTATACACATCTATATCTACCTATATATAGATTTCTAATATACGTGTGCGTGTGTGTGTGTGTGAGATATACACATGTCTTCTGGAGACTTTGATGGTCTCGTTTGCTTTTGTAGTTTTTCGAGCCTTCATTATGTTTCTTGTCTGAAAAGTGGTGTTGCATTCTTTACTGACTTACAAACATTTTTCTGTCCCAGTACCAGGAAAAGTACTGTTTAGAAATCTAAAAAGTTTTTGTACTGACTCAAGTCCTAATTTAAACATCCATGACAAACTCTGTGCTTAAAAATAGGGCGCGTAAGAGTTTTACACAGTGCTCTATGTAGAGGTAAGGTGTTATGAATGTTGCAATGATAAAAATGTGATGAATACTAATGAAAAGAGATTTTATTTTTTTAATAATAAATGGTGAACCTTGTTGCGTCTCTACATAACAGCAGAAGATTAAACAGTGATTCGTCAGCCTTTTGGAAATTATACTCTCCTAAACCTTTGCATGGAAGTGTACTCCGTGTATCTCACCTCAGTGTGTGTTTGTCCTCCGTCAGACCTGTCAGTTACCCTGAGAACCACTACAGCGTGTCGCCGGTAGGGGCAGATCGAAGTCTGCCCTACCGCAACCCCTCAGCCAGTTTCTCCAGCCCGGGTTCGGGTCTCAGCCCTGCAGCCCTGAGCGGCCCGTTCGTCCGCTACAAACTCTCTCCAGACAGGCAAGTTCCTTTCATGACCGTGAATAAAAACTGTAAATGCGGGATTACAAGAGTGCAAGTGCCGTTTAGTGCTTGTGACTTTTAATAAGCTGTATAATATTAAACATTTCAGCATTGAATACTAGAAATGTACCGTTTAGAAATTAAACAACGTCGGTGTTATTTTGCTCTTGCATACGTATCTGTAATTGGGACACAAATGGCACCACATCACATAGTAAGCGCAGATGATTGGACTGGTGTTGAGGTGTTATTATTAAGTACAGTGATAAATGAAGCATCTTATCAGGAGTAACACACGACTCTGTTTGATACGGATCGTTGGGCTTACGGAGCGGTTTTCTGCATGTAAAGTTACTATGAAACTGAAGCCAAACCGGTAGTGAGGTGTGTGGGTGTGAGGAGTGTGTGAAGCATGCCAGGGCACACACGCAGCTGATTAATGCTTCAGACTTGTAACCCTACCACGTACACACGTGTTGGTGTGTGTGGGTGTTTTGGGAGGTCAAGGCATGTACAGACATATCTGCTCTCTCCTGATTGATTCAAGTGTGTGTGTGTGTGTGTGTGTGTGTGTGTGTGTGTGTGTGTGAACCTATTGTGAGTCACCCTGCTGAACCGGAGTAACACGTTCTCTGT
>JAQQZR010000037.1:18093213-18123898 GCA_030068235.1 Notoglanidium macrostoma | reverse complement strand
AACAACCGCTCGACTAAGTAAAGAGAAACAACAGTCCATCATTATCCAGTCTCTTTTAAAGTCATAAACATAAAGAACAACATTGAATTAGAAGGTGCGTAAAAACTTTTGACTTTAGTGTACAATTGACATATATATTGCATTCAGAAAATGATCTAAGATGCATTGATTTAAAACTCACTTATGTTTCGATGACATGATGTGCATTTTCTTTTATTTTTCAATAGAATAATTTAATAAATACACGTCACCTTAAGGAAACTATTTTCAAAATCAAATCCATGTAGTCAAATCCAATTCTAAATAAAAGAGTTTAGCATGAATTTATGTTTAAAACCTTCAAAATCATAACATGTTACAAGACAGGACCGCTTTAAATGTACTCATTACAAAATAAAGCAAAGTACATAAACTTGGATTTCGTCAAAAGTCATGCCTTAGTAGATGTCTAAGGGATGTCGATGAACTGCATTGATAAACATTTATGTAAAAACAGAAATTTGTTTTGCAGAATACATTCATGATCTCATCAGTTTTAAATGTCTAAATCTGTATAATTGGACATTTTAGAAATGAGACTACTTTTTCCAAGGGAAGATTTCGGTGTAGTTGAGTCTGATGCACATGGATACCACAATAAACCATAAGTAACTGGAGCTCCAGTGCAGGAAAGTTGGATAAAACTACTTAACTTCCATAAGGCTGTCTCATTCAACAACTGTTATTGTTAGTGTACTTATTGTATGGTTGTACTTTTGAAATCATGTTGTATATCATGGTATTTTAAGTGTTTATGAACAAAATTAAACAACTGCCTTGAAACCTCCATTATAAGTGAGTTTTAAATCAACAGATTACTTGAAGAAATGTTGAAATTCGTGTCCATGGTAATTCATACATACAGATACAGGCGGCTAGAGAATTCCTTAACCGTAATATTATTTTTAACCATTTAACCATTTCCTGAATTAGCAGAGCAAGACTTCCTACCTTAAAGCAGTAGCTTGTCTCTTCTCCATCCCAGATGGTTCGAGGCAGGGGGAACTTGCGCCGTACGCGGTATTTGCCCACAGCTCCAAGAGGGCGCCCTCGCTGCAGCTCGGCCTCCAGGTAGCGCGCCCGCAGCCAGAGCTGCTGGAGAAGCGAGTGACTGCGTGGGGAGAACACGTTGCCCTCGATGAGAGCGTAGAGCTCGCTGAACCGGCCCTGATGGAAGGCCACAGCCGCCCGCGCCTTCAACACGCTCTCCAAGCTGTGCTGGAGATACGAGGATGAAGGGGATGTGAAGAGAGAAGGTACAGAACGAAGGAAGGATGATAGGCGGTCAATACAACCACTCTGAAGCAGAACCTCACACACACACGCCACCTGGTCCTGGGAAAAACCCATTGCCATGGTGAGAAAATCTGCAGGAAAGATTAGATTTTATGCAGGTAGGCAGATTTTCAGAAAAGAAAAATCATAACTGGGTGTTGAATTTAATCAATATTGGACATAATGTTACACAGGATATTACAATATTATTAACAGGATTATTATTATAATATAATAATCATCATATTATTTACCTTCCCTCGGGATGGTCTTCAATTCATTTGCAAGAGAACGCCACTAATCTCATTGTAATCTCATAAAAGGGCTGCCAAACTGAGAACCTGCGAGTGTGTCCAAGCATGCGAGGCTTCGCACACTTATACCTGTTCTTTCCTGAGCAGATCCGCCCATGGTGAAATACACGCAGGTAACCGGAGCCCATGTGGGTTAAGAAAACACTGACAAGCACTAACACACACTTTGCATTGAGTCATGCACACAGAAAACAAAACAAGCCTGCTAACCTGGAGCCTTGCTGATGTCTTAAATACTGAGGCACATATCGAAAATAAACACATTTACATTTGAATGCATTCCTATTTCCAACTCAAATTAGGGTTCCAACGTTTAAGCCGATTTGGTTGGTTGACTCCTGTACGGCGTACGCGTAATGAGCGCCAGAGGGATGGGTGTCATTTGCCTTCAAATGTGCACCTGAAAACTGGGGGTTTTGCACCAACACTGCAGATTTGATAAAAATCCTTTTAATTAGAAAGGCTGATTAACCAAGACACTCATTGACTAAGACAATCACACAATCAAGAACCACTGCTGGGCTCCTGAATAAGCCAGAGGTTTGTGAAAACCATTCATGTCACCCAAAACAATCCAAATCCAAAACAATATAAATTATATAAATTATATATATATATATATATTTTTTTTTTTTTTTTTTTACATCATTTGGCAGACACCCTTATCCAGAGCGACTTACATACATCATACATATTATATTATATATAAATATTATATATAACAGAAACCTTACAGCACTTTATTCCCAGTTACTGTACTTGATTTAAAAAAAAAAATTAAAAAAAAAGGTATAATTCTGCTTGTCACATAAAATCATTTTTTGTTTAGTATTGTAACCCCAAATGCATGTTTCAAAGTATTTTGTCCCCCTTAAACCATGGCAATTTGGCAATAATGACATTTTTTTATTTCTTAAAGAACTACACATCATACTTTTTATTCATTTATAGCTTCATTTAATGTTACTGGACATCAAAACTAGTTAGTTCCTATTTTCACTTACATTATAGAAATATAAACAGTCTTTGCCTCACCTGGTCTTGAACAACACAGAAAAGAATGAAGCCTTTTAAAGAGAAACATCCTCGGTGGTGGAAAAGCTGGTTAAAAAGTGCCAACATCGCAGAATCCTTACCTAATTTTTAAATAATCCCCTCCTTACAGAATCACATATCAGCCAACTCCACTATTAGACGCTCTTCTTTGTTAAAGGTCCACTATGTAGGATTTTGAGGGTATCTGATGACAGAAATGGAGTATATATTCTATGATATACTTATGAAATTTAGTTATCACTAGTTTGTAATTACGAATCATTGGTTTCATAAGCTCAGAATGAGGCCTTTATATCTACACAGGGAGCGGGTCCACTTCTACCGAGCCGTCATGTTGCACCGCTACAGTAGCCCAGAATGGACAAACCTCCCGGGAGCGCCTTCCATGCTGTGTGTTTTTACGAGAGGCAATAGGAATCCAGAAGGATTTGGACGGTGTTCTGCCTCACTAATGAGTCACTTTGGTTAAAAGCATCAGACAAATGAATAAATGCAAATGCAAATATAAATGTAAAAGCATGCACCAAAACCACAAAAAGAGACCAAACAGCTTGCATTGCAAAGTATATTTAACACAATGCCAAAAATATTGAATAAAAAAAAAAAAAAAAAAATAGAATAGCTATAACAAATACAAAAACAACTCTTTAAAAGAGATATGCTGTTTTATCATGCTGGGAACATAAAAATCCCTTTATTAAATTTAAAGTACATTGCAAAATTCTTTGGTTTGATCAGCTGTAGAATTTCCTCAGGATGGAGATGATTGTGGCTTGGTATATCTGATAGTACTGTAACAACTACGCTAAAATCAGCCACAAAAATATTTAACATTCAATAACAGCAACAGGAAAGTTGCTCATTCACACCAATGCGCACGCACGCACACAAACACACACACACACACATTCCCTTTGTGTCTTACATATTGGGAAAACAACACATTGTTCAGGTGCATGGAAGAAATAAAACAAAAAAAGTAATACAAGGCTTTGGCATATAAATGCTACATGTCCTATTTTGAATACACATCTAAAATACAGCTATTTCCAGAAAGTATATAGAAAATGCAACAAAAGAGTTCTGATGGACCTCTGTAGATCCACCTCTGTAGTATCAGAATGCTGGTTCATAACTAACTAATCAGGGGTGGACAAATCATCAATTTATTAATCAGCCCACCAGTCAAAGCTCCAGGGCGCAACCCAGTTCAATGTTTTGGTTGCCCAGAAATCTATTTAAATACGCTAAAATGTGGTAACCTGTGGTGGACTGGCGACCTGCCCAGGGTGTACCCCGCCTCTCGCCCGGAAAGTCTGCCGAGATTGGCTCCAGCTTCCCCCGCGACCCAGACGGATAAAGCTGTATAGATAATGGATGGATTTATGAAAATGTGGTAACTAACTCAATTTATCCCAAGTACAACAAGTAGGGATGTGTTGTATGACGATATATATCATGTGATGATAGAAAAACATTTACCGCTTCATATTATATTCTATCACTTATTTGGTTGTCGCAAATCACACTCTTTACAGCAATAAGCATGATCATCTAATTTGGATCGAGTGCAAACGTGATAATCTGAATCCTGTTTGCACCCCAGCCAAAAAGGCAGGAAGTTTTTGACTGAGATTTCAGCTATGAACTCTGGTGTTCTCTGGCACATAAAGATGATATTTAAGCCTAGTTAGAGTATTAATTTTTGCCTGATTAAAAAGAGTTTATTGCAAAGTGCCCGTGTCTCGAGACAGAGTTAGGTTTATAGAACAGATTTTGTGCTGTACTGTACTATATTTGGCTCAGCTTAGTCACCGTTTCCCTTCATATTCCTGATTCTGGAAATATTGTCTACCATCCATTAAAGGTATACATCATCACCATGCTGAAAACTGAACCTGCTTGCGTCGGGCACCCAGCCTAGGGATTTGTCCACCCCTGTTATTGCTTTCAATATACACAAATTAAAACATACATAATATCAAAAAAAGGCACGTTTAAGATTGGAATTAACACACTGTTTCTTGCGACATAACAGCACAAAGTTTGCGGTAGTGTCACAAGGGTCGATAGTGACGGAAATTTCTTGATGGCTTCAGTAGGACCAATGATATTACCAAGAGGAGAGTAAACGACAGTTCATGGCTAAAATGTGCAAAATATTAAGACATGTTGGCCTACTGGAGATAAGCACCATAATTTGTGATGGAGTCCAATTTCATTTACACTTTTAAACCCTCACGTGCACGCAGGAATGCCAAAAAACGACATTTCTGAAACTGAGTGAGCCAATTCCACAGGCATGCCATACACATAAAGGCATAAAGTCACTAATGAAATATTACCAACAAAGCATTGAAAAATTGCTGGCCTTACCTCGTACAAAACTTGATTCTAGCTTTGACTGGAATCATCAATGCGCAATTAGTTTGCTTGCACGAATATGAAATACAGACATTGTGTACAACTTGAAACAAATCCTACAAAATTCTCAATATAAAAATAGGAAGAAACCCCCCTCCCCTCCCCCCCCCAAAATGTTATATTTGCACATAGTTGATGAATGTGTAGTGTGAAGCGAGAGTTGCATTCAACAGTATGTCAGATTTATAAGATTTAGCTTTAACTCTATAGTAACTGGAGTCGTCTAAAAACACCAATGCCAACTCGGCAGCACCAATTTACTTTTCATGTAAATTCAACTTAAATTCATTGCATAGATCCAAAAGATGAAATAATAAAATCTAACATTAAGAAGCCCTTTTTCTTTCTAATAACTTTTCTAACAGTACCTTCTCTGCATGTGCTACACTGTAGTGATGGAGGAGAGTGTTTAGGAAATCAGAAACTAACGACGAAAGCGTCTTGTACAGTTACGGTGCATAATTTAAATAGCAACAAATGTGCATGCATGGAAAACATTACATGTTAGGGACTAACACTACACAGACACTGTTAACGCTCTGAAAAAAACTAGTTCAGTCTTTGGATGTACGTGAATGAATAAAATGTATGTACATACTGCAGATTGCAGAGGACGACGCTAAAGAAAACGGATAGCACAATAAAATATCTAAAACTGATAAAATACTTGATAATATATTTTATCAGATGTTTACTGTTTAAAAACATGCCTCTCTTCCCATAAAGGTTAGGACAATGTTAACTATTGCGTACTTCACCTCAATGTCCTACACAAAGGCAACTCGAGCCGTCATGGACCATTTAAAGCGATCTTATTGAAAGCTAAAACATAGTCTATTATGTTTCATTAAAAATGTAATCGTTGTGAAAAGATTACATGGTCATAAGAGATGTAGGTTATGCTACTTCACGCTCTGATCCCAACACACTCATATCCAGGCGTCTGGCTTAAAATAACCTGGATTCCTCATTAAAGCCCGTCTTACACTGTGGGACTTCAGTGGTCTTTCAGATTATTACTTCTCACACCGCACCAGATGATTCCAATAAAATCTTGTGTGATAACGTTTGTGTCAGATGATACCATGATGATCCTCTAATGATACCTGTGATCAATGAAAATTACGATGCTCTGTTTGCCTCGTCAGTGCACTTCTGTAGAAGTCCCCGTTTAGGGTCAAATTGGGTAAATGGTAAAACGAACACCATGTAACGAGCTTAGAAGGTATTATGTTGGCATTCTTGTAATAATCACAGGCATATTGGATTACGTTTTGGATTACAGAACATAACCTGTCACGACTGCAGTTTATCCGAGTAAAAGCTGTCAAGAGATGGGGTAAGATCGAAATAACCTCAAAGACAGCTAGCTAACCAGACAAAAATCCTGCTTTATGAGACAGGCCCCAGGAGAGAAACAGTACGTGATTAACAAAAGAACAGAAAAAAATACTACTTGTTATTCCAATTCATTTAAATGCCCATTAAAATGTGCTGTAAAATCTAATAAAGGAGTTTAGTTTTGCAGAAATGGCTAGAAATTGGCTATAGAGAAATAGTATTCGGTTTAGGCTTCTGTTCATTTACTACAATTGTTATATTTGGTGTGGGTTCGAAGCTAGCAGCTAGCCATTTTTGCTTTCAAATAAACTGGCCAGCAGTGCCTTCTCTGAATGGGCATCATTGAGGCGATTGAATGGAGTGTTTGATTACAACCATTAACTGTGGAGACTTATAAACTAATAAAAAAATGATTGCATGGTAAATTCAATCTATAATGCATGTTTTATATTGTAAAAATAGCCCTGCTATTGCGTAGATGCCCAAAAGGTAATGTTCCATGCATTTCAGCAAATGCCATTAATCCCTACGTCTTTCTTGGAAAGTAAAACCTTCACACCCTTTGACGGTTTACTGTGAATCCCAAAAGAGAGATGATGTAAGGTCCAACAAAATCTACCACCTTATAAGTGTGCCATTCTCTTTTGACATGAATCTATAAATGAACAACTCATGTATGGTTTACCAAGAGTCTACCATGATTACTATCTCTGATGCCATACGTTGACTCAATACAAAACACAGAGTGCTGTGGGATGAGTGTCAAGATTGTCTGAGGGCTTGTAATGGCAGCCAAAGAGAAGAACAGTTACAAACCCAAATCATCATCCACCGGGACAGACTGCAATTGGGTAAGAATTTTTGAGTCTCCATCCATCTCCACATCATCCAGATGAGATTCCCTATGTACATCACCCGGAGGAGGAGAACCCAATAGCAAAGACTCCCCACCTGGCAAGCCCAATAAAGCTGGGTCCTCAGGTAGATCCCCTTTCCCACGTACATCAAACAGTGTAAGTCCAGATGAAGATGACAAGGGCACAGGACTCCAAGCAGGTTGAATGAGATGGGGACCACTGGCTACACCACTGCTGAGGGGACTGAATGACAGCATGCTCTCAGGGCTGAGGGTCTGTTGGGATGGAAGCACACTAGTCGGGGTTGGGGTTGGAGAGTCTGAGGTGTTTGGAGAGGTTCCTGGCGTAGGGTTAGCCAGGGCTCCAGGCTCAGGACTACAGTAAAGCGCAGATGAGCCAAGTAAAGCAGATGACTGAAAGGGAGTAGAGGTCTGGACAGAGGATAAGCAGACTGGTTGATTTTGTAGTGAAGTTCCTGTTGAGGTTTGTTCGAGTCCACTGCTGCTGCTAGTGCTGCTAGTAACTAGATTTTCTGGGATGGATTTGACAGGCATGCTGGTAAACTGGAAACCAGCTGGGATGGTGAGGATGAGTTTGCCATTCTGAACACTCAGGAATGGACTGCCACCTGCCAAGAGGAAGTTACCTTAAAACAAGAGCAGAATGATGCAGTCAAGCTCTCTCTTTTTTGGTGGAAATAAGGAATAAAAATCAACTGCGTCACAGCTGGTGTACTAACCAACAGTAAACTTTAATGTTTGGTTTCAATGAACTTTGAAATGTCTGTTGAATCTAACAGGCTTCAATAATACAGTTCCGTATCTTACCTGGAGAAGCAGAGGGAAGTTGAATCACTCCTGAATTGAGAAACTGGACACCTGGAATAGCACCAGCTGTAGGCACACTCTGAGGAGGTCCTATGGGGCTTATACGTATTGCCCCCTGTGGCACACCAACTCCTCCTCCAGAACCAGATGTTAAGATTTGGAAAGCACCTCCCGGAGTTGGGATAGAGAAGGAGGGTGCTGCTGGGACCACCTGAGGGAAGGATATGGTCCCAGTAGGTCCAGCAATGGGGGATACAGGCATGAGTTGAGGCAAAGGTACAAGCTGGGGCTGCCCTGTGTCCTTGGACTGTGAGACAGGAACTACTTGTGTTGGTGAGGAGATGGGAATGCCTTGTGTACACAGGGTTGTCTGTATCTGTGGGGTGGTGGCTGAAATGGAGTGGTCTGTTAACTGAAGTGTCAGCCCTTGTGGAGCCTGTCCATTAGGCACCCGGGGGACAGACACAACAGTGTTCTCCCCAAGTGCAGAGGATCCATTCTGAGGTTGGGCTTGAGTAGGCCTGGGACCAATTTGCAGATTGGGGGTTGGAAACTGGGGGGTGGAACTCTGGGATAGTTGAGTGGTAATGGGGGATACTGGGACCAGCTGAGGGCAAGACAACGAAGCCCCTGCTGGATGCTGCACTAATTGAGATACTGGAATACCCTGAATAGATGGTACCACCTGGGGTAAAGAAAGAACCTGAGAGCTAGAGACAGTGGAAGACGATGCCATTTGTGAAACAGAAGAAGTAGGATTTATTTGGGAACCAGCTGTTGCTACCACCACAAGCTCATGCTGCTGGGTGGATTGTAGTGGCATCGCTGGGTTGGAAATAACCGCACCGGATGGGGGAACTGCAGAGGAAAGGATGCCATTTTGAGACAATGCTAATGAAGGAAAAGAGGTGCGAGTCATCACTGTGGAAGAGATTGTGGATGTGGATATGGAGGTTGGAAGCACCATTTGGGTGCTATCTTGAGCTTTCATAGCCTCTGGAACAGTAATGAAGTCCAATGGAGACACATTATGGTTAGTTGCTTTCGATTCCTCAGTCAGTGACACAGGGATTGTGCTAGTGAGGTTGGCTTGCGTTTCCAGTTTGGTAATGCAGCTTTCATCTGGGGCACTGTTGTTCCCATTACCCTTAGATATGACCTGAGCCCCATTGAGTAAAAGTGGAGTGTTAGTAGTTACAGGACTGAGGGTGACTGCATGACCATCACTTAGAGTCAGTCCATTAATGATGACACCAGTTCCAGTCCCTGACAGTAATGGGCTCCCATTGAGCAAGAGGGGATGAGGACTAGTAAGGAATCCCCCCGTGTTATTGAGAATGAGCTGACCTCCAGTACTACAGGGGGCACCAGAGAGCGATATGAGAGAAGCAGTCGAGCCTCCAGCCTCTTGAGCAGCAGGTTTGTCAGTAATGTCCTCCAGATCAGCCTTACTAGCTTCATCCTCTGTGCTGTGGTTTCCATCAGATTCACTAATAACAAAAGAGAGAGAGAGAGAGAGAGAGAGAGAGATAAAACATCTAAATGAAACCAAAAATCAGAAATATATACTGATGGGACAATCTGACAAAAAAAAAAAAAAATGCTTGAAAGGACAAACTTTAGCAAACATCTTTTATGTGTATGACATTAACCCATTAAAGTTCAAGATTATTCTTCAGTTATACATATTAAAGCTTATAATTAAGTAATTAATACAAAACATTTAGTAACTGCAATGAAATTTAGAGGAAATGGTCTAGTTAGAAGAGTGACGAATGCAAGTCTGTACCAGCCAACAGATCATGACAGTTAAAGTGCATTTTTTTAACTTTTTTTATTATAAACATCTGCTACTTTGGACTTGTGACCTAGTTTCCTTTATACTGCTTTGCATGCATTTAAATGGCTTGAATTCCTGATTACAAAACACATTCCTCCAGGTCCCAAACCTCCTAGACACCGCAATACAGAAATAATTCTATAGAAAGTACTACCTAAATTAAAATGTAATGTTCATAACTCACAAAGAGTAAATATTTGTTTTTTTTTTGTATAAAGAACAGTGGTAATCACTTGTTTCAGACTTAATGGCATAGCTAGCTGTTCGAGCTACAACAGAGAAATACAATGTAATACAATGTAAAATACAAGAGAGATATCGCTTAAAAACATCCAAAGTTTCGAAAGACCTGCTGTACCTCACCTGAACTGCTACATTCTTTGTCTTGCATTTAGAAAACACACACAGTTTCTCCTAGTTTTTTTAAAACAAGAAAGTTTAAAGGAGCTGAATACACAACCTCTATTCAAAATGAACACCTAAGAAATAATACAGAATCTGCGTGCCAAGTTACTACCTCAACCATCCATAAAGAACCTCACCTATTCCTCAAATGCCTCTTAAGCTGGCAGCATTTTGCTCAAAACTCATGTACATATATCTAGTAGTGATCATGCCCTTTTAGCTAAACCCTGTGAACGGTCTTGCATTTGCCTTTTTTTTCCTTTTTTTGCAGACGCATGTAACGCCGTTACTCTTTCGGTACAGTTTAATAGAAATGCTACCATGGAAACCTCTCTTCAACATCTGAGCTGTTTGTTTGTGTGAATGGTGAGATGTGTGTTTTTGATTCGCAGCTATGTGTACCGAGTTGTGAAACATTCAAAGAAAGGGAATTTCCATCACTAATGTTCACTAAGACACTGCACC
Source organism: Notoglanidium macrostoma (assembly GCA_030068235.1). NCBI lineage: Eukaryota > Metazoa > Chordata > Actinopteri > Siluriformes > Auchenoglanididae > Notoglanidium > Notoglanidium macrostoma. Next base: position 18,113,055 of record JAQQZR010000037.1, on the reverse strand, counting down.
ATTGGGATACAGAATAGTTGAGAGAGCTGTGAGCTGAGCAGATTTCATAACCTAACAGTGAACTACTTTTTAACTGCTGTAGTGGGAGACCTTAGCATGCATCACTGTATTTCTTTTAAATATACAATGCATTTTACAGTCGTATCCATGTTGCTAAGCTATATAAAAAGTGGTGTATAAGGCATGGAAGGGGTATATTTTGAGTACTGGACTCACTTTGTGCTCTTATTTAAAGTAGGTAGGTCAGCCCTATCAAATTGAACAAATAAAGGAGAGCAGTTGGTGGTGGAAGAGGTAAAAATGCGCCGGAGAGAGACATCGGCTGTCGGTTTTATTTTGCAAAGCAAAACAAAAGGAGGTGGTAATTTGAGTTTTCCCTTGTGCGATTGTGCTGCTGCTCCCAGAACCTAAAGAAAACACACAAACGCCGAATCCAGATAGCGAAACGTAGCCTGGTGCAGTGACTATGTGATACTCAGACCAATTGCAGACAGGAGGAGGTCTCAGAACACCACTCAGCATAATTCAGAGGTCTGTTTAGAAGCTCACCCATAATGCAGCATATGGCATAAAACCACAATGTCTGTTTTGTTCCAAAGTATTTTTTATTTAAACATCTTATTGCTTAAAGTATAGTTTAACGGCCCACTATACAGGATTCATCCACTTCAATGCCCCATCCCATATTAGAAAGTACAGTGGGTGTCCGGTGCCCCTAGCGTACATCCAAGTACTCACATTCACATTCCCTTGCCTTTTACACGCTAAATAATTAGTATGATCCTCCAATTTTTAAAATGTGGGTTCTTAAACTTGTTAGCTGGCACCAGCAAACATGGAATCCTTTTATTTCTTCCTCCTAGTCTTCCTTTCATCTTCTGTGTCATCCTTTTTCACGCGGTCGCTTATAAAAATGTGCAGTGCTGAATGTGCTCTCTAAAGGTTTGTCTGATCTTGCTAGTGTTGCAGAACAACATGCTCTGTAGGGGTGGACCCGCACCCTAAGTTGATATGAAGGGCTCACTCTAGGCTTACAAAAACACAACTGTTTGTAATTACACACTAATGAAAACATACTTAAGAATTCCATACATATATTATGGAAATTTCTGATTCTGTTAATAGATACCCTCAAAATCCTACATAGTGGACCTTTAAAGCTAGTTCAGCACAAGTGTGTTAGTCAAGTAGAAACCCTTTATTTATTTATCGGAGATGAATTTGATATTCGACAGCAAACAGGTATTCACTAATATACCCATGTTTACAGAGCAACACATTTCTAATACTTAAACACATATAGGTGTTTGTTTATTAAGTTTGTATGTTTTTTTTTTTTTTTTTTTTTGCAAAGGCACCACAATAAACAAAAATTTTCCCTAGAAATAAAATTGAAACTAATCGAGAATAATCATCAAAACCTGCAAAATTCCCATGGCTGTGAATGAGAATGCGAGTGCCCTAGGATGGACCGGCATTCCAGCCAGTAGGAATTCCCACTTCACGCCTTCTGTTTCTGGGATCCACGGCAACCCTCACCAAAAAAAACACTTACTGCAAATGAATGAATGAATTATTAAAACCTACCTTACTTTTTGAAGCTGAAGCCATTAGGCCAACCTTCATTCCACTGCAGCAGTAAATACCTTTAACTACTTTTTTGTCTAAGGGCCATTTTCGTCTCTCGTGTCAAAACAAGTGCTGTTATGGAAAATTAATCAACAATCACTGGGCAGATCACCAATCAATTGCAGGGATGATGGAGACGAACAACCATTCACACTTATCACACCTAGGGGCAATTTAGAGTAGTCAGCTGACCTAATCTGTACGTCTTTGGGAGGAAACCGGAGCACCCGGCGGAAACCCGTGCATGTCCGCAGTGAACATGCAGAGAAAGGCTCCAGTCGGCCGGCAGGCTCTTGCTTTGAGGCGACACTGCTAACCACTGAACTACAAAATTCCCCTGTAATATTCTTCCTTTAGACATAGGAATTAAGATGTAGGTCATGAATGCAGCCCAGACAAACACCGATTTTTGGTTTGTTGGCTGCATGTATTGTCTTGCTTTAGAAATCAGTTCAGCGAAAGGTGTATTGGTTGTGTGTGTGCGTGAGTGTGACACTTTTCTTTCCCCTTCTCTCTGGAATTCCTGTGCAGTGTTCCGCAGGGAGACGTCGCCACGCAACACGCCGGGAAACCTGAGACACTCGTGTGTGCTGAGAGCTGAGCTCACATTTCACAACAAAGCAACACGCTTGCAGTCAGTCGGACCTGATTTCAGGCGACTGTCTCCCTGCTTAATCAAAACCGGCACGAGTCGGCAACTTTTCCGACTTTTCTTTCCAACTTTCCAACTCGGGATGAATTAAATGAAAAGCAAACGTCACCATTCCAGGTTCAGGCCGCGTTTTTTCCCCACCACAAATACAACAGTAGCTACATTTACACGGCATTAGTGTTTGATCCGTGCAATTAAAAGCTACAATGTTGTGCCAAACAAAAGAAGTTTGTTTTGGCTTGGAGAGGGCGAGTTGAAGGGTACCTGGCTCCGATACAGAGAACAGAGAACAAACATGCCGTAATTAAATAAATAAAATTCATAAAAAAGCCCAAACCTTCATACTGTACGAATAGTTACCTTTTGCTGTTGGTACCGGATGGAGTTCGGTCTCTCTGTCGCCGATTCTTGAACCAGTTGCTCACTTGGGTCAAAGAAAGTCCTGTAAGTTTGGCTAGGTTTTTCTTCTCGTCCGGAGTTGGGTACCGGTTAACTTTGTAACACTCTTTGAGGGCGTTGCGCGACTTTTCCTTGAAACAATAAACCGTCTCCTCTCCGTCCCAGATGGTCTTTGGAAGGGGAAACTTTTTGCGCAGCCGGTACTTGTCCACAGCGCCCAGGCTGCGACCCCGCGACCTCTCCGCCTCCTTGTAGCGCGCTCTCAGGTACAGGTCCTGCAGGAACCCGTGGTTGCTCGGGTGGAAGTCGCGGCTGTCTAAGATGGCGTACAACTCTGTGAAGTCCTCGCGGTGGAAAGCGACCAGGGCCTGGGCCTTGAGCAGGGTCTCATTGCCACGTAGCACGTCGGACGAAGGAGGGATGGTGGCCAGGAAGCTCCACAGGCGATCCACGTTGCCCGCCTGCAGGAGAGCCTCGCACACGCAGGCGACCTGCTCACTGGAAAAGCCGAGCGCGGACTTTGGGAAGGTTTCAAACAGCCGCTCAGAAACTTCCTCCGAGTCCTTCTCCTCTTTGACTCGGGCTTCTGATTGCCCAGACTCCTCTGCGCTTCCATTCTCAGTTTGTTCTGCAGATTCCAAAGACAAGGAAGCCATTTTTTTAGTTGAACTTTTTTTTCTCTTTCGGTTCCTCCTCCCTCCGTCGTCGTTCCCTCAGCCCATTCTCCTAGTATACTGAGATGGACGATTCGAGAAGGAGTCGACTCTTTTTTTTTTTTTTTTTTTTTTTATTGGAACGAATAGTTTGTTGAAAATTGAATATAAGTTTTAGCAAACTTTTCTTTTTGTTTATATACAACTCATTTGAAACTTCTACAGGACCAGTGTGTAATTTTGTCATGTTTTTTCATTGAAATGGTGGTCGCTATGTTATCTTAGGTAATATATTACATGTATTACCATACCTTAAGATAAAAATAATAATAAAACCCCTGTTGGTTTAGGCAACAGTTTTACATCTAAGCATTGGTTATGGTTATTTATTTTACTCACTTTGCTATGCTTGATTAGGGATATCTGTCATAGTGCTACTTTATACATGCTGCTTTATGTGCATAGTAGCTAGCTTATTTGTGATTATTCAGAGCTAGGCTGTAATTTTCACAGTCATTAATTTTTTTTAATCCATGAAAATTGGTTCAAAATGCAAAAATGAATGGGAGTAATGGGAAGAAAGAAAGAAAAAACCTACATGAGCCTATATCATGTCTTTCTATTGGCGATGAATCAAACGAGTCAACATGAACATCTGATTCATTTAAGCAGGTTTGTTCCTGCGAATCGAATCAGTCAAGCGAGTTGTAATGTCCATTCCCTGTGTGTACAGTCTGAGGCGCCACGCCCCTCACGTGTCGTCAAAGATCTTACTCAACTATCCGTCAAATAGATATGCAACTATAGCAGTGATAGAAGTACATAAATGTTGCAGTCGCATAGTAGGAGAAGTGCCTAAGTCATATTATTCATGTGTTCAAACTTGAACATTAACAAAATAGGTAGATACTTTGGATCACTACTGCTAAAATGTACTTAATTTGTAAACTGTAATCTGTAATATAGATGGTGAAAATCAGTGGTTGAAAGAGTATAAAATATACTGACTCGAGTAGGGATAGTAGTAGTAATAATTGAGAAATGTAAAAGTAGTGAGGGAGAAAATAAATTTTTCATATGTCTACAGTTCACAAAACTAACCTGAAACTGTTCTATTTTCTACTCAGTTGTAATGTTGACTAAGGAAGCTCAACAGAATTGGACACCAGTTTGATCAACAATTGTATTTAAAGAAAGGTTCATTCAGCTGACTAGCTAACTTGTCTGAATCCTGTTGGGATACAGTAGTTTGCTAGTTTTGTTACTTTGCTTATGTTAATTCATTTCTAGCTACATAGTTATCTAGCAAAGACAACCTGAGCATTACGTACAGGTTGTAGCAGCACTTACATATGTTTAACACAGCAGGTTAAACTGAACATCGAGGCGACATCGTTTCAAAATGTAAAACCTCAAAAGATCTGGCTAGCTAGACGAGCTCAGGCAACTAGATGATGGCGTAGCTGTACGTTTAGGTTGGATGTTGAGCTGTGGAATGACGATATATCCATGGGTATTGATTTGCGTAAATTTTTCTTTTGGAACATTTAAAGCAGAAGAAACCTTATAAATTGGTCGAGTGCTCATCTGCCTCCACTGTTCCAGACATTGCTACTGATTAAGCATTTAGCACCTAAAGTGTAGACTTCCAGCAGCAAACTGCATCATTTTAATTGGGTAACGAAATTGAATAATTAAAATTTTGTTTTCTGATTATGTCTTAATGTCTTTTAATTGACTTACAGTTTCCCAGGATTGAATACAGTAGTTTTTTACTTTCCACCCCTGTTTTATATATATGAAGTTTAAGCTCGAATTTGTAAAATACAGTTCACATTTGGATGGGCTAACAGCTCCATGGTCCCCATGGTCCATGGTTTTCTCTGGGTTCTCTGGTTTCCTCCCACCTTGTAGACATAAAATGGAGATGGATTAGCTAGGCTAAAAACACCTCTAGATCTGAATGTGTGTATAAATATATGTGTGCCTGATGCCCTGCAGTTGACTACCATACCATCCAGTGTGTATTCCCTTCCGTCATTTTCACAGTGTTCCTGAGATATTAATTAATTCATTAATTCTGTCCTAAGCGATTACACTGAACTGTGTACTTTTAAAAATATAATTCCTTTGAAATTTCTGCACGATTTACTAGATGATATGCCAACAAAGTCATTCAGGTTGACAATGTTAACCATTCAGAACAGTAGAGTGCTGATTGGTGCAAAATTGGTAATTTCAGTGCAGCAAATGTTCTCATGTGGTCAATAAAATTAAATGCTAGTGTTCCCATGACTGCCAGTTCACAGTGGAATTTCCAGGAACTCCAAATGAGATAGTAACTGCAATGCTCAGACACTGCTATGTGTTTTATTTATCATTTCATTTTTGTTTAAAGCCCACCACTGGAGCGTATATTGGTCCAATCCCAAAGCATGTCATGCTATGCGTTATGCAGTTTCAACTTTCTCATGCTAAATTGTCGACATGGTGTAGTGAAACTCCACTCTTGTGCATGCCTGGTGCTATAAGGAAAAATGATATCCAAAGGATGCAAGATTTAAGAAAAAAAGATTTACCACTGTCCTAGGGTTACCAAAATTAAATATAAAAACTTATTGCTAATCACCCATGAAAGTGCACTGTAGATATACCAACATAATTTGGTGTTTTTTATTTATAAAACTTATCTCTTAGTTCTCCAAGAGTGAATAATTCTGAAATTCTGAAGTTCTCTCGCTTTAAGTATCTAAAGTGAAAGAGAAAATTTGGTGATTTCTCTTATAAAATACAAAGAGTTTTAGTAACACAGTTAGAGCTTGAATGTTAGGGTGGCACGGTGATTAGCACTATCACCTCACAGCAAGCAGGTTCTGTGTGGTTCCCTGCAGCTGACTGGGGCCTTTCTGTGTGGAGTTTGCATGTTCTCCCCATGCCTGTGTGGGTGGGTGGGTTTCCTCCGAGTGCTCCAGTTATCTCCTACAGTCCAAAGACATGCAGATTAGGTCAAGTGGCTATTTTAAATTGCCCACAGGTGTGAATGTGAGTATGGATGGTTGTTTGTGTCTGTGTTAACCTTGCAATAGATTGGAGACCTGCCCAGGGTTCTGTACGAAGTTTTATATTCACTTTCAAAGCTAAAACAAATGTGAATAAACAACAAGTATAACTTCAAATTGATTATATGTATACTTTGTTTTGAATTTCAAACATTTAAAACCACACCATTAAGCGTGAAGTTTAGTTTCAGATTTTAGATGTCTACTTTGCACAGCCTCTGAATGTTGAGTTCATTTGTTTTTCTTTCGAAATGAGAACAGGAAAACAAGGAAAGAGCTTTTTTATCTTACTTTTGTTTTTCTTGGCACACAATCCAAATATGAAAAAAATCCACTGCAGTGCATTTCAGTGTGAGTCAAGTGAACTAGAAGAACAAGTAGGTTAACCTACAGGCTGTTCTCGGTTTAAGATGTGGAACCTTTATTCAGTTTTCATAAAAGATGAGATAATAATGGAATAAGCATATACAGAAATAAATTCGGGGTGAATCAAATATTCTTAAATAGCAGCAACTTCTTGATATTTTAACAGCGGTACATCATGCACCAACAGCAATCTGCAATCTACCATGCATGCTCCCTCAGGCCTGGACAGCTTGAAATCTTTGAGAGAACGTTGAATTCAAAATATTAGCTGGAACGCTTTACATTGGAATGTCAGGGAAGCAGATCACAACCTGAAGTTGAGAGCAGGTGGGTGATGCAACAAGAAGCTGACCAAAACTCTTAAGTAAATTAACAACAGAATGGTTGAAAAAGAAGAAAATTCATGTTTTGGAATGGACAGGTCAGAATCCTAACCTTAACCGTATCATGACCTGAAGAGAAATGTTCAATCAAAACGTCCCAGAAATATTGGTGAACTGAAACAGTTTTATAAAGAGCAACGATCCAAAATTCCTCCTCATCATTGTGTAATTCTTATAAGTGGCTGCAGGAAACCTTTAGTAGAGGTTATTTCTGCTAAATTCAAGGATTCACATATTTTTTTCCAGTCTAGACTGTGAATGTTTACTCAGGATGTGCAATAAAGACATGAAAGGTACAGCAATTTGTGTGTTATTAATTTTACTCAGACTGCGTCCATCTGTAATTATGACCTAGATTAAGATCAGACCATACTCTGAGTAAGCAATGCAGAATTCCAAAAGGTATGCACACTTTTTCTTGCAAGTGCACATCTCTGCTGAAACTACTGTTGGAAATTTTTGATTTCAAGCACTTGATGCAAACTATTTGCACTACATGTCTCTCCACAGTGACTTTTCGTTATCATCAATTGCCTTGATAAGTTGCCTGTAACATGAAGGATGTAAAACATAAGACAATTCTCATTTTATTTTCAGTTTGACCACTTGTTCCACACTGTTTCTATTTCCCTAGGTGACATGCAGATTGCACCTGGGGAGAACATACTTTCCTCAAATTTGCATGATTTGAAAAAGGCTAACACACACAGGCACACTGAAATGTTCTTTGATGTTCATTCACTGGGTACATTGTACATTTAGTCTCAGATATATTGTAATGTAGAGTGCTGGAGTCATTTGGATCTGAACTACCTGGTCAAACAAGTGAATTAAGTAATACGTGTGTGTGTGTGTGTGTGTGTGTGTGTGTGTGTGTGTGTGTGTGTGTGTGTGTGTGTGTGTGTTTGCATTTTAATGCATTTGTGTGGGAGATACAACTTTGCATGCTGGATAGGCAGGACGAGTGAAGACTTTAATATAATTCATATCCACACCTGGAGGACTGAGGGAAATGAAACACGGCTTTGCACCACCATGGCATCCCTGTGAAGGAATGTAAACTCCACATCCACAGGGGAAGGGGGGATGAAGGCCAGTAAGAGGTTGAGAGTATTATACACCACCCCTACCCCATCCTGCCCCCATTTATCTGCACCTCTGAAGTGTCAGCCTTTCATCTTTGGTTTTATGCCTGTGCACACTTGCCCTCCTAGGCACATCAACTGCCGTGAAACACACCAACATCGCAGAGCCTCAAGGGATTAACTAAGGAAATGTGTGTGATTTTAGTCACTGGTCACTTTGGAAGCACTTTTCATATTAAATAGGAGGCTCATAAAGATATGGATAAAGTATAATTTTTTAAATATACTTGTTTGTTTAGTCAAATTTTTGTTACCCTTAGGTTACACTATTAACCTAATCTCAATTAAACCTTACCTGTACATGCTGGAATTTGAGCAGGATGGTAGGTCATAGTCTGATATATTTGTTGTGTTTTTGTTTTGTTTTGCTTTTTTATTTTGTGTATGGCTGTTTTAGATATGATTGTATTATTTTATATTGTAGATTTCTAATGTTATTTATTGTACTATTTTATTCAATGTGCAGCACTTTGGTCAACATGAGTTGTTTAAAAAGTGCTAGATTACACATTTTGGACCTAAAAAAAAAACAAAGATAACATCAGGAGTGAGTAAAATTATTACTTATATGTATACTAAACTTTTTCCTTACAAAATTACCAAACAATATTACTTAAGCAACACCATGTGGCACATGATGGTATTGCAGCCAGGGTTTTATGCAGTGGTTTATGGAGTAAATATCTGTGATATTCATCTATCTGTCTATCTGTCTGTTTTTGTTTATTGATTGATCGATTGATTAATTGCCTAGTCTCTTTAATTCATGGGTGTAAAATGATTATCAGTCTCACTAGTGTGTTCCTTTGCTAATTGTTCATTTTCTACTCTACTGCTCCGTAAGCTAAAAGCATAATTTTGCATAATTTTTGTATGATATAAATTAACTACATTTAAAATGCTGACAGGCACAGTGATGTCTTTCATATGGGAAGTTGTTTGTTTTTTCATCTAAAGCTCAATAACTTCTTCACATGCATAAATAATTTCAACTGCATTAAAGAACTTAAACTTGGATAAGTCAATTAATTAGTTAAGTAATTAATTTAACAACAACAACGATGATGATGATGATAATAATAATAATAATAATAATAATAATAATAATAATAATAATAATAATAATAATAATAATAATAATAAAAATAGTTTAATAATAATTTAAATCAATAAATTTTGTTAAAGTGGACACAGGCAACAATAAGAACAAAAACAAACAAATAATAAATAAATGCATATATTTAATAATAATAAAAATATATTACGTTTAAAAAGTGGACATAAGGACATCAGTAACAATAAAAGCTAAGCTGCTTTACGTATTGGCGTTGTTAGGCTTTTTCTTCTTATTATTATTATCATCTCTCTCTCTCTCTCTCTCTCTCTCTCTCTCTCTCTCTCTCTCTCTCTCTCTTCTGTAAAACAGTTTCTCAATATAAAAACAGAATCAGATATACGCTCGATCTGCGGCTGACTTCCAAATCGGCTCATTGTTAGAAACAGAGTGCACTTTGTACACTATAGAAGCCTTTGCTGTATAGCCTAACTATTGCTCTTACTCAGGGAACAGGGCGCCATTTGGGATGCGGCCTGTGACGAAGTGGGAGGACAGAAACTTCCAGAAGCGGACTGGGCGGTGTGGAAACTGCCGGAAGGTCTTTTGTTTTAATGTTAGCTGAACAGCTAACCGAAATACTCACATGAATTAACATACGTGTCTGAAGAAATTCAGTGTTGTCCGTTTTGATATAAAAAAAAAGATAAAATAATTTTTGGTGTGGGCCGAAGTCTTGAAGGTAAGTCTTGAAAGGGCGGGAATGCTAGCTAGCCTGTGAGTTATGCTAGTTAGCAAGCAGGCTAGCCTGGCTAGGTGCTGCTTAACAATAAAGCGTAGGCTCATGAAAATAATGACAATATTAATACTCAATTAATACTAAGACGAACATGAGTAGCAATAAAACTTGAAATGGAATTACAGTAAAAATGCATAATAATAAAAGTGCGCGCAAAGTTATAAAAGCACAACATTGCTAACTAAGGCAACGTGAATGCATTGATTTTGCTAAGCATTTTATGTTCCATGGGTTCAGTGGCTCCTCATTAGACCTACATAGGGTGTAGTAACGTTAGCCATCGTTTTACAATCATATGTCATATATATGGTGACTGGGTATTCAATCCCGTGTAATGGTCTAGTTCCAGATGATCAAGTTTACATTGTGAAGAATGACAAGTCAGAAATGGAGAACTGGCATGTTTACTTATTGAATGCGTATTAAAATGCACAAATTTCCCTAATCTGGGCAGAAGGAAGACCAGGCTGGAAAAATGGAGGAGTGTGTGACGGTGATCACCAACCCCACAGTGTCTGTGCGAGTGACCAGCACTCTCAGCTCCTTCGAAGTGAACCGGAGATTTAACCGAGGGATCACCATCGCAGAGTTCAAGGTGCTCGTCCATCACTTCTGCGTTGTCAGTCAAACTAAAGAGCAAGAGAGAGACGCTGGGTTAACGTAGGAGCTTTAAAGGCAATTCCAGAGTTGTGCATGTGACATTTGAACAGTTTCACTTGCCTGCACCAGCTTGCATCACCATCAGTGAGACAGTTTGCATATCTGGTCATGTGAGCTGCCAGGGGGAACCCAGAGCAAACATATTCTTGGATTTTAGAGATATACTCTCTTTTCTGAACATTATTGACATTATACAACATTGCATGTATTCAGGATTTGGGGAGACACATTTTTTAATGAGGCAATTTGTAGACAATATAAATATTATACATATTTAAAAAAATGATTGTCTTCACAGAAAGTGCATCACAGTAGAAATCCCACAGCAGTGTGGGTATTTTTTTTTTTCTTTTGTATAAAAGCACTGTGACCACAACTTTATTTTTCTACAATATGTTTGCATAGAATTGGCTATGTAAGCTTTACCTGCCTGCTCCTTAAGGAATTCTGGCAAGTCTCATTTGCTCCCACCAACATTCTTGACCAATCTTATCCACTCCTGCAGGAAGTTTGATCAAACCCTCCTATTCCTGCAGGAAGTTTGATCAAACCCTCCTATTCCTGCAGGAAGTTTGATCAATCCTGACCACTCCTACAGGAAGTTTATTCAATCCTGGCCAGTCCTACAGGAAGTTTAATCAATCCTGGCCACTCCTGCAGGATGTGTGACCAGTCTGTCCTACTCCTGCAGGAAGCATGATCAATCCTGTCCACTACTGCAGGAAGTTTGACCAGGCCGTCCTGCCCCTGCAGGGAGTTTGTTCAATGTCTCCTGTTTCTGGAGATATTTTGGCTCATCTTTCCCACTCCTTTAGGAGATTTTACCAGTCCCATCTGCCCCTGCAAAAGTTTGACCAATTCCACACAATCCTACAGGAAGTTCACCCAATCTTGTTTGGTTCTGCCATTATTGTTTGCCACAATATTTTATGATGAATTAAGTTGGTTCAAATTATAAAACACATGGATGTTAAAGCCACCGTGAGTCTGACCAGTGATCCCAAACTGTAGTTTATCACGTTGCATATGTTGTTGTATTTACTTGTACCAGTGTTAAATCTAAAGCAAGAAACACAAATCTTTTTGAAACCATGAGATTTGCTTTGGTAATCCATGTTGTGCTTGTATTTCATGCCCTTCTGCTGTGTGTGTTTTCCTTAGAGTAAGCTGGAGCTTGTTGTCGGCTGTGCCGCAGCCTCAATGGACCTTCAGTTGTTCAGCACTTCAGACAAATTCTTGCAGAACCTTGAGGATAATGAGGCTCTGTTAGGTTCTTACCCTGTAGATGACAACTGCAGAATACACGTAAGTCAGGCAAAGCGATGCAGTCAGAAAGACACTTTCTGTTGATCAGAAACCCAGCACACATGGTGGTGGTTTATGACAAAGATGAATTTTAGGGCCACTTGTTTAAGACATGGTGATAAACAAAGTTTATATGAGGGTGGACAAAGACAAGTGATAAACAAAGAGATATGATGAATAATAAAGTTGTGTTATAACTGCAGGTGATTGACCGCAGCGGTTCTCTGACAGGAGCATTCACTGATTTGTCCACGGTGGAGAAATATGAGATTTCTGAAGGTGCATATGATAAGAGAGCAGGTAAGTAATGTTTAATGAGGGCTTTTACTTATGTTCCATTGACTGTATGAAAATTTTCTTTGCTTCCTGAAGGTGTTACTGGAAAGCAAGGTATACAAGTATTATTAGTAGTTATATTTTTATAGTCATAACTGCTTTTATATATAGATTTTGCATGTTTTTTTTAAATTAATGAATACATATGCATGTAATTACACACATTAAAACCATTTGATGCATCAAGTCTAAATACATCCTTCAGTAATGGGCAAAATCCCCGAAGTCTAAATTCAGTAACTAGCTCAGTCAATTGGGCAACACATTAGAGATAGCTACAACTTGATTGACTTGGCTAAAAAGTAGTAGCTAACATTGTAAGGGATAATGTACATTGAGTCGCTTATTATTGCTAAATAAACATTTTAAAATTGAATTTATTAAATAAAAAAATATTTTATTGCTTCTGCTAAAAAAAAGTCCATTAAATTCTACAGTTGGAACTGCGTTCATAGCAACATAAACTCTGAAGCCTTCATAAGTTTCCCCTACTTAGCGTTATAGTTCACATTAAACTGAACATTAAAAATAATATTAGAAAAATCCTCCATGGTGTTTTCTGATGGAGTAACTTTTTTTGTCACAGGGTGTTGGGAATGAGCTGATGTTTTTAATTTGATTATTAAAACAAGTAACAAGAATGTAACAAGAATATGCAACAAGAATAAGTCATTAAAAATGATAATGTCTAGCACATTAATATGACATATAATACTGAGCAATTTCTGAACAAATCTATAGACCAAATCAATACATATTTCACTTTGTCAGGAGCTTTATTACCAAAAGAGCACAGGTTTGCCTGTGGCCGCTAATAATATTCTAATCAATTCAGTGTCTCAGTGTTGTTTCTGCTCATATAGTGTCTTCCATTATTATTTATTGACAACCCATTTGACCTTGTTCGACCATCTGATCTTTTGGATATTTCAATTTCCTGGGTTGAAGGTGACAGTTTTGTCATGTTGTGCAAGTTTCCAGATGCGACTGTCCACTGTGCACTCATGCACACCTTCTCACTTTAATGGTCAACTTTAATTTACCAGTTTTTTGAGCTTTCAATCTCACCTGACTTTTCTCAGACTCAATGCGAAACTTCAAAAAAAACATGAAGATAGGGCGCTTCAATGAAGAGAACGTGGCTAAGCATGAAGAGGCACTCTTACAGAAGGAGGAAGAGGAAAAAGATGCATTAGCCTTGATCACAGTTGGCAAGCGGTGTCAAGTTCAAGTGGCTGGTCAGCCAACAAAGATCGGCACAGTTATGTTTGTGGGTATGTGTTCTCATTTTCCCCGTTGATTTCAGTGGTTACGTTTTTTACAGTACTTGATCAAAAGATTAAGCTCGTAGTAAACACAAAAGAGTTTTTCATAGGTCATGCTTCTACTTCTGTTTACTCTGAAGACTGTGTAGTTTACATTTCTCTGTCTTTTAGGTACGGCTGACTTCAAACCAGGCTACTGGGTGGGTGTAAAATATGATGAGCCACTTGGGAAAAATGATGGCAGGTCAGTATCTGCCCCAAACAATTTTTTTTCATGCTTTAGAAAGACTTGAATGTGTGGGGTTTTTTTTTTTTTTGCTGGCTCTTATCTGTTTTTATTTGGAAGTTTATCTGGTTCAACTAGACAAGCTTTAAAGTGTGAAACTGAAGGATCGATGTTTTTGCTTGCTGAAGCAGATAGTTAACCAATAGTTTACAAGGAGTGAGATTGTAAAAGATGCAAGTTATACTAAAGTGAAATGTCATGTTGTATCCCTGTTGTTCGTGTGATGGTAATGCAGGATGCTATGTCTATGTCTTGTTTCAGTGTGAATGGCAAGAAGTACTTTGAGTGTGAGCCAAAGTACGGTGCGTTCGTGAAGCCTCTGTCCGTGACTGTGGGAGATTTTCCAGAGGAGGACTATGGTCTGGATGAGATGTAGATTTCACCTGGCATGGTATCACAAGGTATCAGGCAGAGGAAAAACATCCATTAGGAAGGACAAAGCAAAGACTCTAATCAGTCCACTGTCATAGCCCTTCATTTCAAGGGTTTTTCCTGTTGTTACAGCCAATCACATTTTAGTTTCATGCTTGTTACGAAGAAACCTAAAAGGTGGCCTTTACACACCACTGTTACTGGAAATTTAGCAGCATTGTTTAACATTGTTTATCTCATGATTAAACAATAACATTTTTGATTACATCTATATGGCCACTGGCATTGCTTAGCTCATAATGTAACGACAGAACTAGACACCAAATTAGCTGTCTGACATGTCAGCTGAGACCGAATTAACAGATTTTGTTCCAAGCATTGTGCTGCATTTAGATTGTGAATATTTCACATTTTGTTTTCTCACCAAACTTCAGTGTGTTTTTCTCCATCTCTGCATAGCTGCTTATAATGAATGGCAAAATATGCAAGAAGAGATAGCATGACAATTATTTGGGATGTTGAACTGTTTTGTTTTCGCTAATATGTGTAATATGTATAAATGGTTTTGGAAACTAATAGCCTTATTCCTCTTTTTTTTTTTTTTCACTTAAAGTTAACAGTGCACTAACTTTTCAGTGTCCTTAGTCTGTGATTTCAGAGTAAATGCACTGCTTGACTATTTACAGAAATAACATACCAAGTACTCTCTACCCTAGACAACAACCACAATGATAGTATGGTAACTGTCAAAATTGCACATCTTATCATTTCATTTCAATGAGAACAATGAATCGTTCAACATGTGTACAACATGCACGAACATATTCAGTTATTAAATTAAACTTATGCATAAAAAGTCATATGTTTGCAGTGGTTCTCAATTCCAGTCCAAGAGACCGTATGATCTGCTCATTTTAATGTCCCTGTCGAAACCCAGCAATAAAGGACTCGATGATTAGCTGCTAATTGGAGTAAAAACAGTGTGTTGAAAGTGTTAAAGTTGAAGTGTTACAAACAGAGGAATCATGAAAAATCTGAGGCTTAAGTTCTCCAGGTGGGTGTGGGTGATATGTTGTTATTGTACTAAATTCTTAATGACTTAATGAATATTGAGTGTATCATCAGCATTTTTAATAATACTGACCAACTGCATGTTGCTTAATTAAATCAGAGAGCGACTAAATGAGTAGCGTGTCTTTTAGTTAGCACATAAAAATATTTAACATGATTTTTTAGAAGCGTGTCTATTTGTTCATCATGTTAGCAGACTTCAGAAAACCAAAACATTGTGATCTACAATTTTAAAAACCATCATGACCAGGGCTACTTTATGATGGCTTAAATAAGAGTCATGATTATTATGATCATTAATTTATTTAAGAATAAATATGATTTATTGCACTTTATCATTTTCTTTTAAATTGCACATTAGAAGCCTGCATTCCTTCATATATGAAACCGAACGAGCCTGTCCCGTGCATGTTTACTACTTAAAACATCTGTCAGGAAGCTTGCGAATCAGTGCACTTCACTCATGATTCATTCATTCATTTTCAGTAACTGCTTTATCTTGGTCAGGGTGAATCCGCAGCCTGTCCCAGGGAAACACATTCACTTCTAGGGAATCTTTCGGCCTTAATCTTAATGTCATTTGGCAGACATCTTATTTTATACAAGTAAGCAGTTGCCCTTCTCAAGGGCCCAGCAGTGGCAGCTTGGCGGTGCTGGGATTTGAACTCATTACCTTCTGATCACTAGTTGAACATCTTAACCACTGAGTTACCACCGTCCCACACTTAATTATGACATTACTGTTTTTGCCATATCAGCCACCCCTATGCCTTGGACTGGATTAGAGAACCATTGACTTCTGGTTCAACATGTGGCCTTGCAGTGTATACTACAGATTTAGTACCACTCCAAACACACAATAAATAATAATGAGTAGTTTAGAGACATGGCCACAATGCAAAGACACATAGGATGTCATTTAAGAAACCTGCACCTGTTGATCATCTGACATTTATGTTCAAGACTTGAGAATGTGATGAATATGAAGGGGATTTCTTTTGTACTTATGACAGCAATTCGCAGCTCACATTCTATGTTTTTTGAGTCCGGCACAATTTGCTTTTGTTTCTGCACTAACACACTCAATAAACTTTGTTTTGAACCAGCAAATAGTTGAATTTGTTGAGTAAAGCAAATCAATGACTGAATTGTGATGGAGACTCTGGCCTGACATATGAAGTTTACTCAGATCAGTTGTGTGTAATTGTAATTCTCTTATTTATTCTGTTAATCTGTCAGTCATTTCTGATGTGTAAATGTTTTGTATGTGATCATCGCTTCTGCTAGAATGAAAAACAAGAACAAATTGCATAAAAAGGCTGAAACTCTTATGAAACGTACTGCAATTGTAGATTCTGAATGGTCTGAGATTAACGGCTCAACACTTTCTTCACATGTGAATACTTCGAATAAAATTCTTTATTAGCCCACAAGTGAACTGTATTCAAGAAACGCAGTCTGCCTCACGTTTTCCTTTATTGCTGAAGAATTCGGGGTTCCTGCCTGTACATAGCTAGTCTTCTGTTACATCGCAGATAAAAATCAATGTTATAAATACTTTAATGGATGAAAAACTCCATCAGTAATATAGTGGAAGAAAAAGTAAGCGGTGTTTGATAGCCACAGGATAAACTCCTAGGCCCTGTTTACACTTGGTTTTAAAACGCGTCATGAGCATTCAGGTCACAAATGGACTGCCAAGACACATCGCCATT
The DNA here is from genome assembly GCA_030068235.1 of Notoglanidium macrostoma. Taxonomy (NCBI): domain Eukaryota; kingdom Metazoa; phylum Chordata; class Actinopteri; order Siluriformes; family Auchenoglanididae; genus Notoglanidium; species Notoglanidium macrostoma. Next base: position 18,095,906 of record JAQQZR010000037.1, on the reverse strand, counting down.
TACACCTGTGTCTATCATGTGTCTCCAAGGTGTCCAGGTGACCACTTTTGTTCAAATTTCGTTACTGCCTACATCATTTCCGCTAGAAGGTCAAAGGTCCTTGCGCAAAATTATATTAAAACGTTAAACCTGCAACATACCATTATTATTTTCTTGCACTCCAACCATGTACATCGGTGCTCCTCTCCATTTTTTTTTCTATGCGTGTCGCGCTGTTACCAAAACAATCACTGCGTCCAGCATTAACGACGTATTTTCCTGTTACGTCCATATTGCGGACGCATCGGGACGCATCAGCGTTTACACTACAGAAGGTATGTGGTTAAATGCATTCCAGACCACCTCGGCAAGTGGTTTGAGTGAATGCATCTTGAATGCGTCCTGGAGGTCGTTTAAACTTGTATTTAGCGCCGTCCAGTTGTGATCATATTGCCCAAAATGCATTTTATCACCAAGTGTAAATGGGGTCCTACAGTCACTATCTTAAGCTTAAGTAGTTAAACAGCAGTAGGAATAATAAGAAGAATAATAAGAAGAATCCACTTGTATTCTGTCCACCATAAGCAATGAGGTCATTTATAGGTAGTTCCCCTTTTGGTTCTACTTGAACAGATGTAGAAAAATACAGAAAGTCTATACTGTGAAAAACAAGTAGCAGTGTGACTCTGGAAGGGAGATGAAGAAGAATAAAGGAAGAAAAGGAAAAAGCAATAAGAGGAGTCAGTGTTTGCTGGTGCTGGATAACAAGTTTGAGAACCCACATTTTGAAAAATGGAGGATCATACTTATTACTTGGCACAAGAAAAAGCAAGGGAGTATGAATGTAAGTACTTGGAAGTACACTACGGGCACATGGCAGCCACTTACAGTCTTATACACACTTGGAAAGGGAGAGTTGATTCAGTTGGTTGAATCCTACATAGTGGACCTATCAAGAATGCATTTATAATCCATTTCACTTTGTGTTGCATTTTGTTCCACATTCTTGTTCAAGTTCTTGGCTATGCAGATGGATGAGTTGACCCTTTAACAGGTGGATCAACCACAGTATTCCACACATTTATTAGTGTTAATTGCAATATACACTCATGTCCCATTAATTAGCAACACCTGTACACCTGTTCATTTTTCCAGTTATCCAATCAGCCAATCATGTGGCAGCAGCACAATGCGTACCACGCTGATACAGGTCAAGCGCTTCAGTTAATTTTCACATCAAGCATCACAATGTGGAAAAAGTGTGATCTCTGTGACTTTAACCCTGCTGTTGTTGTTTGTACCTGCTGGGCTGGTTTAAGTATTTCAAAGATTGCTGATCTCCTGGGATTTTCACACACAACAGTATCCAGAGTTTACACTGAATGTTCTTTTCCTTTATCTCAAGGGATTACAGTGAGTGTTTTTGATATATCAACAAAAGGACACTTTCAGTTTTTGAAATATGGCTCTGAAACCGGTTTGAAGTCTAGACAGTGATATCACCAGTGTTACTCCTTATTCAAGTTAATGAGCTAAATTGTCAAAAGTAAGTAAAAAGATAAAACACATACTTTGTTTTTGAAATCCTACAGTCATGCACCTGTACTCATGTATGAGTTACTGTGTTACTGCACGATCGATTAGGTGCTAAGCAGAAATGACTTCGCAGGAGCTGTGAGCTAGATTTATCAGCAGTTTCACAAAGAACTTGTTGCTTTACATTGATTATCAAAAGCATGATGCATCAAAACATATTAATAAAGAAAGAAGTTGGCTTATTGGTTCTCAGGAACTATTTCCCATATTTAACAAAAACACTAGATGAGCTCACAAAATGAGTACCTATGGGTTACTGAAATAAATAGATCTAATTAATCAGTCGTAGATCTTTCTTTATTTTGACTATTTTCTACATTGTAGAGCAGCGCTGAGGATTTTGGAACTATGAGATAACTCATATGGCACACATGGAATTATGTGATGAACAAAAAAGTGTTCAAATATGTTTCATATTTTAGATTCTTCACAGGAACCACCTTGATGACAGCTTTGCACACTTGGAATGCTTTTCAATTAACAGGTGTGACGTGTCAAAAGTTAATTAGTGGAATTTCTTGCCTTCTTAATGTGTTTGAGATCATCAGTTGTGTTGAGTCGAGGTAGTGCTGGCGTACAGTAATTAGCCCTATTCCACAACTGTAATAATCCATGTGTGATGGGATCTGGGAAAACCCTTCACATGGTGGAATTTGACCTTTTTGAGTAGACCCACACGGCCTCCAGAACCAACCCCAACACAGACTGTCACCTGTCCCACACGAACACACACACATACACACACACACTCCCCAAAACAACTGCTCATTATACTGCAGTGTGAAGGATCTAGGACCAGCATACGGTCCTTCCGTAAACAGCAATTATAAAAATAACACAATGAAGAGTTCAGCAGTCCTATCTGACCACACTTTTGATTGCAATGTTTTTCCTCAATCTCTTTCCCAGTTTGTTTGGTTGTGGAACCAAGATTCGGTTCTCAGAATGTGAAAGGTGCTAAATCATATTGAATGAAAACATAATTTCAGCATTAATTACATCAGTGCAGGATTCGTACATCTATGCTGATTTCAGTGACCGTTATTACCAAGGTTTGTGCTTTGGGCCTTGTGATGCCTGTAGGAAGGAATGTATAACGCGTACCTCATCTCCAAATG
>JAQQZR010000037.1:18055200-18068221 GCA_030068235.1 Notoglanidium macrostoma | reverse complement strand
TGGACTGGCGACCTGCCCAGGGTGTACCCCGCCTCTCGCCCCAAGATGCTGGGATTGGCTCCAGCTTCCCGGCGACCCAGATGGATAAAGCGCTATAGATAATGGATGGATGGATGGATGGACATTTCTGCATTTTGGACATTTTGCACATGAAAAGCTACGTTTGTCTTATTTGAAGACAAAAATTTAAAGAGAGGAAAAAAAAAAAAAAGGAGAGGTTAGTCTAGAAATCAAACGTTCCCTTTGGACATGAGGTGCGCCATGTAGGCTCTGCACTAGCAGGTTATCCTCCCTATGTAGTGAGCATAAATAGCAAATATTGGGGGGAAAAAAAAAGTAAAAAAAAAAAAAAAAAAAAAAAAAGGAGTGCTAGAGAACCACTGCTGGTGTATTGCTAAAAGATGTCATGAAGAGGAATGAAAACAGATTTATCCTGGGGAAAAAATGGAAAAATAAAAAACCCAACCAAGCAGCGAGCGTCTGTTCCAGTCTCTCAATGACTATTTGTTTGGCTGGTGCCTTGATGATGACATCATGTTATTTTTCTTTAAAACGGTAGTTGATGGAAAAACACTTCACATTTTCCTGGAAATTGTGTCACAGTCTGGACGGAATGGTAACTTTTTGTTGTTGTGTGCGTTCATTGGTTGTAATCGTTTAATTGAATTAAAAAGGAAATGGAAAGAACAGGAAATAACTTTATAAAAAGTTCGACATACTGCTGTACCATACTCCGAACACAGTTTGGGTCTTAAGATGGTCATAACCGGTTAAAAATGACACATTTACAGCCTTCCTCCTGTGCAAGCTAAAGCAAGTTGAACTCGGCTGACAGCATGCTGGCGACTTGAGTCCGTTTGTCTGCCGAGACTAAAAATAGTCGTGTTTTGGGAGCTCATTTCACAAACCCGAGCTTGCAGTCTGGTAAGGCAGCAGTGAGAGGAGGAGGAGGAGGAGGAGGAGGAGCGAGCAACAGAGCGGAGTCAACTTTGGCCAAGATTACATGTGATCTGCTCATGAGTAGCAGACTGGAGGATCGTTCGAGTGAAACACAAAGAACCGAGGGCCTTTCAAGGAAAAACCATCCCTGAAACACACTCCGGTGCCGACACACACACACTTGTGTTTATTCAATGGCTAAACAAAGCCAGTATAGAGCAGGAGAAGGTTTGTGTCTTTCGGTCCTGCCGGGTTTGCGTGGTGCCTTGCAGTTTGCCACACTTAAAGGTTAAGCAACGTGTTAGCCACAAGTGGTGAAATGAGGACTTTTCAACTTGATATTTATCCTGACCTTTTCAAAAATCACCCTTTTCCAAAAACATTTAGCACAAAATAATGAAGCTGAGGATTTCTTTTCTGTGCGTGAGATCTTTTCTCTACAGAGAACGCTTTACTCTGCCTGTGTGGCAGGGAGGCATTTCTAATTATTGCTTTGTTGGGACTTGCTGCTCGATTAAGATGGAAGGCTAATCGAGGAAAAGGGCTCCCTGGCAGGCCGGGCCTGTCTCATTCAGGCAGGGTCACGCCTAGGGCTCTTCCCAGCCAGTTCTTTCTCCCGCTGCCTGCTTCGCCACACTGAAGTGTCAGCCCATTGAACGATCTGGCGCCACTTTTCCAAAGCTTTTACCTGACAGACAAAGGCTCAGACAGAGCTACGACCCCGAAAGGCCCAACACTATTCACAGCGATCCCCTGCTTCCAGTGCTCGCCTCTTGGGCCCGATTGAGGAGCTTTGACATTGAAAAATAGTGACGTTATGGTGGGATTTCAGTTATTCTAGCTTTTCCATGCACATCCTTGGTTACAGACTTTCCAGGAATTGGTGCTGATCTTCCCGCTACTCTGTGTACCATGTTTGCACCTTTGATAAAATGACATCAAGACTTCGGCCTATATTCCTGCTGTTAGCTGTGGTTGTTTTCTCTGATCTGAACAAAATACTGTACACCTCATTGTGATAGAAGCTGTTATCGGACTCCTCGTTTTTATTCAGCGTGCTGTACTTGCCGTGACGTTTAAGGACAGCTTTGTGCTGCATGATACGGTTAGCTAGCCAGTGGTACAGTTTTGGCCTAAGTGATCCAAGCTCTTGATAATCCATCACCTGTGCATTAAGGCTGGGAGCCAATCCCAAATAAACAGTTGACTCCAAAGCCAAAAGTCACATTCGGCTGTCGCTGTTCGCTAACCGGCTCACACTAAACCACAAACGTCTGTAGTCCGGCACGATTTCAGTTTGGTATAAGCTGAAATGTCAAATTTCTGAATTGTTAAAAACTCGAATTGTGAAGCATCTTAAAACAAGCAGCACTTTGAAGCTGACAGAAGAGTCAGGTACATGTTCAGTCAACTAATGATTATGAATTAAGCTTGGTTGCTAATTTGGCAGTCGTTTCATCATGAGTGTTCAAATTAAATTTAAGGATAGCTGTGACACAATTGATGTTTCACTGACACGAGCATAGCATCACACTGTTAGCCTGGAACAGGTCAACACGAACGGTCATCGTAAACATTGTATAGGATCGACTCTTGGAATCAGAACCGATGACAAAATTTCTGGAATCAAAGTCTCCCGTTTCTGCAGCCAAAACGTTCCCATCTCTGAGCAACCTGTAACCAAGCAGAACAGATTTTGAGAAGCATCAGCGCTGCATTGTTTGGTATTCATTCCTTTATTAGTGTTTATCGTGTTGCATTGATTAAGCATTGTGCATAAAGAGTGAGCAAGAGTGTGGCTTAAAGGTAAACCCCTAGCTGCCCTGTTTCCCATAAAGAGAAGGAGAGACAAAGAGTGAGGCAGAGAGAGTGTGAATGTGTAAGAAAAACAGAAATAAAAGTACGTCAGAAAGAGTGTCTGACTCAGCACTTCACCCCCCCTTCCCCTGCTACACCACTCATTTTCAAGCCCTTCTTGTTTATGCTTTGCTGATCAAAGGTCCTGCCAGAAACTCCCCCTAATCCCCCCACTGGCACACCAGCCCACCCCCAACCACACACATCCACACGGAGCCAGGAAAATGGCCCGGCCCGCTGCAGATGAGGGCGACCTGGGGCCTCTTGAGGAGGGTCATGGGGGTGGGATGACCGTCAGGGAGGAAAAAGAAAAGAAGAAAACAACAAGCGCGGAAACAATCCCTCAGAACTCCTCTGGCTGAATGGATCGCTGTGGTCCTGTTACACTCTGTGTCACCCCGACCCTCCCCCTTCCCCGGCTGCTGGAAACTATGACGGACAGGGAGAGAGGGAGGAAGGGTGAAAGGGACAGAGGGAGAGTTAGTGTGTGTGTGTGTGTGTGTGTTAGATTTAATTGGTGCACAGGATGTTGTGTGTCGAGATCTCCTCTCTTGGGTTTCAGGGTTAACCTAGAAGCAGGCAAACTCGCACAGGTGGGCTTTATTAGTCCTAGGAGTGTGCGCGTGCACACACACAGACATAGCTCCATATTAGATGTGTAAACCGCTGTCTCTCAAGCGCCGAACAGGCCAGACTGAGGCCCTCATAGGGACTGCAATGTACGAGACACCCGAGTCCCTGAACTCAGCCAACCATCCAATTCTGGCTTCCCAAAATTACATAATGCTCAAATTTGCCTTTTTTCCCCCCCCTCTGGAACACGGTGCAGCATTTCAGGCCAAACCCTGAATCTAACTAATAACAGGCTGAAAAACAACAACAACAACAAAAAAAAGTCATATACATGCACACATCTTACACAACACAATGTGTTATTGTACTCGCAAATACAGGAGTCCAGGCCAAAATCTTTTATCGTCGTCTCACTACCCAGGCCTGCGAGTTCATGCAGTACTTGCTCTGTTTTCCAGCAGACTTTAAGCAATTCCGAACCTCAACAGGACTCTTTCCCAGAGCGAGCGAGTTTGGGAAAGTACCGGGAAATGGGAGGCAAACTGGATCCCATCCAACAGAAACAATGGAGACACGTGGACGTATAGAAGTGCTTATCCTGCTTTCTAAGCTTCTGGAATTGGGGCACCCTGCTCTTTCCTAGACAACTACGGTTATTTTTAAACCTGTCTTGTGCTGCATTGTTTGTGCGCGCGCTTGCACTTGTGAATTTATCTGGCGGTAATAAGATAGCCAAAACAAAATCTCTTGTAAACTTCGGTGAGAAGTAGATGAGGCTCATTTGGACTGCTGGTCAATGAGCAACCAGTTCTAGTCATTCTTTAGTGGAGTTATTGCAGAAAGACTGGTGCAAACTAACACCGATGGCAACGGTACTATACAGTCCTGTCTGGGGGCGGAGAAAACAAACCAAATCTGATCAGCTGTATGCATTTCTGTGTATGAATTTCAAACAAACACTAGGACACAGTAAGATAACTGAACTGGAAAAAAAAGTCTGCAAAATCACGTCCCTAAAAGTTATCACGGTGTTTGGATGAACGCAGTTAGTGGAAAGCAGACTAGAGCTGCAACAACTAATCAGCAAAATCAGAACAAGAAAATTCTATAAAAATAGCTGGCAATGCATTTCATTTCTGAGTATTTGGTCAACTGTATGAAGGACGCGGTCGCACACTGTCACTTGGTAGCAACAGCAAAGCTATTTGAAACAATTAGCTTATATGCAACTATTTTGTCCTACCCAGCAGGTTTGTTTTTCCTTTTAAGTAGCAACATTGATTTTTATTTTTTTTTAAACTACCCAGTAGTGATTTTTTTCCTACGATATAGCACTTAACTTTTTAACATACACAATCAGCGTTGAGTAAATCACTAGTGTAGGCACCCGACACAAAAAACATGTCCAGGCAATTAGCTTTTATACGCAATTGCCGAATAGACAATTATTTTCTTCTCCGATTCAACTGCTAGAGAGAGAGTAAAAACCCTGCCCGTTAAACCAAAGCTTATATTTGGTAAGAATTCTGTAATGGTATTATTCGATATATACGGTAAGTGAATGTGTTCGGATGAAGGACCGCAGGGGATGGTTTGCCGGTTTTTAGACTAGGCAGAAAAAAGGAAATGGTAGATGGGTTAAGATACAGAACATCACCATATCTAGTGTGTCCGAGTCTGTCCAAGTACACAATAGAGACACATCTAAAAAGACTTACGGCTGTCTCTCAAATTGTGCACTATAGTCTTAGACAAGACAACTTGTAGCCTTCTTGACTACGCAGGGTAGTATCATCTCAAACGCTACCAGACCTAACTAAACAGAAATGACAAAACGTGCTACGTCTCGCCATGGACCTACCTCGACAAGACCTACCACCGATTATAAACGTCAACCCAAAAATGGTTTAAACCGAATCTGTGGGCAGCAGTCCCATTAACGCAATGGACCTCAAGGAACTCTTGGTTTGTCATTCTAGGAGAACTCTTTAATAGAGGTATTCTCTTTGAGATTTTTTTCCAAGTAGGACCACCACCCATCCAATTTTTTACTTATGGATACACTACATCTGGTTGAATTTCGCAGCGCACACCACTTGCACTAAATTTAGGCAAAGTACAAAGGTTGAGACGTAGCTTATGAGTATCGTATCAACGCACCAAAGATGTGTGGTCCGTTTCTCTTTTCACAGGCCTTGAAAAGAGCAAGTGGGAGATGGAAAGAGAGCCTTGACCCCACAACTGTCTCAAACGGAGATGGAGTGAGAGATCAAACCCTAGAGCAGTGGTGGCGTGGCAGTGGAAAAGGGGGGTCTTTTTTTAGGTCTCACCAGATGTCATCACCATGGCCTTTGCTAAGGAAATCAGTAAGCAGAGGGAGCTCTAGGGGATTGTGGGGGGTAGTGAGCTCACAGGATTGGGCCTGGACCCACCCAAGCACTAAACACAGCTCTGATTGATGGCCCAATTATCAGGATCCTGTTTATTGTGCTGCTGTTATTTATAACAGAAAGGGGGCAGAATGGGTGGGGTAATGGGGGAGTTATTGGGGGGAGGGAGGGAGGGGGTGGACTCTCAGACTGCTAGGAATAACTTTCAATTTACTCTTTTTTTTTTAAAAACACTACAAAAATACCCTTTAATTAAGAAGACCAAGAGCTTCGCTGACTCTTCATCCAGTCATCCCTTTTTCTGAGGCTCCATCCATGTTAGGCTGAGCGGATCACTCGCTTTTAATTAAGGACTATTCTCATCTGATACTGACTCACGATTATCTAAACCAGCCCTCAACTCTTCTGACCTGTGTTCTGTGTTCGGCTGTGACTCAGAAGAAAATAGCAGAGCATGTAACGGCCAACGTGAACAGACGAAGCCTCAAGATACCCCCAGCTTCCGAGAAGCCTCCACCTACAAAAGCTCTTTGAGGAACAAGGCTTTCCTTTTCCGAACACCCCAGCAAGCGAAGCACGGAGAAGCTGAGGTTTCCGTCAGCAGGACATCATCAGCAGAGATTACCACGTGACCTTCTGACCCCTTGCCCAAATTAAGCTTCTCTTTGAAGGCGGGCTCACATCACACACCGATTGAGTCTTAAAGGTGGGAGAGATGGAGGAGTGGGAAATCGACTCGGCACTGATAAGAGAACAAACATGCTGCAGAATAAAGCAGGATGACACAGGAGAAAGGGTTGCTAAACGTGGTGGTGGGAGAAAGTGTTTGTAATGGAAAATGCTGCTATTTGGGACAACCCTTCCTACAGAATAATGGATGTGCCAGAACACTGAATACATTGACGGCAAGGATAGAAGTGAACTGGGTTAACACCTGCAAAAGACAATGTCAAATTAGTGAAGCTTAGTAAACCAAAATGTTACCCGAATTTGGTCATTTAGCCAATTTCCACTCTTTCAGATTACATGACAACTACCAACCAAGGAGACTGAAGGTGCTAGTATGTGCTTCCACCAGGACATGTGGTTCCAGCCTGTGCATCTTTTTAAACGGACGCTCATGCTACATCACAGGGCACTTGAATACCCAAAGGAATGTGCTAACTGCCGTCTTCCACATACAGATGCCCAAGTTTGGTTCGTTTCGCTCTGATTAACAGGGGTGAGATGAACACCATGCCTCCAATCCAGAAATCACATCCAATTATGTTCTCTTCGACTCCTGGCCAAGGATAGCTGTGGCATCTGGACACCAACTCGAAATCATTACCAGCGATTGGGCCAACGCATTTGTCGCACCACTTTAAATACAAAAATCAAACTAGTGATATCAAGCATAAAACCACAGTTGTAAAACTTGCCAGCATGCAATCAACTACTTGATTAAATGCAGCTTTAATTCAACAGTGTGTATAAGCTAGTGGTGTCTAAATATCTGATCTTATGTCACGTACAGTCAACAAACATTTCGGTATATGCAATACGCTGAGGAAATTGCCAACTGAAATCCTATGCATAACTGAACACATCTGCAAATTCACTTCAAGCAGTTGCCGCATTGCTGATCAGCTATAGCAGTATCCAGAGAGAGTTGTCTTTTTAGCGAACACCCTTTTTGATCACAGGCATATCAGGAGCATGGAGTTCATGTTGTTATAGGGTTTTGTGGTTGTAGCTGAGCTGGTGGTAGGTCTGAGATTCTGCTTACTCTGGTCCCATTTACATTAACAACCTCACACTCCCTCGTTTAAGTGGCCACACAAACAAGCTCCAAATGGAACCAGGGAGAGATGTGCATATGGTTTAACACTCAGTGACCGACCACACAGCATACAGCTTTTAGTAAATACACTACCAAATGGTGTGCATGTACTAGGACCGAGTCGAATGGACAGCATATTAATTACTTGAAGCTAGCATGTTTGATAAGTCAATATGCTGTCTTTTACCTTTTTGCGTGGCTTATTTATTAAAATCGCGGTATAGCAATATTTATGATCGTGCTGTTAATAGAATTCATCAAGACTGCCATGTCGCTAGAAATGCAAGAAATAAACACCAGTCACGTCAATGAGAACACCTGTAAACCTGGACCCTCATGCAACTATCCAATCAGCCAATCGTGTGGCAGGAGAACAATGCCAAAAATAAATGCAGGTAAACACGCTTGCGTCTGCGTCGTTCTCTAAAGTTACACAGAATGGTGGGAAAAGCAAACAAGAAAATACCATTGAGCAGCAATTCTGCAGGCAGAAATGCCTTGAGACAGGTCAGAGAACGGTCTGACTGGTTCAAGCTGAAAGGAAGGCTACGATAACTCAAATAACCACTCTTGACAACTCTGCTGAGAAGAAACGCATCTCAGAACACACAATAGTGAGATGGATGGGTTACAACAGCAGAAAACCACGTCAGGTTCCGCTCTGGTCAAACGACGAAGGGAAACGGAAACTAAACAGCTAAAGATCGGAAAAAGACCAAGTCTTTTCCAACCGTCAAATGATTTTGACTAGTAGGAGTGCATAGTTATTATTCATTATTAGTGGTGAATTCGAATTCGGGGTGTATGTTTGCTCTCAGAAATCTCTCTTTCAGTGGCTCTGGCAGGATCGCACACTTCAGTTCACCTTTGTGTGCATGTCCGTGTTTACAGCTCAAGGCAAACCATTTGCGATGAAGCTCTAAATAGCATGGTCTGACGTTGAAAAATGGAGCGTGCACATCAACCCAGCAGGGAATCCTCCAAGCAACACTCTAACCTTTTCCCAATTTGCAGGTTTAGCGGCTTCTGCATTTCCTCAATGAGCAAAAGTCCAAATGTTAACGACTCTGGGAGGAAATAAGGGGGCCATTTTGGTTTTATGGCGCTTGTGGCCACAGCGTTGGTGGCCTAATGGGTAAAAGATCACCAAGACGTGCTAATTAAAACACTCCTCTCACAGTTTACCCTCTTCAGCCACGTCATCCTCACCTACTTGACGGAGGACTCGAGCTTTCGGTAAGCAGGCTCACATACGAGACACCTTACAAGATGGCAGATCTTTCCAGCAAGGGCTTTTAAAAGCTTCAGTTTGCTTGCTTGGATCGTGGCCCGGGAGCTCATTAACAATTATTTGACGCTTTTATCCCTTTCATATGGTTACACCAAGGCTAGAAAAGATTACACCATGTTTTGGCCTCATTTAGCCCATTGCTTCAAGAAACAAGCTTGTACAAGGCACACCTTTGTGGACTGATTAATAGCAGAACTGTTTTTGAGGTGGGGGTCATGATGGCACGCATGATTCCCATCAGAACGGCCTACTCTGCTTTTAATAGGACAACCACTGCCCTGATTAGCCTGTCTATTTGGCCACAGTCTCTAAATTAGGGCCCTTCATTAGTTTATGACCCCGGCTTGAGCACTTCTGCCCCGTGAAGCCCTTTTCCCCTCGTTTTTTTTAAGGTGGGGAGAGTGGGGGTCCATCTCTACCCACCCAAAACAATCTCTAAACAGGCAGGCGAGAACTAAACAAGGCGACCCCCCGCCTGCCACCCGGGATAAATCAAAGCTTACGGCAAACTGCTGGGGGAAAAAAAGGGGGGAGGAAAAGGGACGGGTCAACATGGCGTGTTGACCTTTTCCCACCCTTCTCTTCAATGGGGTTTATAATGGAAGCTGGCAGACAAGTGGGGGAGAGAGAGAAAAGAGGGAGAAGGAGAAGAATGGAAGCTGATAATCCACTTCCCCTTATCTCTTTCAGGCAAACAGAAACCTGCGGCTGATTATTACGTTATACAGGTGCTTTAATCTCGGCATCCAAGTATCTGACGGTTGTTTAATCTCAATCACAGAGAGAATTAGCACCAGAACTAGCAATAAATCTGAGCAAACTTTGACCTACGCTTCCAGCTAAATGTATTATCTTGGGTGTATTGACGATCCACTGCAAAGCTACCGCATTGTTAACAAGGGAGCCCTAGCAGGGACAGAATCAACAGAATTTTTACAACAAAAACCTTAGTATATGTTGACAGAAAGGACACTTCAACGCTAACTACAATCTCCTGGCACAAGATTTTGGAAAGAACCTAAAGGTAAGGCAAGTTAAGTAGCTAGTTAATTTATTACTCCCCTCCATCACAGGATACTATGTACGCACACATTCACGCCTGGAAGCAATTTAGAGTCGCCAATCCACCTACTGGTAGTTTTCAAGAGGTGGGAGGAAACCGGAGAACCCAGAGGAAACCCAAGCAGACACAAGGAGAACATCCTGTTAGTAAGCTGAGCCCAGGATCGACCTGCGGACCCTTGAGCTTTGAGGCGACATGGCTACATCTAAACCGTAGATATGTTGGCAGAAGTGAATGATCTCCAATATTACACTTAAGAGTAAAGAATAAAAAGGCCCAGGCCTTAGACACAGTGTCCCTCGGTCATACTTTCACCGTCTTGCTGTTTCTATTCCCTTAATCACTCTTACTCGTTGACCCTGCATCTAGGCTGCGTCACAAACCGCACTTTCATTCATGCTGAAACGGAAAGCTGGCAGCCTTGATCCGAGTTACTAAAGCTGCGTGACTCACACGCGGCTCAGCCACAAATAGAGTTCCTGCTGAATGGTGTCAGACATCAAAGAGCAGCGTGCAGTCAGAAATACACACGCTCACTCACTCTCTCTACTGCCATGTCCATCTTTACTGTAGTATTCCAAAACAATATTCCGTCCATTAAAATTTATGGCACAGAACAGTTGAATTCTCAAATCGGATTAGTCAGAAGGTGGTGATTAATTTTCCATAATAGCAGCTCTGACAGTAGTACTGGCTGTAAATCATGATACAACTTTACATGTGCTCACCCTAATACATGACTCTTTCGAGGAATTGTACGCCTAGACGTAATCTAAGCATGCTAATGAACGAATAAACAAACGTTATGCAACAAAGAAAAATCTACGACCGTCGACATGGCGAACTTTTCTGTAAGGATAAAGATTACTTAATGTTCATGGAAGGAGTCTCCAGTGCCAGCGTGTTGCGTAACAGTCAGGAAGAAGTCTTTAGGACGGAGGAATTTCTGGTTTCTCTCCAACACAAGCAGCTGCTTGCGTGTGTCGTGATATCTCGGACACAAATTCGGAGGCAAAATAATTCCATGTGTAAACTTCACGCATAAAGACAGGCTGGCGAGATAACTGTTTATAGCTGCTATAATGGCAGCGATAACTGGAACGCAACATTAAACGTAACTATTAACAGTTAAAAAGTTCATCTTCAATATCTTTACGGTTTGTAAAAGTAACGCCGCATCGGTAGTTTTACGGAAAATATCATCAATGCTTCAATGATGCGGATTTTATCATTACCAACGGTGAGAGGTCAGAAAATGGATCATATTGTAATACGTCTCAGTATATGAAGATTTAATAACAGAAAAGTTGATATTTTATACAGCACGTTGTTAGAATATAGCCGTGTTGTTAGTTTAGTGACTTGCTAAAATATATTTTTATCCAAGAGCTGAAAAAAAAAAAAAAAAAAAAAAAGAATTTTTTCCCCTTGTTATTATTTACCGTTTTGCAACAGCTACCAACTCGGAAGGGTTGGTGCAAACACGTGCTTTCTCCAAGACACAAAGCTCCACATCGTTATGAACTGCTGCTCATTCTACATCACTGGGCAGTAGAACACGTTTGGAGGAAAGCGCTCTTGACGAAGCTCTCTTCCACATACCTAAGCTCACAGACTCCCATGATTGGCCAGCGTTGCTGTGATTGACAGGGAATAGAGCGTATAGTCCCTCCCACCCAGATATCATGGCCAATTTTACTCTTTTGACTCCTGGCTAGTAATGGCTCTAGCATCCTTAAGAAATAGCGAATCTGAATCCGGATAACGGGATTTTTTTGTATCTTTTATATTTTCCCCATTGCGCAATTTCTCCTAATTGTTGAATGAATTGATTGTCTGCTTGTTAAAAAGAAAATTGGAACGTTTTCAAGTATCATGAGGTGATAATTTTGACATAGTTGCCCTAACAATGGCATACAACACCACAGATCCTTTAAAAAAAACAAACAAACAAAAAAAAAAAAAAACACCTTTGGACTTTTTCCAGCCTTTCTCCCCTTTCCAGTTTCATGGAGGTCACATGAGTGCAGACTCGGAGGAGAAAAAAAACAAACGACAAAGTTGTTGACAAACCAAATCGGTGCCCTGTGGGAAAGTGAAGCACAAACAGAGCCGAGGTCAACGCCAAACAGAGAGATGAAGAAAACGCGGCTCCCGTCTCTCTCGAGCCCCAAACAAAAGGAGGGGAACCGAGAAAGACGGGGGTACACTCGGGGGCTGGCTCAGCTCTGTGACGCTCACTTATGCATTCAGACACCCAAAGAGACAGTGTATAGAGATCAAACAATGCCCACACACAGACAGGGGACTCCCCGAGTGAGTGTGTGCGCGCGTGTGTCTGTTTCTGAGAGACCCTTTTAAAAATGGTTGCCGTGGACCTCACGGTTTCTCTCATATTCGCCATTTTCCAGCAGACTGTGCAGACGTTAAACCCACATCATCGTCTGATGCGTTAGGATTCGGGAACGTTTCCAGACATTCGTTTTGCTCTCGTGAGCCGAATCGTGTTTTTACCCCCCCTCTTCTCCCCGCCTTTTAAAATGAACTACTCCAAATGAAGCAGATGTCCTCCAGATGTTTCTCCTCCAAACATCTGGGCTTCAAAAGCTTTCCTTTGTATCCCAGTAAATCTGAGAGTAATCATGTTCGGCCAGAACCGGCTGGTCAGATGGCTCGCCAAATTTTCAAACCGCCGATTAACTTTACGTGCAAAAAACCATAAATAAGAGCGGACGTCCCGTGGCGATGTCGAGCTCTTTGGTCGGGTAAATAAATATTAGACAATGCACCTTCAAAATACAAAAACAAAACGAAAAAACAGATTCTCAGATACAGTGGTGGCAGTAACCATTACCTGACCTGCATTTTTGTGTTTAAAAAAGAAAAAAAAAAAAGAAAAGATGATAAGCGTTCCTGCTGCAAACCCATGCCCAGATGAGTTTAGCAGGCCTCTCTATCCTGCACTCACTCTGGTGGCTACACTGGTCCTTTGTTCCCATCTGAAACATGATCCCCACACACACACACACACACACACACACACACACACACACACACACACACACACACACACACACACACACACA
>JAQQZR010000037.1:18031567-18049678 GCA_030068235.1 Notoglanidium macrostoma | reverse complement strand
CCCAAGATGCTGGGATTGGCTCCAGCTTCCCCGCCACCCAGACGGATAAAGCAGTATA
This sequence comes from Notoglanidium macrostoma, assembly GCA_030068235.1. NCBI lineage: Eukaryota > Metazoa > Chordata > Actinopteri > Siluriformes > Auchenoglanididae > Notoglanidium > Notoglanidium macrostoma. The sequence continues at coordinate 18,049,620 of JAQQZR010000037.1, read as the reverse complement.
GATAATGGATGGATGGATGGAAGAAATGGAGGTTTGTTTTTTCACACATAGTGAATAGTATTGCGAAATCTCACAATACTAACTGCAATTATATCCGTAAGTAAAGAAAGAAACGAAAATGAAAATAAAAGTCACATTTTCATGACAGTTCCATAATCTATTCCTCAAACAACATTTCACAACTAGCTTGCACTAAGACTCAATCCTAAAAAGATTATAGCTATCAGGAACCAAGAATCAACTTCAAAGCAAAAATTTTGATTCCACTCACTTCTGCTGAGAAATGGGAGTTTCATGGAAATGTCTCTCACTATGCTATTATCTGTAAATATATAGAGTGAATTCAGGAATATTAGTTCATCAAGTAAATTTGGATAGTTAATGTAGCAGCACTTTTTCACCTGATCATTGAAAGTAAAAACTTATATTCCTTAGCCCTTGCAGTGAAAGTGCTTGCAAGGAGTAACCTTACTAAATTCAGATGAGACCACATTAGAGGATGTGGATTGCATCAAACAGGAAGCTGACCCTAAAAACAAAAGACACACTTTGGCTATTTTTTCTTTTCAAAAGGTTCAAAACTGATATTATATTTATCACACATACTTGTGATGCGTATTTCCAAATGTACAAGTGTAACAAAATATGCATAGAGATAGTTCAAATCAGGTCCAGATGTTTATAATTGAAGCATTTTCAGTCATTCCCAACATGGGATTAAATTCTCTCCATCAGTCCTTACAACAGGGTAAGCCTTGCTTCTTTTGAATATGGCATAAACATTTTTTTCTTTTACAAGTAGCTATTTAAAATCTTGATGATTTAGGAAATGTATCATGTGTGGGAGATTTTTTGTTTCATTAAAAGCAAGAAAGCTTGGATCATCAGGAAATATATCTAAAAAAATATATAAAATATATCTGAATTTACCTACATACAGATTAAAAGAGAGACTTACTTAAATTTAGCCACTCAAATGGCAGCATTAATCTGGGTCTGTTAGGCTGAATCCTAAATTACCTGCTGTCCCTTGTATAAGTGCATACAATAACTCTATGTAGTGCACTATACAGTAGGTTCAAAACAGAAGGAAGCAAAGATTAAAGTGTTTTATAACTTATTTGCAGGTTGTTCACGTTTGCTCTGCTGAAACGTAAAAAGGAAAACCTAAAGGCATTGAAAAGTAATTCGTTAATGCATTTAACCTGCAAGCTATCCGCAAGAAGACCTAAGTAAAATTCTACATGTCAATGTTTTTATTACATCAATAATAACTTTAATAATTATAAATGTATTTCATAAAATAAAAATAGTCTCTTATATTTCAACATTTTTTATTGTCTCAAAACAGAAACGAACACTTACATTTTAAGTTTAAATTTGCTGGAAAAAAGAAGAAGAAATACAGAGTTTACTTTTCCTAAATGGTGCTTGTGCAGTTCCCTTGATTGTTATGCAAATGTTATGCTTTCCACTGAGAAATCATTCAGTCCATGTTTAAATGGGTCATGAGCATGAAACATCTAGATGAAAAATGAGTTGACCTTCTCCCCTTTTTGTCTAAAAAAAAAACCCCACTCTTAAAAATACAGCCCTATAAAAGACCTCTTTGTATATTTAATTGTATTGTATAATTATATAATTATTCTATAATTTTACATTTACAGCATTTGGCAGACATCCTTATCCAGAGCGACTTACAAAACTGTTCCAATGAAGTCTCCATCAAAAATATTTCCTATAATATACTATCAAGCTAAAACCTTGTTAGAGAGGAGTTATAACAGTAAAAAGCTTTTTACGAAAGCTTTCTTTTGTAATATACTGTAGTGCTGTAACGTAAGTGAGAAAAAGACCTAACTCGTTTTGCAGATGGTCCACAGTGTTAAATGTAGCTTTATAAAGATATAAAAAGTAGATTGTGTCATTTATTTATCTTTAGTAAATACTTTATCCTGGTCAGGGTCTGACAGGATCTGGAGCAAAAATAATTAAGACTAGGTAAAACTTTGTGACTCAGAAATAAGGATTCAGGAATGAGCTGTGCATATATATGATAATAATGCTACAATCTACTGTACATTTGTATTTGTTGGCAATATAGAATAACATTCATGGTCCATACCTGAAGGTATAACTTCTTGTCAGCAGCACCAACAGTGACGTTCTTGTTGCCTCATTCTTTCTTCTTCTTAATCTGCTCTTTCTTTCTTTCTTTTTGACATACAGACAATGGAAATGTCCTTGATGATTTGTTGCTATTTCAGCCATGACCAGTGAGCAAGGCCATATGCTTTTATAAATGGATGTTAGTTTCCATGTTTTAAGCTCATTAAAGTGCTGTAATTGTGCAAGAGTGTCCATGCAGACCTCTCCGATCATTTCTGGACCACCCACCATGCCGTCCCAAGAAGAGGAGGGGGTGGGTGGTTTGGGAACACCGTCAGTAGGTCAATACGGCACGGAGGTGATGGGATAAAAACACAGCTCTGCTTTCAACCAGTACATCCAACATTAAAGACACCCGTAAGGACTGAAAATCCACCGATTCTGAGCTCAGTGTTTATGTACAATATTGTGACCTATGTTATAAGCAATATAATTCAATATTATTATATTTAAAATATTAATAAATAAAATATTTAGCCTAATTGCAATATGCTTCTACGTATCACTTATTTATCACACATATTTAGGGGCTATCATCTTGAGATTTGTTAAATATGCTACGTTGGCATGTTGCATGTGGTTGAATACATGTGAACTATTCTGCATATTTATTTACCAAATAAATCCACCATGATTTGGGGTTTAATATTGTTGTTGTTGTTTTGTGACTCTCATAAGGAAGGTCCATGTCAGTCAGGCTAAATACACCAAGTTAGTTTTGTGTTATACAAATCCACACAATGCACCAGCATTTAATTAGCATTAATTTATTTATTAGTTGAAGCATTGAATTTTGCACCTCATGGCATTACAATTCCAGGAGAAGCAGTGGCATCTGAGCATGTGTGCCCTCTACAGGTCAATGGACATGTGTCAGTTAAAAATGAATTAAAACCATAATAATATAATAATAACTTAATACAATATGACATTTTGTAATAATAACACCTACATTACATTAATATAGTTACATGCAATTTAAATATTATTATTCCATAGCGATGCTCTAATTTGATTGGTTAGAAGGCATCTATAATAGCAGCTCTGACAGTAGTTATGGCTGATAAAGTTTCTCTTGTAACAACTATAATCACATGTTAATAAATACGATGGTGCGGTGGTTAGCGCTGTCGCCTCACAGCAAGAAGGTCCTGGGTTCGATCCCCGGGTCACCCAGGGTGCCTTTCTGTGTGGAGTTTGCATGTTCTCCCCGTGCATGCGTGGGTTTCCTCCCACAGGTTTCCTGCCATTCTGTAATAAATAATAAATTGTTAATGTTGGCAAATTGCTGTAGTATAAGAGGAATAAAACACACTGGGATGCGCTAATGTATTAAAATTATATTTATAAAAATATTCCTTACCTCTCCGTTTCTAAGCGTGTATCAGAATGTACGGTAGCAGTCAGGTGCCTGTAGCGTACATCCAAGTACTTACATTCACGCTTGGTTGCTTTTTCCGTGCTAAATAATGAGTATGATCCTACAGTTTTCAAAATTTGGGTTCTCAAACTTGTTAGCCAGCACCAGCAAACACTGATTCCTCTCCTTTCTTCTTCCTTGTCTTCCATCTGGTGGTTCCATCCGGATTCACACTGCCACTTGTAAAAACATGAAACATGAAAGGCGCTCTCTTCAGGTTTGTTCATTCTGGGCTACTGTAGCGGCGCAAAATGGTGGCTCTGTGCAAGACGAGCAGAGTCCTGTAGATATAAAGGGCTCATTCTAAGCTTGCAAAATACAAAGATACAAAGTTACGAGTGATTATACATTAATGAAAACATACTTATGAATATTACATTCCGTTTGTGCTAATAGATCCTGCTAAATCCTACATAGTGGACCTCTTCTTGTGCCTCAGATTTGCGCTTGGATCGAATTCTCCTTCATGCGTAAGTCACTTAGGATAAAAACATAAACACTGGATTGTGTATTTTTCATTATCAGTCTTATTTCATGGAAAGTCTTCCTCATGTCGGTGTGTTTGCTTTCACCTTTTACATGAGTCCTATGCTTGACTTTTAACATTTGTGTTTGCTACATTAGTGTTGGAGTGTTTAATTATGTGTTTTGGTCACTGCAGAATGGCAGCTTGCTGAAAAGGCCAGGTGTTAGCCTCAGGCAGGTCATCTCAGATATCTTCTTGTAGTCTTCCTGAGCCGATCCCACCTGGGGGCTTTTTCAGTCTGGACACTTTGTATTCTGGAACTGCCACTCATAATGTTTAGCTTGAAGCCCATTAACTGACATTAATCCCCTTTTTCACAAACCCGTGGCTCCGGCACTCTGCGTAATGACAATGCTACAGGAAGAACCTGCTGCAGGGATATAAAATACATTCTCTTAGAACAAAGTAGGGTCTGCGAAGCATAGAGGGATTTTTGATTAAACAAAAATATCGTTTGTAATAAACATACTTATTAAGGATATAATATTGCTGAATACTGAAACAGTGCAACTGAAGACCGGACAAAGACCATGAAAGATATTTCCATTCCAACAGTCTGTTCTCTCAGCTTCCTGTTCTTGGCTGACAGGAGTGGAACCTGACGTGATGTTCTGCGGTTGTGCCTCAAGGTTTGACATGTTGTGCTTTATGGGATGCTTTTCTGCTCAACACGGCTGTAAGAAGTGTTTCAATGAGTAACCATAACCTTCCTGTGAGCTCGATCCAGTCTGGCAAGTCTCCTCTGACCTCTCTCATTTCCGCACAGAACTGCGTATTGGATTTTTTTTTTGTTTGTTTTTATGTTTGCACCATTCTGTATACACTCCAGAGACTGTTGAGTTTGAAAATCCCAAGAAATCTGCAGTTTCTGAAATACCTGAACCAGCCCATTGGGTGCTAATAACCGTGTCACACTTGTCTCACATTATAGTTTTTAAAATTTTCACATGATTTATTTATTTATTTTTTTTTACATTTATTTACATTTTTGAAAAAATACATAATGTAGTTTATTTATTTGCACGTGCTTTTTTTTCTGTTCTTTATTTTCACATGATTTTTGTTTTAACGATGCAATTTCATACACATTAATAATGTATTTTCATGTGATTTTATGCACGTGTGTTATTTCCCCCCCCACGTGATTATTTCACGTTGCTCCTTCATTTCCTCTTGTGATTTTTTAAACTTTTCATGGATTCATTTATGCAATTTTGTGCACAACTAAATGAATTACTTTATTTATTTTATTTTTTAAAAACATGATTGACTTCTTTTCATGTTATTTTTTCATGAGCTATTTTTCCCAATTCGTGATTCTGATTCTTTGTCATGTGATTTCTTCTGATGTGATTTTATTTATCACATATTATTCACGTGATGCTTAAATATGCAATTTCAGTACAATACATGTTGAAATTCACTTTGACATCAAGATCTTTCTACATGTCATCAGATATTGATATAATCTTATATGAAATGTGTGTGATTTTTTTGCACAAGGATCCAAAAAGGCTGTTTTTTCAAGCTACTAGATTTAACCAATTAAAAAAAAACAAAAAAAAACATGGAAAGATCCTGTTGAAACACGTGCATGCTCAAATCCCTGGGATTTGAAACATCACAAGAGGAAATCTTGTAAAATCTCTCCTTGCCCAAACAGTCAGGATAATGTGTGTGAGAAACAACCCCCAACATCTAGTAAGATTAAGGCACAAAGTACTGAAACCTGTTCAGCAGGTGTGTTCATGCAACACACCAAAAGTTTCATCACCTTTCTAAGAAGGCAAGTTGCTGCCAGATTGTTCTGCACTGCATGGCTTTCCTCGTCCTGCTGCAACAAGTCAGGGCAGGCTGACCGGAGACGAGGCTCAGACGCACACAGGAAAGACGTGACAGATTAGCAGAACTGCACATGAAGGCAAAACTATAACTTTCCTTTACTTAAGGCAAGGTGAATTTGAGGTCTTCTTGCCTCTCTTTTTGTCCTTTTTGCATGGCTGGCCATGCACACACTAGCTGTTGTGCAAGTTAATTATCGAATTGTACGAACATCGCTCAATACAGAAAGTGCAACTAGCATGTGATGTGAAAATGATTTATCAGAAAACAGAAGCCATGAAATGCAACGTAACATAAAAGTGTACGAGGGTAGACATTTTATCAAACTCAATTTCAATCATGGCTGAAGGTAAAGCTCCAGTTCTCCCCAAATTGGCCTTAAATACGTCATTATAGGCACTTTTATGACAAAGTACCACATGCAGAACGGTGTAATTGTGATTCTGCATGTTATTCCTCACATTACAATCAATAGTCACATCCAAATTGGTCTTTATAAATTTTCCACAGCCCATATAGCATTCGCTGCATAGACACAACACACACACACAATACTTAATATCCTGGTTTATTTGATTCATGGAGAAAAATATATCCACAATAACAAAATAAACATGAATATTTGGATGCTGTGAGGACATACATTTGCATTTGAACAATAAACAAGATTTACTCTTGTCCTTGGGATTATGTTCAGGTGCAGGTACAACAGTATTAACCTCTGTATTAAATGGCTCATTGGAAATCCTCCACAAAGACAGTTACAGGAGTGTGTGTGTGTGTGTGGGATGGGACGGTTCTGCGGTTGTATAAACTGAAGAGGGAGGGAACAGGTGGTGTGTCAGGGTGGAACAGTGAGTTCACTGCTGGGTTTCACTCCCTGACCCTGTAGAGCCAGTGGAGTCGGTTCGCTCAGATTAATTCCGCTTCAACGGTTATTTGCACACAAGTGTGTCCACTCCCACAAAACCTGTCCTGATTAAATCAGCACTAACCATTATATCATTACATAAGTACTGCTGTGCTCCTTACAACTTTACCCCATTATTAATTAATAAAACGAATCAACTTATAGCTCTAAATTAGATATATTTCTGAATATAAATGCATAAAGTACAAAAATAAGATAAAATGGAATAATTGTAGAGTGATCCATATGTAAAATAATTCCTCTACATATATCACAAAAATGACAACATTTGTCATTCAGAAAATGATCAAATCTGGAAAAAGGTGTTGTAGTCTATGGTGCAAAATGGACTGCCTTCTGGTTTCAACTGAGAGTTAAAGTGCTTGTCAGTAAGAGTTCAAGGGCCAGGCTGGGGCGGAAGGGCATTCTGGGAGCTGAAGTCAGTAGCGTCCGTGTTGGTGGGTGTGGCTGTCAGCTGAGCCGCCATGGTACCTGCGCAGGGTGGCACATGAACGCTCACCAGGCTGGGGAGACTGGTTCTGCAGGAGAGAGAGAGAACGAGAGAGAGAGCGAGACAGAGAGAGAGCGAGAGATGGAAATAAGAGACAAAATGGAATAGTTCCATCACAACACAACAAGGAGATACAGTAACACACCTCTTTCATTAACAGTAAACCTTTTTAAAAAGCAGTATATATTTTCTCACTGGTTTAAAAACCAGATTATTACATACACCACTCTCATTTTGCACATAATTGTCATGTACTTTACCTGAGGTGTAACATGATGACTATCTGTATCTGTGCTCCACCATATCTGCCTGGTGTGTGAATTCTGGCTCTGACAGTTCCTCCACCTCAGCTACATCACTCCAGTTCATAATTGGTCTCTACTGGTGTTTTGTCTCACGTGTGCAGTTTTATTTCTTAAAATATAAATGAATTAGTAGCATAAATATCCTTGAAATAGATAGCAGACCTGTCCAGGGTGTACCCTGCCTCTTGCTCAAAGTCAGCTGGGATTGGCTCCAGCTTCCCCCGCGATAGATAAACCGCATAGCAAATGGATGGATGGATGGATAGCGGCATAATTTAAAGCACTGCAACCATTACCAGGCGGTTACTAAGAATGCAGCAGCAATGTAAGGCAATGTAAGCAATCTGCTGCGTTTCATGTTGCACGCAGGAACGAACCCACTCGGTCACGTCATCGCTGCCGTCTGCCTCCATGGACTACAGTTCATCAGCTGCCAAACACGGCCACTGAGGACTGCGATTCCCAGCACTCCTCTGCACTTCCATGTTCCCAGTCTCCTGATTACTAACGACACCTGACACCAGGCGCCCTTATCCAGAACGACTTACATTTACATTTATACAATTGAGCAGTGGAGGGTTAAGCCCAGCAGCAGAGATAGCTTGACAGTGGGATTTGAACTCACAACCTTCCGATCACCTTCCGATACCAGAAATACCATATCTGACTTCACTAGTTCTTGATTCTAGACCTGCAGCATTTTGGTGCTGGAACCAAACATCTTTTTCCAGCTGAGTACCAGCTCTTTTACAGTGGGAAAACATGGAGCAGTTGGAGATTAGGCACAAGCATGGCGTCTTCACTTTTGAAAAGGTTTGTAATACTCACATATGCAGGGCCCAAGTCAATGACGCCCCTCAGTGCTGGGTTTCTTGCAGCTACGTCTTGCACATCTGTCCATTACAAAAACGTCTGTAAACTAAGAGCTATAACAGCTAAATATTTAAATTAGGTACTGTGACATGCCACACTTTTATTATATTTCACTGTAGATCTTCTAAATCTAAAACTTTCAATAGGTGAGGCTGACAGCAACCATAAATGCAAATATATATCACATAATTTATGTTTTACAGTGGTTTTGGAAAACTAAACATGCTGGAAGTCTAGAATTAACGTCAAAATCGGGATTCTGCTTGAAGCTGTGTTTACTGGAGCTCAGAATGCGGGTTGTCTCTGTAAAAACATGCAATGCTTTAATGTCTATATATATATATTTATGTGTCATATGCAAAAGAAATTCATGGTGAAGTAAAAAGAAAACAATTGACACTATATATAAATTAAATGATACAATGTGCAGGAATGTTTCTAAGAACTTAAGAAATATGGAACTCTCCTAAGCAAGAATTATGATGAGGTGTTCCCACCACAGGAACTGGAACAGTAGGACTGCAGGAAATGTAAGCATTACACAAAGTAACAAGTGACTCCAACATCACATGTATAATACAACTATCAGTTAACACTTAATCTATAAACAAAGCAAGGAAGAGGCTATCTTTAATGGTTACTGGAACTAGGAAGTAAACTTCAACTAAAACAGTTCCTCTGGTGGAAACATGCCTAATGTTCCTGAAAAGGTTCCTATAGAGGAAATGCAGAAATTATAGTAATGCCTCTTGTGTATAGACCTGTCAATATGATCATTATTTCCCTGTCAGTCGGGCTTTTTATCATTAATCTGATAATTAGTTCTGCTCTATTGCTCTGAATACAACTGAGGACGGCATGTATGGTGTATATGTAAAGCTATGCCTGTTCAGACAAGCTTTGTGCTTGAAGGATGAAACTTACACTGCAGGTGGTGGTTGAGTCTATCGAGTGATTGCAGGAGTTTCCGTTCCTCCAGGGAAAGAGCACTGAGGCCTTGCTGTGACTGCAGGAACTCAGCAGCTCGTTGGGACCGAGCCGAGTCTACAGCAACCTGCGCATCACCATCTATCACAGACAAAACAAAGCTGAAGCTCTAATATTTACAGTTTACAGTATTGTTGATTGTCTGGATTCTACTTATTGTTCAGATGTAACAGAATCGTGTGCAATACCTTTATCTTGCACCATCTGGTCAATTTTGCTTGTAGTTATTGGCACTGTAGCCTACAATCAAAATATAGATGAAATATTCACAAACAGTGTGACTTGTAGACATAACCATTGCGCTTTAGTCCAGACTAAACACAGACGGTAAAAATCAATTGTCACTTATAATCCAGTTCAACAGAAGTTCCCTGTCCTCAAGGAACCCTGAAACAAAACCCTATTTTTGGTCAATTCTAGTATGAGAAGTCTATTATCACTGTTAAGCAGGGTTCTCCAATTATAGGATTACACATGGTCAAACACACCTGATCTATAAATAATAACCTAGCACAGTTCTGGTCAATGACATGAGGATGAAGGTGTGTGTTTAAATACATAAGAATATTAATGTACCTGATAAAGAGCAGGGGGTTTCCTGTGACCTAATGCTGCAGTTCTGTTTTTCACCATCTTATTCTCCAGAGTAGGCCTTCTCACTGGACTCCTGACTGATTGCCGCAACGCAAAAATGGATATGAAATGTAAAATGGTCTCTTTCATTCATATAATCAAACCGAGACAACGTCCTGAAAAGATTCTTTCACCTCTAAGGAAAACTCAAGGTCAGCAAGTTAAATTCAAACGACCCAAAAATAGCTTCCAACATTACAGGATTAATAGCACATGTGAGCAACTTATGATGTACTTCAGCTGGGGAATATAAAGCTTGTCACTGAGAATCTAAATGCACAGACCGATTATTAAGGATTGTGAATCATAACAGCCTTTTGAAAGGATGGCTTTGGCAAAATTAATATCACACGTTTGTGCCTTTGGAATACTTACCATTAGAAGATGACAGGAAAAGGCCACCCATTCTTGCACCTTTTTTGACACCACTGAACATGCTATCACCATTGATGGTAACATGGGACAAATTGGCATGAGTTTGAGGCAAAGCAGACAATGGTCCATTGTGAGTATGCAAGCTTTGTGAGTCACCTAAGTAGATTTTTAAGAAAAAGATAGTGAGAGAAGGGAGGGGGAAGAAGAAGAAAGAAATTGGTAATAACACAAGGGAAAAGTCACAAAAAACTACTTTCACTATAAGTTTTCATGCATAACTTCTTATATTGTAATATAACACAATAAAGGACCCAAAAGAAATAGCAGTTCTATCATCATGTGGATTCATTTCAGAAGGGTAGTAATCCCATAAGTGGTGCAGTGTTTTACAAAGGGCCAAAGCAAACAGACACTACTGATACACCTCTACAAAAAGGAGCCCTTTGCAAAACCTCTAGAAAAATACCCCCAAAGAATCTTGAGCAAAGCTGCTGAACTTGCCAACACACAAAGAGAGCTCAGTTCTTTCAATAGACTCCTGTCTGACTATATGACAAGGTGCAATGAAAACTTGTGGACATCCAGCAGTCTGGCAGCCTGTGAGTATTGCATTATGTTGCTGGAATGTGACATATCTATAAAAAGGATAAGATGCCCGATTTTCTTCTTATTTCAGCAAGTGAACATGTGCAACACTACTGCTTGATTCCTGATTCAGTCTCACACAATTCAAATACACAGTCGATTTACTAACCATTTATCAATTAAATTAAACAAAATTTTGTTGCCTGTGCAATGACACAAAAGAGACTTTTCTAATTATTGAAAAAGTCATGAAATTATTTGTTAAGATGATGCAGTTATTACCATCTTTGCTGGCTAAGGCACTACGCACTCCATTCCACAGCAGAGAGATCTCCTCATCAGTTGGTGTACGATCCAAGATACCTTTCTGAAAGCCGTTACTGACACTGCCTACCTGGCCGTCTGACTGGCAGAGGGTGCTTTTAGACGTAGGCACATACATGCAGGCACAGGAGGATGAACCTGGGGTCAATATAGTGCCTTGATTTGTTTTGAGAATGTGGCGCTGAGGTGCAGACTGACCTTCTGGATAGTCCTTATAAAGAAATTGCTCAACTGCCAGATGTGCTTTACCTTGGGAACACTCATCATTGTTTCCTGTTTTGGGTATGCACATCATGGCCTGACCTGAGTTCCCCACAGTTACCTCAGATCTTGGAGGAGGCCGAGGCACCAGGATTTTCCCTTGGGTTCCGACCATATGTTGCACCTGACTATAAGATTGTGGCCTGATCATGGTACCCCTCCGGGCCTGGGATGAAATGGTGCCTGAGCCAGTCCTGGCTGAGTGGGCATGTCGGGGAACCAAAATTCCAGAAGTGCAGGAAGCTGCTTTTTCAATTCTGGATTCCCCTGTGGCTTCCTGCTGCTTTCCTTTCTGGGGACCAAAATCTGACCAGGCTTGTTGGGTTGAGATGGGGTCAGCTGGGCCAGACTTGGTCATTTTGTATTTTGGTATGCCTGAGGGTATGTTCATATACCCTGAACGGAATGATCCCTGTTGATGGGCCAATAAAGGCTGTTGAGATGGTTGAGTTAATCTGTGCTCAGTTTCTGCCTTTTTGCTTAATTCTTTTTTCACAATTTCCGTATTTTCCCCTCCATTGCTATTCACCTCATCAAACCAGCGAAGTTTCTTCTTAATGCACTTGTTGATCTCTGGCTCCCTGCCTTTAGACCGCCCGAGCTCCAAACTGTCCCTAATTGCTAAGGCCACTTGCTTGCTAAAAGTAAAATGGCCTGGGGTGTAACTGCATTTGGTAGCTCCATCCCCTATGCACTTGAACTTTTTCTTAAGGATTCCTTTCAGAAATCGAACATTTTTGCTTTTGAGGTTAATATGGTTGGTCAAAGAGTACCCTGATGTTTTGTCTGGTTCAGCTGTCATTTTGGAAGACTTGGGCAAAATGGCATTTGTCAGTCTGCTATCACTGTATTCATCACCTAAGTTTGGATGTTCTGCTCTCTTATATTTCTCCAAGCTCTCAAATTGGGTTTTCCTCTCATGAACTAAAACACTATCTTCATTTGTTTTTTTCTTAGTGGACTGGAAAGATTGCTCTGCCTCTACTGGCTGTAATTCTGAGTTCTCCAAACTGGGTGTGACTTTGTTCAGATTAGAAGAACGGCTGGCTGTCTTGGCAGATGGCATCTCTGACAGATGCTTAGTGCATTTCGAGAGCTCACCAGAATCAGAGTTGGACTGTTTAGCCATGCTCAAATATTCCAAGGGTATGGTATTTGGGGTTGTTTGCATTTTGCAGTGGGCTGCTACTGTGCTTTTGTCCCTTGATATGTTCTCCTGGGTGGTTGTGCCATACTGGTGCTCTGTATGTCCTGAATCAGTTGCAAGCGCCTGCTTTTGGAAAAGGATAATAGCTTGGAGGTTGGAATTCTGGGACTGGCCTGTAATATTGCACTGCTCTGCTGCTTTTAAGAAATTCTGGATGCTCTGATCTTCATCTGCTGTCTCATCTTCTACACGTAAAGGTGTTGAGGAACGGGAAGAACTAGGCAGAGGCTGCTGACTCATTACCTTCTGCAGGAAACTCTTTGGTGGACAGTGGTCAGATGATGGCCTTGGGCAGTTTAGCTGTCCCTGCAGTGATGTTGGCCTTCTGGTATCATGGACTAAAGGGGGATCCAAATTGTCAAGTTTGGCATGAGCATGCTGAGGAACCTCCTTCTCCAGGCTGTCCACACTAGACAAGCTTTCCACATGGCTAATTTGAGTTTCACTGTGCTCCTAAAATCAATACAACAGGACATTATTGTACCGAGTGTCATGGATGCATATATCACCCATGTGACTGAGTATGTTTAAACTAACTATCACTTATGTTACCACAGATCATTTTTGGTAGATAATAGGAAAAATTCCTTTGTATTACAATTTGTCTATAAAACATTTACGAAACATTTGTTCTTATAAGTTAACCCTTTAACTACTAAAGGTGGCTCCATTGGAACCAGTTGCGCATCAATTAGCATTTCTCATATTCACGCAAAAAAATTGAAGCAATTCCCACAAAATAAATATGCACTTAAGGGGAAAACGCTAAAACTAAAAGCAAAAAACAACATCTTTACCTAGACAGAACACAATTTATGGGCCTAAAAAAGTGTGCTACAGGGGTTTTAAAAATGTAAAAATTTGAAAATAATAATAAAAATAAAAATAATATGCTTATGGCGTAACTAGTACTTACATACAAAATGATAAAATAACAGGTAAGTCAGAGTTCATGAAACTTTCTGGGAATCCCAGGAGTTGGTTTTCAAAGGAATAATATTTACAGACAGCTGATGATGAATACCACATTTGGGGTTAGGTTGGACTTTGAAACATATGATTTCTCAAAATGTCTTACTTTAAGGAAAACAAAAGCCCTCCTTACATCCAAACATGATTATTGCTGCTTGGTCCTGGTTTGAATTATGGGATTATGTGCTGGCATCTACCCATCACAGGTAACATTCCACTGTGTGTGGTGTGTGTTGGAAGGTTGTTTATGGGGCCCTTGTGCTTGTTCAGACAATGTTCCAGCTCGCTGTTTCAGGTGGAGCTCAAGGCTAGAATGGAAGTGTCATTTCTTTTTAACCAGTTCTTAAGACAAATCCACACCCCTTAGCACACACCCACAGGTTTTTCCCTTCAGACACCCACGTACTCTCCTCAACACACACCCACATCACTATTATATATAACTGATTTTTCTATTTGTTCAGGCTTTATTGTGACAGATTATTATTACATCTCAAAACATAATACTAAAAATGTACCCTCTGAAAGAATTGGAACAGCAAGGCCAGTTCTTTCATTTTGCTATACACTGAAGACATTTGGGTTTGAGATCAAAAGTTGAATATGAGATGATAGATCATAATTTCAGCATTCATTTCCAGATATTTACATCCAGATTTTTCAAGAGTTCAAAAAATACTGGAACATGTGACTGACAGGTGTTTCTTGTCGCATTGTTAAATTGTTTACTTTTAACAATGAATAGCCCTGAATGTCTACTCTTGGTTTGAACCCTGGTTATTTTGGCGTTGAAGACAGCACTTCTTGTTAAAAAGGATAAACCAACATGAAGACCAGAGAGCTGTCTTTGGGAGAAGAGCATGCCATTGATCAGAGCCGTTGAATAAACCTTTGGCATGACTAATACGACAAGTTGGAGTGTACTGGGGGAAAAAAGAAATCAGTGGTGTACTAACAACCAGAAATTGAACAGGCCAGCCAAGGAAAACAACAGCAGTTAATGACAGAAACACTGTGAGATCTGTGAAGAAAACCCCAGACACAACAGTCAGTGACATCACCAACAACCTCTACAGGGCAAGGGTGAACATATCATAATCCACCTTTCAAAGACAACTTCAAAGGCAGAAATATTGAGGTCATGCCACAAGATGCAAACCACTCATCAGCAGTAAGAATCAGAAGGTCAGATTGGAATTCACAAAGAAATACAGCGAAGAGCCACGAAAGCTCTAGAACCAAGATGAACCTCTATCAATGTGATGGAAAGGTCAAAAAGTGTGGAGAAAGAAAGGCTCTGCTCATGATCCAAACCATATAAGCTCATCAGTCAAGAATGGTGGAGGTAGTGTAATGGCTTGGGCTTGCATGGCTGCTTCTGGGACAGGTTCACTAATGTTTATTGATGACACTTGGTATAAGCAGCAGAATGAATTCAGAAGTCTACAGAAACATTCTGTCTGCCAATTTTCAGAGAAATGCATCCAGTCTAATTGGGAGGAACTTCATCATGCAGCAAGACGATGATCCAAAAATACACTGCCAACATAACAATGGACTTCATCAGGGAAAAAACAGTGGAAGGTTTGGACTGGCAAAGTCAATCACCAGAACCTAACCCAATTGAGCATGCATTTCACCTCCTGTAGAGGAGACTGAAGGAAGTAACCCACCCAAAACAAAACAACAACTGAAAAAGGCTGTGATACAAGCCTGAAAATAATAATAGTAAGTGTTATTTACTTTAATATAATTTAATATACTTTAATCTGTTCTTATACTTTTGCTCACCCCGATTAGGGTGGTCTACCACCAAAGGTGCCAAGTTGTTTAACACAACTAGATGTAAATATCAGGAAATGAAATCTGAAGCTCTGCTAAATGTAGCTCAAACCCAAATATCTTCTCTGTAAAGCACAAGCAAAAGTATCGGCTTTGCCGTTCCAATACTATCAGAGGGGACTGTATATTCAAAAATCCCAGAAAATCCAAGCCCCTGTTAAGATCGTTACAGATCTACCTGTTTTCGAAGTTGTTCTTGATCCTTCACTACATTCTCCTGCAGCTGGTTAATGAAGAAGAGATGGCTAGCTTTAAAGTCACCCAGCGTGGCAGAGGCCTGAGCTGCAGAAACTGCACGTAAGCTCCGAGGACCGCTGGAGCCCCCTGGGGGTTTAGGGGAGGGAGAGCAGTTCCTATACAACAATAGCAGTGATTGATGAACCAGTGCTGAATACTGGGTTCTGTTTTACTAGTGGTATTATAGAGCTTCAAAATACTTCACTGAGGATTTGAACGTGAAACAGCAGAAGTACGGATAAGAGAACAGTAAACTAATTGACTAATTATAGATGTGCAAGTTTTAGCAATCTGGTTAAAAGGTATTCTTTTAGTAATAATGTTCCATCCAAGCGACAAGCATTTGTGCTGTGCTACCTACCTGCAGATGGTGGAGGTGCTGTATAAGAATGAAGAGTGATGATCGTTCGAGGTTTGGGCTCCCTGAATATTACTGAGTGCTTCATCCATGTTAGGTATTCTTGTACTAGAGGCTAGAGCATAATAATAATAATAATAATAATAATAATAATAATAACGAGAAACATTACAATCATGTAATTAATAGAGAAGCACACTCATGTCTTAAGACTGCTTTTTAAAAAGAATTGTCCATGTATGAATAGGGGTAGAAAACCTACTGAGAAATTATAGTTAAGTGAAAGTATAGATATAGATATAAAAAGTATATTAAACTCAATTAAAATCTGAATTATCCGGCCAAAACTGTACTCAAGTGTTAAAAATAAAACGTGAATGTTTTCTCCTGATAACATCATTCATTATATGCAAGTTTGGTGGTCATATGCATATATTATCCACTTTCAGACACAGACACATTGTGTAGCATGAGCAGGTGAAGGATTGGCATGATTCTTTAGTTTTTCCTACACTGATGAACGTGATTTGATACTAAACTGAAATAATTTGATTCGTATATAACATACTGTCACTGGCTGGATGAGAGAAGAAGAGACCTTTGAGATTTGTAATGAGTAATTTGAAGGTGTAAATAAAAATGTATTTTCTTTTTACTGTGGAAATGTAAGAGTACAAGTACAATTTCAATAATGCTCAAGTAAATGCTCAAACAAATACACATAATAATAATAATAATAATAATAATAATAATAATACCTAAGTGTAATAATGAAGTACAATATTTTTCCACTCCTGATCTCTAGTGCAATTCAGTGACACTTAAACCTATTATGTAGTAAAGGTATCATAAACATACAGTATATGTACAAGACTCACATTATACTATATAATATATAATAATTTTTTAAACAATAAATCTTTGTAAACTGTGAGATATTGTATACTAATGTACTCCCCATTTAAAGACCAGGGATATCTAGTTTTGGAAAATCTTAATCACAAAGGAGCAATTTCTTTATCAGTTTGTATTAACTTATTAAAAGTTACAGTATTGATATACTAGAGATCAAACAGATTTATTTTCAGAAACGCAATATCAGATGAGTAAATATATGCATTTAAATGCAATTTATAAGCAAATCAATGAAAACAGTACACTCTAATGTTTGAAATCATACTATTATTGGATTTATTTTCATCCAACACCTCTCGGAGAACCCAGATGGTCCAGTGGGTTTGAGGTGTTTGGTGTTGACGATAGAAAAATGTACCTTTGTTTGCCAAGATGTTAAAAATGAAATATGAATAGGTATTTTCTGCCATAAACAGTTGACACTTGAATGGTATTACCCACATCCATTGCCTTAATGAACTGGAATGGGTAAGAGACCAGACACAGATTTGGTTGTCTGTGGACATAGGTGACAATGAAGGTTACGGAAGACTGACCTGCTTTTCTCCTCTGAGATGGAGGGAGGTGAAAACGCTGAAAACGCTCTGTAGCTTCCTGCAGTCTCTGCTTACGCTGCAGGAGGATGTTCTCCCTCTGCCTCTGCTCCTGAATGTCCCGCTGTCGCCTCCTGGCCTCCAGAGCCCTGAGAGGAGTAGAGGTGTAAGAGACAGACATTTAAATACATATTATATCCATCCATCCATTATCTATAGCGCTTTATCCGTCTGGGTGGCGGGGAAGCTGGAGCCAATCCCAGCATCT
>JAQQZR010000037.1:17995196-18013690 GCA_030068235.1 Notoglanidium macrostoma | reverse complement strand
GCATTAAGAAGGAAAGAAATTCCACTAATAACCTTTTATGTCAACAACCGCTCGACTAAGTAAAGAGAAACAACAGTTCATCATTATCCAGTCTCTTTTAAAGTCATAAACATAAAGAAACACATTGAATTGGAAAGTGTGTCCGAACATTTGACTGGTTGTTTGTATTATGAAACAAAATATGATTTTGTCAATATTAACACCAGCACTGGTGTATATCATCGCAATACAGTCATATCATTTAGTTTACAGCTCAAAAAACACATTTAACTGTGCCGTACCTATTGAAAGTCATAACGAGGCATTCATATTGAAGCTTCCTGAGTCTTCAGTAACGTCTCTGAATGATTCTGTAGCTGCAATGAAACGAACAGGAAATATATGTAGTTAGAAGAGTGAGAAATCCAACTCTTGTACAGTTGAACAGATCGTTCTGTGGGCTGGAACATTTTTTTCCTCTTGTCCATAATGTGGAATAAATAAGGATTCACTATTCAGTTGGTTGAATGAATCCTACAAAGTGGACCAAACATATCTTGAGCACCCTACATGTGTCTTCTTTTCTTTGGCTCAAATTCTGCTGAATTTTTTTCCCCCCTGTTTTGTCAGCATTTTCTTGATCGGTTTTACTCTGAGAAAATGTTTTTACTGCACAAACTATGGCTACAAATACGCCTACAAAGGTAACGAGCTAATCTACATGTTCACATTCTGCAAAGAATGTTTTCAATAATAAACCTGAGACTATCTAGATTTCAAAGGACAAATAAGCTCCCGATATTTCTATGTTTATCTAAAATCTGTTCCAATATCCCATATATGTTTATTTACAGGGCTCTAACTGTTACAGATATTTTGTCTCCTCATCTTGTAAACAATATTGTTAAACAATCCACGCAAACCCTGATATGGTTTCCACGTTTGCAGCCTCGATGAAACTTTGACCACGAGAGACCGTCTCCCTGGTTCAAACTCCACCTTATATCAGTGTTATGTAGTCGGGATCGACAGATTATTATATTATTATGCGCTTTATCTAATACTCTCTGTTTAGAACAGGATCTGCTGATATTGTGTGTATGTGCATTGTTGGTAATGGGAGTGTGATTTTCACCCCTCAGCTGTGGATCGATAGTTCAGGAAGCGCTCCGAGCCCAGCTCCGGAGAAGAAAGAGGCGGACTTCTTTGACGAGCACTCTCAGGTATGCCGCACAGAGTCATGACTTGACGCGAGTTGTTTGTTCAGGTGGTAAAGATCGTACACTCGTGTATTTGAACGTATAAAACTAAACCATGGCCTCACTGCTGCATGTTTGTCAGGCTGGCAACAGTTGGGACATGGCGTCTCCTTCACTCTCGGAGCAGAATGGCATGGTCACCCTTACTCCTCAGCTGGAGCAGGACAGCACCAAAGTGTCCGAGTCCCTCCCCACCCGTGAGTACGCTCCCGTACATGTTCTCCGTCTTCAGTGTCTAGGCATGTGCCAGTAAACAGTGATCTGATACACCGCTATATTTAACACACAGTGTCGTCGTAGCCTCTACAAAACAGCCACCACTACTGCTGTGATTGTTGGGAAGGCAACATTTTTGAGATACATACTGTCTAGTGTGTCTAAGAGCATTTATAAAAAAAAAAAAAACACTACACAAAATAAACTTTTAGCACCAGAAGACGGGAGCTGTATTTTTCCCCACTGGGAACTGCAGCTTTGTTTTTCATTTTATTTTTGTTAAATCATTTGTTCAAAAACAACGGGTTAAAATTAAATTGCCAGTAGGTCCAAACAGTTCTAGGGACTCTCTGAAAGGAACTACCCACTGGGGAGCTCCCTCCGAGAACTGCGTACCTTCACGGACCGTTTGCATTCGCACTGGCAGTAGGAACGATGATGTGACGTAAGCCGGACGACGGCCGCTATAGCGACATCACTAGTTTGTTGTTTGTTTTCATGTAAAATGTGCATCTTTCGCATAAACTGCGCAGTGGCCGTGCAACCGGCATGAAAATTTCATCGTGCCAAATTTTTGAAAATGTCTAGATTTCCGCCACACCCTGGCACGCACGTGTGTACTCGACACGAAGCCCTGCAAACCTCCAGTCACACTTTCATGAATAGTTCCCTTATTGGCAAGCTGCAATGTCATTGTTGTGCAAGTGTCAGGGTGCCTTTACTCAGTGACGCTTCTCGTTTGGTATGTTGCAGCCAGTATACGCTGGTAAATATCAGCTGAAAGTTAACTGTTTCCTCCATGTTGGACTTATGTATAATGATGATGCAATTGCTTTTACGGTCATCACTGTATCTGTTCCAGTTGCCCGTCTCCAGGATGTGGAATATGTAATAATATAAACCAGTTTTTGTTTTTAGTTTCAAGAGAAAAAATGTCTTTAAGACCCTTATTTTGGCCGTTCATCTGGCGAGAGTTACATGTAGTATGAAAAACACAGAGGGCCGAACTTTGCATCGATTAACTGTCCTACTATTTGTGTTAATAGTGTTTGTGTTAATCCTCTTTTCTGTACCTCACAGAACTGGATGATGGACCCAGCACTGATGGACTGAACACGGATGCAAAAGCCACTATAGGTGAGACTTCATGTTCTGAAAGTGTCCGTGTATATGTACACATTAGACTGTCCTTAGGGTCACAGTGGAATGGTGTTTGTGCAGTCTTGAGACATGTAGGAATATCCCTGTGTTCACTCCTCTACCTCAGCAAATAAATCCCAAAAGCAGGTCAAGCGTTTCAAATATGTTAGATTTGCACATGACGCAGTTATCACTCCTGGATACAGACTTAAGGACCTGACTACTAACATTATATAAATTTATTAGTATCCATATAAACAGTCGTAATAATGTTGCATACTAGACCTTGGCTATAAATTGGATTAAGACTGCAGTTCATTAAAATGATTAAATAAAACTCAGTTGATCGTCTTACTTCAAAGCCAATTACATTTTAATATTCATTCATTTTCATTCTGTTATTCCTGGTGGGGGTCACAGAAAAGCAGCAGGCTACTTGGGTCAGTCCAGATTTCAGTATTCCCATCCTGGGATTCCAACTCCTCATGTGGGATCCCCAGACATTCCCTGTGAGATATGATCCCTGGATTATCATGAGTCTGCCCTGGGGTGTTCATCCAGTGGGATGTGCCTGGTACAGCTCTAGCAGGCCAGTGGGCATACTTGTAAGGGGCAAGATCACCTCAACTGGATCCTTTTGATTCAGAGGAGCAGGGGCATTACTCTGAGGCTGTCCTAGATCATCAAGCTCCTCACCCTATCACAGAGAGTAAGCCCAGCAACCCTGCAGAGGAACCTCATCTCTGTGCTAGCGATCGTATTCATTTGGTCACTACTCACAGCTTGTGACCATAGATGAGAATCAAGACCCTGTCATGGTGAAGGGGCTTCTGTTCTTCTGTAAACACCAGGGCTAGGTCACAAGGAGTTCCTAGCAGTGCCACCCTTGGTAAGCTGCTCTTATCGTGTGATCCTAAAGACACACATGAAAGTGTACCCTGCCTGGACTAGAGATACCAGGCTCCAAACCTGGAGCCAGACAACGGGGGCGGTGTCCGTAGGTGAACATCTGCCATAACGCTGATGTAACGAATACAGCTCGGCCTGACATGGAGATATGGAGCCACCTTGTTGGTCTGAAAGATGAGTGGTGGGTGTCTGCTGAAATACCAGGCAGCAGGCACATGATGGTCAGTTTTAGACTTGACACTTGCAATGGAATTTCACGTTAATAGTTAACATTATCGTTTATCAGAAGAGTCTTAGAGGAAAGTGCCTGTCTATCCTGTCTATAATCAAAACCCAAACTTTGAACTCCCGGGTTGTGATGTAGACTTAGTATAAGAATGCATGAAATAAAAAAAAGGTTACTGCTTAAAATGATTATTTCCCTACAGCTTTGTTTCCTGGATTCATGTCACTCAACTCTTTCAGTTCTGGGTAATCTTGCTCAAACAAAAGACAGCTCCAGCTCACCTGCATGGGAAATCTCGAAATCTCAATTCGCATTTGGTTTCCTCGTTTCGTACTTTAGCCTGAAATCTGTCCCATTTCTGTGGGAGTACCCTCAAAACATTCACCATGTCTGCTATGATCCAATGCTATGTTCCCAGATAGACGTCATTTGTTTGTTCATACCAAACTACCAAAAAAAGAAAAAAAAAAAAATCATAGGAGCGACGAACACATGACAACATGAACGTTAAATGGTTAAATGGCACAGGACCTCCATCAACACTTGGACTCCAAAAAGCAGGAAAGAAAGAGCAGGTTGTATAAGAGAAGCGTGCATCAGCAATTCCACTATACCAAAGAGACCGCCAAAAAGGTTGTCACAACCTCACACTCGCTTTTATACCGTTTTAACCTTCACATCCAATTCACGTTTTTATTCATATTCATGACGCACCTGCACATTTTCACCAATCTTCAGTCAGCCTGCATGTGGATTGACCTTGTTCCAACCATCATAAGGAAGGCTTCTTCTTAATTTGAATTTGTGAAAGCAGTCCCTGCTGCTTGTCTGAGCCCTTCATGTGGACCCTTGTGTGTAACGTAAGGAGTTCTGTGAAATCACATCATAACACACCTTATGGTTGTGAAAAGATAGGGACATTAAACTCTTTCCAACAATTGGGACAAATTATGGCCAAGTAGCAGTCTTGTATAATTTGATTCTCTTGAGTAACAGTGATGTCTGCTCTGTTGATGTAGACAACTCGATGAGATTGGCGTCTGACGAGCCACAGCCTCTTAAAGGTGATTCGAGTGGTTTGGAATTGGCCTCCTGGCTTGCTGCATTTCGGCAGCATGTTCCTCTGCATGATTCATGCTTGGGTGGATTGTAACCCGCCTGCTCCGATGTCGCCTGTCTTCAACTACACATTAACTTGCAGCCTCCTGTCTCGTATTAATGTCTGAATTGTGACCTTAATGTCTTGCCAGTGAAGTTGTAACAAGTTTGCTGCTAATGGCTTTGGTAACCCTCTTGCAAGGTGATGAGCTCTGAAGTGGCTCTTAAAGTCTAACCTGCCATTTATGTTTCAATTTTTAAGCAGCTTTTTGCTTTCCTTGCTTATATTCTTGGGTAATTGAATTCAGGTCAAATACTAAAAGAAAAACTCTATTGCAAATAAGCCAAGTTTTTAACCTTCAGTGTTGACTTTAGCTGGACTTTCGGATTTAATCTTAAAACCTGTCCCATCAGTTACAGTAGCCAAACTCTAAAGTGCGCTCATCCAGTGCATTAGTCCTAGCTGTGATGCCATCAAAAGTGCTTTAGCTGCGAGGTCGAACCTCTCTGGACCGCGAGCTTGTTATCTTAAAAGTCTTTTTGAATACAGCCGATGCACACGGAGGTCCGCTGAGAGTTAATGCACCGGAATAATGAGATTAGACATGCTTTCTTTCTCGTTCAGTCTATGGAGTGCATATTTGCTTGCGTGGTTAATCAGGCCTAACTTCTCCATTTGTTCCGTTTAGCGGGTCTCGGAAGGCTCAGGCTTCGTTTAGCCCGTTTGTGTAAAGTTGGCCATGCCATGATATGAGCATCATTAGCGCTATCAATACTAATAGGGTGGT
The DNA here is from genome assembly GCA_030068235.1 of Notoglanidium macrostoma. NCBI lineage: Eukaryota > Metazoa > Chordata > Actinopteri > Siluriformes > Auchenoglanididae > Notoglanidium > Notoglanidium macrostoma. The sequence continues at coordinate 18,008,075 of JAQQZR010000037.1, read as the reverse complement.
GTATTATATCAAGAGAACTGCAGCCTTGGACTGTTATTTCTGCACAGTTGCCTTTTGCTGGCTTGGGTTTTCAGAAAGCTCAAATGAATGTGCTTTTCTTGTAAGTGATCAACAAGAAGAAATGTTCACATGTTAACATGACATGCTTTTCATTTTCTTTCTAGAAGTGAGACCCTCCATTATTGGGAAGAAGAAGCCGGTTGCTGCAAAGAAAGGGGTAGGTGTTAGGATTTTCATCGCCTTTTTATCCACCCAAGATGCAGTTGTAGATGCAGTTTTAACCAGCAGGGGTCAGACTAGCATCGAACTTTGCTGCTCAGGCAAAACCTAAACATAAAGGAACCCTGATGCTGCTAACAGCCTGAAAAAAGCTCATTATTATTATTATTGCACTAATGTAAAAGCTATCGGTGACTAATCATATCATGACATTTGGTATTTGCTACTGTTAATTCTTCCTAATAGCATATTCAGAGTTTGTTGACATGCAGCGACTTTTCTGTTCCATTTCCGTTGATTCGACTGACATACACGGGCTTTCCTAAATAAGTGAAGATGGATACGCTCTCAATCTACATGAGAATGGTTCTTTATAATAGAACACCACCACTATAGTTGAGAAAAGTCTTTGTCCTGATGCATATTTTGCTATGTCCTTAGCTTGGGGTGAAGAAGGGTCTCGGCGCCCAGAAAGTGAGCAGCAAGAGCTTCAACGAAGTGGAGAAGCAGGCACAGGTGGCCGAGAAGCTGCGAGAGGAGCAGGCAGCCGAGGCTAAGAAACATGCCGAGGAGTCAATGTGAGTTCACAAAGAACACCGAGAAAACACGGAGTATTTATGCCAAGCTTCGGCGTCATCCAGGTCATTTAACTTATCATTGCTCATCGTAACTGTTAATAGTTCTACCTTTTGTTAATGACAAATTTAGCACGTAGCTTTATTTAATTTAGTTCAATAAAAGACGAACGTTTTCATTTTCTGGGTTCCAGGCCTTGCGTGTTGGCTTGTGCTCGTCAGTGATGAGTCGACCAAATTCTCAACAACAGTTAATCAGTGTCTGATTCATAATTAACAACCCTACTGATAAGCCACGCATTTGATAGTTTATGGAGATGCTTAGAACCATGAAATTAATCCAAATAGTTAGATGTTTTCACTTATCCGAGGCGCTTCATCAGCTAAAAATGTCTTATAAACTGGGACGCTGAAGTGCTCCTTGTGGATGGTCGACCATATCCTTTAGTAATGTAAGTGTGTTCTTATCGACTGGAAGTGGTAGACATGAGTAAGCAATAAAGCAGAGAACCAGATGGAGTCAGTATCAAAGACAGTATGTGCAAGGATATGTTCTCGAACAACAGAAGAAAATTGTCCCAGTTTTAAATATTGCTTTCTTAAATAATACACATCAGCCAAGAAATGTGATATTACTGTATGATCAACAAGGAAACAAAACGGTTCATACTTTTGGAACTAATAGAATATAAATGTTCTTTTCTTTGTTGTGTTTTGTTGGTTCAGTGTGGCCTCAATGCGCCTGGCCTACAAAGAGCTGGAGATTGACAGGAAGATGGAAGAGAAGAGGCTTCAGAACCTGGAGGGGAAGAAGAGGGAGCAGGCTGAGAGGCTTGGCATGGGCTTAGGAACCAGGAGGTAACTTGATATCCTCTGTTCTTTGTTACAACTCACTCTACATTCTGCATTTTTTCCCTCTACCTTTAAAGGCATCTTGACCAGCTGAGACATGTTTGTTTCTTTAGTTTTTCTCTGGAGTCATGTTGAGATAGTGTAGATAGGGCTGGGCAGTACTGCAAACAAAAATGTTTGTTTTTTTTTAATTTATGAGCAATTCTTGATTACAGTATTTTTAGTTCTTATGTAAGGCAATTGGAAAATGGTTTTCTTTATTGGAATGGACTTTGGAAAAGCTGTAACATCTATAGCAAACATTGCAAATTAAACGATTCTTCGAAATATAGGATATTTAAATAAAGGTTGTTAAAAAAACAAACAAACAACAACTATTGTTTACACTGTTTGCTGTCGCTATTTTTGCGCCACTTAGTTAAAGCCTCTTGCTGGACAGAATGGATGGGGACCGTGTTTTTCACTGCATGAAATGACACTGCAACTGAGAAGTCAACTGCAGGTGTTCTTTTCAACTCCAAGATCCTTCCCCTGTTCAATCTAAAACACTGACTATACAGTTCGCTGGGGTGCAGGAAGATGTACATCATGCATCACAGTTCGTTGGCTATCTTGTTGCTAAAAAAAAACAAAAAAAGATGGATGTTTAGGGGTCCAGTCTTTCTACTTTGTTCGTTCATTTTGACCGGCGAATTACCACCTCCTTTGTATTGGTTTCAAATTTTAAATAGCATTTGTAGATATTTTTTTATTATTAAAACATGTACGATGTCTGCAAATATTCTGAAAATCATGTTCAAACGTCCATTCAAATTACTTGTGAAAATTGCAGCAAATTTAGCATGTACATAATGGAAAAGAATTCATAATATTGCGCTTAATGTTGTTTTAAGCAAGTATATTAAGATTTGATGACAGAAATGTTAATATTTTGCTGAAGCAAATGTTAGACACCAAACATGTCTGTGGATTTGTTAGCAAGCCCTTGACATGCTTGGTGACTGCAGGAAAGCAGAAGCGCAGAATGTGTTTAAACACTGTTGGTCTGCTTGGGTTGGTCAGTGAAGAGGATAAAACTTATGGATCTCCTGTGTATTTTATTTACATTTAAATTTATTTCTTCTCCAGTGTCGTGTCACACTCTGTGATGTCAGAGATGCAGGTGATTGAGCAGGAGACCCCTGTGAACTCAAAGTCCTCCTCTCGCTCCAGACTGGACATGTTCGATGAGCCTGGGTTTACCTCCGGACCACCAAAGTAAGTGACCGGGCCGAGCTGTCGATGAGTGCACTTTAACAATGGTGTGTGTGTGGGTGGGGGGGTGTTCACATCTACATGTTTTTTTTTTTTAACTGACTGGCAGGTGCAGCAGTAATTGCCGATTGCACCAACGCTATGATTCTGTTTCTGTTATTGTTTTTTAATGTGCGGTGAAAAAACGTCCTCAAAGCCTTACATGTGTGTGTGATATGCCTTGGCAGGTACAAGGACAACCCCTTCACCACAGGAGACAGCTTTGGCTCACGGTGGGATTCTGATTCAGGCTCTGCCTCCTTCTCGTCCTCCTGGGCTCTAGAGAAGGAGGAGCCCAAAGAGACTGAAGTCACCATCTCCAGCATCCAGCCAATTGGGGAAAGGTTTGTTAGGCTATAGGCACACAGGCCGATATCGATTTACATAATTGGCCTTAAAAAATATCGTCAGGGTCAAATTGTCCTGGTTATTAAGTGGCTGAATGGATGGTTGAGAGGTTTATGGTGGTGTGTCTCAGGTTGCCCAGCAGAAGGAAGCTGGAAGCTTCCGTGCCCGTCGCAGAATCCAGCGAGGCACGGCAAAAGTTTGCTAATGCGAAAGCGATCTCGTCTGACATGTTCTTCGGCCGTGAGAGCAATGCTGAGGTACCGATAGCAGGGAAGCACATACCTGTTCACTGCTGGGAAATAAAATGAATCAAGTTTAATATGTCAGTCATTTTGTTTTGTTAAACTCGGACCTCTTTAATGTGTGTTTCAGTATGAGGCCAAGGCTCGTCTAGAGACCATGTCCAGCAGCACATCTATAAGCTCTGCTGATCTGTTCGGGGACGGAAGCAGCCGCCCGTCAGGTGAGCATGAGTGCTTTATGGAATATTGTGTGTAATTGAAAGACAGACCACTTGTGCTTACACCGATAGAGGTGTGTGCGTTCTGTAGGGGGATCAGGATTCGACAGTGTGCTTCCCTCTGGACCGGACATGGCCCAGTTTAAGCAGGGCGTGAAGACTGTGGCTGGAAAGATGGCCGTGCTGGCTAACGGGGTCATGAACACCATTCAGGTAAGGCACGTCGGGTCTCAGAGGAATGATTAGTGTGACTCTTGAATTGTGATAAACAGCTCTGACAAAAACCGTCATACTGTGCAAGTTGCACAATTTATCGCTTTCCAAACATAACGCCTGATGACAGACAGACACGTATCAAGGTTGTCATGAGAACTGGAGCAGGAACAGTGTAGTTAAAAGTATAGGCATAAAGACTCTGTCTTAAATCCGTGCAGCGGTCCTGATATCTGCAATACAGTACACTAATCCGAGTTAGGAGGCGGTTGAGACTGAATCACACAAGAGCTACCGATCGGAAAGGGTGAAGGACAACACATGCTTCCTCCGAGATGTGTAAAGCTTAGCCAACCACGTAATACACTCAAAGTGAAGTGCTATGCAGAAGAGGCCAGATATGTGAGCTCACCGATACTCGTGATTGGCTAGTGTTGCTGGGATTGATAGACGATAGAGAGTAATGCCGTCCCGCCCACCCAGAGACTGCGGCCTGTTAACTATGGCTGGCACTGACATTGACACTGACTTTACTGCGATTTGAACTTCCAACAGAACCTCAATGACGGACCTTCTGCTCCACTTTAGAGTAAAATAATTTGGCCAGGAAGCAGCTGAGGGTGTAAAGGCTACAACAGAGAAACCGTAATGGAAAGTAAAGCTGGCAGGACAGTCGGTGGTGTCTGGGGTCACAGACTTGTAAACTAAAAGAGGCCAAGTGAGAAAGATGGCGTTGGAGAAGATCAAATGGATCTGTTAAAGAGCACGAAGGTCCAGGGCTCGTGGAAAGAACTCTGGTGTTATAGTTTGTTTGAAGTTAACTATATGATGAACAGATGAAAAAAAACAAACAAACTCTGAATTTAGATGTGTCGCAATACCATGATTGTAGTTTTCTGGACTTGAATGTCATGGCAATATTGGGCTTGCAGTGATCTATTCTTTTTCTGTGGCAGAATGAATGTCCAACATGCCTACACAAGTTTTAATTTATTTTGGGTTTACTGAAATCAACACAAAAATATATCCACAACTACTTAGATCATTAATTCAGTGGTGCTGAAAGTTACAAAACGTCTTAACTTGCAAAGACCATGGGCTCTTGACTTCCGGTTGGTGATCATGATTGACTACAGCTTCTCTGCGCACAGCATAAAAAGGGTTTGTTTGACAGCACTCATTGGAGTGACCAACACATAGTACAAATGTGGATCATAAGATTTACACAAATCTGCAATGTCCGATGTCAGTCAGATGAGACAACGATGGAGTTGTTTGGCCACAATAATGCAGTGTTAAGCATGGTGGTGGTAGCAGCATCATGCTCTGCGGCTGTTTTGCTGCCAGTGGAACTCGTGCATTGCACAAAGTGGATGGAATAATGAAGATCAGCATAACCTCAAACCATCAGATGAAACTTGGACACAACTGGGGGTTCCAGCAGGATAATGACTCCAAGCACACATCAGCGGTGGTTGTGGAATGAGTAAACCAAGCTTAAATCAAGTCTTGGCCTCAGCCATAATATGTGGACTGTGCTTTAAAGTCGGGTCTGTACCAGGAAGCACAAAAATAAAATTAAACTCCAATTCTGCCAAGAAAAGCGGTCAAATATGCAACCGGAATTCTGCCAGAAGCTTGTGTCCGGTCGAGGTGAAACTTAATAAGGGACATTTAACCAAATATTAGATGTGTTGTAAAGTGTATTTTAAAGATGCATGTTGTACAATCATTCATCTCCAGAAAAAGAATAGTTCAAAGACATCATTGAAAGCCCAGTGATAAAGTATATATGCCCAAATGAGAGACAAAAGAGGAAAGAAAAAAAAAAATCCTCTGCAGAGAGTTGAATTACAAATAAATGAGTTTCCATAAATCCGTGTTGTTGAGGCAAAAAATGTGAGGCATAACCCTAAGCAAGGCTGATCTCTGGGAAGGAGAAAGGGAGGATCTAAGAAGTTGCTTTTACCATATAATTACAACAATTACTTCTTATAGTCCTTTTTATCATTATAGGATTTAAATAATACAGTTACCCTTATGCATTATTAACTACGTATTAGAAGCGAGTCCAGATTTTAGTTCTAGCAGCATCAGAGAAAAGTTTCTGTTGTTCCTCTCCCAGTCATGTTCAGTATTCTCCGAACTTCCTCCTTTTCTCTTTCAGGACCGCTATGGCTCTTACTGACAGGACTGCATGAGTCGAACAGGAAAGGAAATGACATCAAACAGGACATACCACACTGCTGACTGGATCTGGCTTTGTTTTTTTTCCTCTAATGCATTGTACCTGAAGCACAGAGGGAAAAAATACAGAAACAAAAAGAAAAAGAGGAGACGGCACAACGCAGGACCTCCTTATCTCTTCTCCCAGTCTGCCTACAGGCCTTTGTAGACTCTCTCATACACACACATACATACTCTGACTGTCAGTATTTCAGTTTCCTTTCTTTTTGGAAATGTTTTTATTTTCTATTATTTTTATTTTCCAATAACAAATCCTCAAAGGTGTTTGAAAGTGTGATTTTCAGAACTGCAGTGCTTTCTGTTGAAACTAACCGTGCCGGCTTTTTTTTTTTTTTTTTATATGCAATATTACTGGTCTGAGATTTCATAGAATTGATTTAAGTATTCTCTATGAAATACGTATACCCAAACTTATCCTTAGCTCTTCAATGTTTTCATAGTTTTTTTTTTTTTTTTTTTTTTTTTTTTTGTATTTAAGTGGTATATTCTTCCTGGGCGTGTGCATTCATGACTAGTACGTTCACCTGACACACAAAGGGAAACACAAGATGGTTAAAGTTCATTTGGAAGTTTGTCAGGTGCAGTGACTGAAAATGGACATTGCCCTAATCTGAATGAGTGAGGTAGCTTTAGATGTTCGAGATCTACCAATTTGAGATGTTTACGAATGTTAATTAGGACGGAGAACGAGATGATGTGCAATACGTCACCCTCGCTCGTGAAGGTGGACACATCAGATTTTGCTGTCTGAAAATCATTTTGAAAAGCGTTGTGATTTTGTGACTTTTCTTCAAGCATGCTCGTTTAGGCCCGTGATCGTACAAACTCCTTTCAGAGCCCCAAATTAAACCTCAAGCTGTCATACTTTTAACAAGCTGCAGACGGAGCAGAGCAAATCTTGCCGATCTTATCGGCGCAGGAATCGGGTTCACGGACACGACGAGGCGTCTGCAGCTGCTTACACGTGCATCAGTTCTTACACTGGTGTGAATTTTAATGAGTTCAATAGGATTAAAGATGAACTGAACGATTTTGACAAATCCTTATGTGATCCTTGCTACTACATGCATTATAAAACCTGTTTTGTTTCCTCGCTTTCGGACTGAAACCTGATTGAAAAATGTCAACGTCCGTTCTTGAAATTTGTCTGCTTGTCCCTTTGTGTGAAATTGGAAAAAAATAAAAAATAAAGGACGTTAATTCGACTTCACCAGGAAACAGGTGTTTATTGTAGATCAGTGGGGGGAAAGAAATAAAGATTTGTGTAAATAAAAGTTGATATGCAACCATTTCACATCATTGTGTAGAAAAAGAAAGCACAACATTTAACAAGTCCCAAAGGAAATAAAAAAGTGGTATAGGTTCTGACCCCATGAAGCTGCTGGACAAAATGAAAGAATCAGGGCTTTGATGTGGGTCTACACTTCAGTGCTTTCATGCGCGCTCTTTCACCGAGAGCCTTTCATCTAGTCTTCTCTCACACATCGAACAAGTCAACCTGTCCAATCATGGAGACAGAACGAGGAGTAATGGGTAAGCGCACAAGCCCAAGCCTACAGACTGATTCTCTAATCACGGGCTCCATCCAGGAAGGGTCAGGAACCTTCTGATCACAGATAACAAAAGCAAGTCGTCTTTCAGGATGAAGGGAAGGGAGCTGTATATTTATAACCCCCCGAATACAAACAGCAGCTCTAATTCATCATTTGCACAGAGAATGGTCAATGAAAAAAAAAAACCCAACCATTTATGAAACAGTTGGGCTGCATAATTAATCGCGTTTCAATGGAGATCATTCTTGAATCTGATTCAAGAAATGTGTTGATTACTTTTCCGTAACCGCAGCTTCGACAGTAGTTCTGGCTGTATTTCAAATCAGGTTTTTGTTAATGCTCTTGTTCTTAGACGTTACGATTTCTACAGTAACGGCTAACATCCACAGCGACTTGTATCTTGTACGTGTTACTCCAGGCTGGTGATGGAAAAACGGTTTATAGCCGATGTAAGTAATAACAGGAACGTCTTTAATGCATAATCCACAGCATGAACCATAACTATAAACTGATCAACAATTCTCTTTAGTTTAATTTTAGAATTTAAAACTTAGAATAGCATGTGCTGTCCTGTTTTATTCCTTCCGTAATTGACTTGCGAGATGGCTTAGCATATGTAAAGCTGGCCACTTTTTAACTGTATTAAAACACTGGTTAAATCATGAGCTCCCAATTCGTACGTTTGCATTACTCAGTTGTATACTTGATGCATTTCCTTTGTTTTGCGTCTAATCGTGTCAGTAGCAAGACGAAGCAATACTTCGCATGAGATGCTCAATGGGCTCCGTTTATCAATCGTTCGGTAACGTCGTGTCTAAGAGTTCGCGTGAGCCAACCTGGACTGAAAACTTTCCATCGGATTTACAAAAGGCTGATTTTCTTCCTACCCGGTTTACACGTTGATCGCCCGTAAAGTGCAAAGCGCGTTCCTGACACGCACGTTAGCATTTAGTGACGCCAACAAAACTCCATAAAAGATAAAGTGCACAGAGAGCTGGAAACGTACAATGACGATTGTAAAGGAAAAGGCAGAAGTGGAAGTTATTCTGACTCACTTTTACGTCAATAAAAGTTATTTAGCAGCGTAATCTAGAGCCGAAATGTGATTTAGGTGTATATTTCTTTTTAGTCAGGAGAAGTAAATGGTGTGAGGAATTCGTTTATGTCTTCTGGCTGTGCGCAGATCAGCCTGTCCTCTGTTTATAAGACGCCATTTCTTTTGTTGTAATTGAACGACTAGCTATTTGTCCTAATTGATGCGTTGGCTCACTTTCTTTATTTATTAATATAAATGACTAGATTTCACAAAATGTTCTTGATGGTACTCTTTTGCCGAAATCATGGGATTTCCATGAATACTAAATTTCTTGTGTAAATGCTCCTATGAATGATTTCGGAATAAATCTGTTCGTATCAAGCTTAAAGGTTTCTACATCTAAAAGGAATATATGTAGGCTCAGTCTGGTCCTAAACGAACCCCCTACCCAAATGTGGTGAATAATCATCAATTATGATTTTTGACATCATTGTGCAGCCGTATAAGAAAGTATACTGTAGGTTAATGTCAAGCAAATATATTTCCTTATTAAACACCATGTAAGCTCCCTTACTGCTGTTTAACGATTAATAATAATAATAATAATAATAAAAAAAAAAAGAATGTGCTTGGCTCTTGCTCCCTGCATTTTTTTGGCCAACTCGGAGAGAAACTGTAATACAAAACAGTCAGATTTCTTTCCGTGGCTGATTATGGCTGCTGCGTATTTTGTTTAGTGAAGCTTATAATTTCTAATAAAACCACATTAGTTGATCCAAGCATTTGAATAAAAGCTATTATTTTCCCAAAGAGCGCATCTCTCTGCTAAAGGATTCTGTGCCACAGAAAGCATCTGATTCAGCATCGCGGTCCGGGATGGGAACTCGGGCCAATCCTCTGGCATTTTACCTGTCAGATGAAAATGTCAGATTTATTTTTGGAGCAGTTGAAAAGCGAGGATGCTCGATAACTGCATTTGTAGCATACTCCTGAAACAACAAAATGATGCTCACCTTCTTTGGCGAACTGGATGAGGTATTTTGTGAGCGTTTGCTGAAACGCTTTGTCTTTAGAGGTCGTTGTGCCGAGTACCATCTCGAGGCTGCCGAAGAACGTCAAGCCGTCTATCATGTGGGAGGAGAAGCGGCTTGGATAAGGGAGCCAGGAGGATGAATTGGCTGCTTTGGATGGAGTGTAGGTCACCAGGTAGCGGTACACAGGGCTCTTCAATACCTCTGGAAATAACCATAAATGTAAGAGATAAAAGACGACGGTTCAATTCAGACCAGCGTACGTGACGTCAATCAGGTGTTTTAATGGGCTGAACATACATTTGTCTCAGACTGTAATATTTACGCTGTTTTCATCACATTCTTATTAACGTCCTCTAATGACTCCAAGGTGGCTGAATTGTAGTATATAACTGCTAGAATTATAAATGGCTTGGTCACCAATTTTCATTTTGGTGGACAGATTTGATCCCTAAGCCGTACAAAGGGCTCATTTATTAAACTTCACTTGAGCTCATATTATTAACGTGTTATTATATATTATAATATTATTATTTATTATTATTTTGACATATTATTTCGTGTCAAAAGTCATTCACAATACTGTCAGTCAGTTGATCTGGCTGATTTCGTCATTTCAGGCTTCTGTTTTCCGGCCCAGAAATTAGCCGGAGCCAGTGTTGCAGAAACAATGTTGTGTTTGTTGGTTTTTTTTTTGGCGGAGGATTTTAAATTTTACCACAGCGACCAAAATCTTGTTTTGGTCTGATACTGCAAATCAGAATCACCAGAATAACAAATCACCTTGTTAGTTTAAGGTCTTTTGGTGTGTTTTTCTGGAATGTAATTGGGCTAGAAATCTGGCTGGCAACCCTTGCTGCTCAGCCTTGCATGCATTAAAAAGAAGTGTTTTTAAGATCTGAAAGATCTTTAACACCTTTTGATTCATATCATTTATAGATGATTAAAAAAATAATAATCATTTGTATCATTTTGGATTTACAACACACAAGAAGAAAAGAACCACATCAAAACGGGCGTTTCTTTTAAAGGTCATAATGCCGAGGGGTTTCTGTGGACCTGCAGCTCGGTTGGCCAGGTAGTTGCAGGGGCAGCTGGCTCTCATATCGGACACCAAAGTGGTGTAGAGTCTTTCAGGACAGCGGTCCCTGGTTGGGCATGGAGCAGAACTGTTATATAGCCTCAGGGCCTGGGATAGCACATCCTCTCCAAATGGCCTCAGTTTCTCTACATACAGGAATAGAGTGAGAGGGGATGAGAAAAATAGGAGTTTTGAGATTGTGCTTTAGGTATTATAGTAATAGCCCTAACTAGGATACCTGAAAGAAACCACTGGTAGTCGTCCCATGTCCAGGTGGAGATGTTCTTCATTGGAGGACTGAGAAGAGTGGAGAAAACAGAAACCCATCCATACATTTATTGCCATGACTTTGTGTTGTCCTGATGGTTAAGAACCTAACAAATGCCGTCTGTAACATTTACCTGTAGTCAGTTTCTTGCTCTGCTGTTCCAACCATGAATGGAACGTCATTGTAAAATCCACCTTTCACCAAAGCTGTCGAGAGAACATGACCATCTAAAACTGCAACAGGACCATATGAATTCCCTTTAACAGGGATGTCTGTTAGTCCATCTTTCGCCCAGGATGGGTATTCCTCCCATGGAATGGCCTGGGTAGGCAAAAAGGGAAAATGAATTCTTTAAATTCTTCACAAATTACAAACACACACCTTACACACAAGCTCTTGAATCAAGCCCAAACTAGGTAATCAAAGTCTGTGCAAGCTTGACTAATGGTGTTTTGGAAACAAGAAACAAAGACAAATGTGGACTGGATGGGAATCCTCAGGATCAAGAACTGGGGTTGGATTTAAGGTTCAGAAATCAAATAAACCGGAAGAGTGTATTTTCAGTCTTTCCACTTGACACTGGCTATGGGGTTAATCCTGCAATTGATTACCGGTTTCAGGTGTTTTGGAAGCTGAAAAAGAAGACAAATGATGAGAATGGGTTGGATGAGGATCCAGGGTTTGGCTGTATGCATCTCACCTGGAGGATCTGAGATATGTTGAGCTTTCGAAGGCAGGTGGCATCTTGGCAGCCTGTTCTCTTCAAGAACACAAGGTTGCCTTGTTCGGCCGAGTCCAACGAAGTGTTCGCCACGAATGAGGAACTCATTCCAATTGCTCGATGAAACAGACCCTTAGCTTGAGGCGAAATCATCAAAGCCCACACTGATGTTTCCCCTTGTAAAAGCATTAGAAATGGTAGCACATTATTCAGCTAGACTTACCAGTGAATGCCTGCAACACAAGATACCATACATGGTGAACCTGATTTGTTAGGGCACGTTCCTGTAGGACAGGAATGTTCTTAGATAAACATCTATTTTGTGACGAGCGTGTAATGCGATGCAGGGTTGCACAACATCTTTCCTGTTTGGACAGTGGAGGGCTTTTTAAGTGGCTCAGAAGTGAGAGAACCAGGAGACTCGCATCCGTCAGATGGCAGGGGTTGGTTAAGAAAAATGTTTTTCCACGAACAAAAAGGCACAGGGATCCAAAAAATACGTCATGTTATGAGAAATCACATTCACCATCCTAAGGCACAGATAAAACGTAACTGGACAACACTACATAGTTTACAGTGCAGTATGTAGATATGTTTATACTACCATGCTGTTGCATTCTCAAATATGATTGGGTTTTTTTTTATTCATTCCTCAGCGCAGCTGAATGCTTGAATCTGATTGGTCAAGGAGGTATACATTATTTTTGTACAACAGCATGTCTTGGCCAATATTAATGTACTAACAGCAGGAACATGTATTGCAGAGGCTCCACATAACCCAACACTAATTTTTAACATATATTAAAAAAGAATGTTGTTAAACAAAATAAAATGCGTAATTGTTAATGTGGTCAGTTTTTGTTTGTTGGCTGTTTGTTTTTTTTTTAGGAGACATCTATGGAAGGCATCTCAGTTGTAAGCACTTTACAGTCCCAGCTCAGGAAAGGGTAAGCTGTGAGAAAATGCTGCTATAGCATACAGT
>JAQQZR010000037.1:17968021-17985268 GCA_030068235.1 Notoglanidium macrostoma | reverse complement strand
GCTGGGATTGGCTCCAGCTTCCCCGCCACCCAGACGGATAAAGCGCTATAGATAATGGATGGATGGATGGATGGAACAGAGGGCGAAGAGCCCTGACAGACCCACCTTCGGGATGAATTGGAACACCGACTCTGCACCAGGCCTTCTCGTCCGACATCTGTGCCCAACACCTCTAATGCTTTTGTGGCTGATTGAGCCGAAATTCCCACAGCAATGTTTCAAAATCTAGTGAAACACAGCAAAAATCACACCTTAGTGACTTAAAATACCTTAAATATAGCAAGAGATTTTTTAAAAACCTATTTCCAGACATTTCTATTAATTTTAAGCTTGAAATAATCTTATTTTAGTGGCCAATATCAGTAATTGTATTACTAGATAGAACTTTATTTATTTTTTTAATTTATTACTAGAAAGAAACAAAATTATTTACCAATAGAATAAGAAAAGTCTAAAAATAGGCTCAAAGGTCCAGTAAGTAGGATGTGTGGGATCTTTTAGCAGAAATGGAATATAGTATTCATAAGTATGTTTTCATTAGTGTATAGTTATCTGTTACCACAAATCCTTGTGTTTTCGTAAGCTTAGAATGAGCCCTTTCTATCTACACAGGGAGCGGGTCCACCTCTACCGGGCCGCCATGTTGTGCCTCTACGGTAGCCCGGAACGGACAAACCTCTAGAGTGTGCTTTCTGTGTTTTGCGTTTTTGCATGTTAATCTGGATGGAAGCACAACAAAGACGAAGAAAGGAAGAAGAAATAAGAGGAATGAGTGTTTACTGGTGCTGGATAACAAGTCTGAGACCCCAAATTTTGAAAAATGAAGGATCATACTTATTATTTAGTACGGAAGAAGCAAGGGAGTGTGAATGTAAGCAGTTTGAAGTACGCTATGGGCACCTGATGGCCACCATATGTTCTAATACATGTTACAAGGGAGGGGTAAGGGAGAAGCATTCAGCTGGTTGAATCCTAGATAGTGGACTTTTAATAATCTTATATTTGGTGTATTACAATCTTATGATAGGAAATACAAGATGAATTTGATCGCATTTATGATATTTTCAATTGAAGCATGGTCAACTGGCTACTCTAAATTGCCCATAGCTTGTGAATGTAAGCGTTTGTCTATCTCTGTGCTAGCCCTGTGACAGATTGGCGACTTGCCTGGTGTGTATCCTGCCTCTCGCCTGAAATCAGCTTAGACTGGCTCTAGCTTCTCCCTCACCCTTAATGGATAAGTGGTCTAGATAATGGATGGATGGTATAATGGCTGGTGTCCACATTCTTACAGCCATATCATGTGTAGCCTAATACAGCTCTTAAAGAAGCTAATTTATGGAGGAGTGAGTTTACAAACTCACTAACATTTTCTTTTTTACATTTTTGTGAATGCAAATGTTAAAACTTATTTAGTACAGTTAGAAGACTTTATAGACACACCCCATTCCTGGCTGCCCATAGTCAGTGTATGCTGTATGAAGATTCTTTTTGTCAGGGATCGAGACAGTTCACGCTCACGTGTGTGAAAAAGACATCTTATTTATTTAGTGCAAAGACAGTCATTTTAAATTAGACTTTGAGTTATAGACTGTTTTGGAGCGTGCACTCGTGGGATCTCTCCTCATCGTGTTTTAATATGCCATTATGATGAAATGAACCTTCTGATCTCCATGTTTTGAAAGGAAAAAGCTGAAGAAGTAAATCGCTCTTCCCATCATCGGCTGATTTATTAAATTCATAAAGGTGTGTAGGAAATCCATCATCCATGTCTCGTATTGGATTTCAGGTTTTCTTCTCCCCCCCCCCCCGGACACCTTTAATAAAATCATGAATATTCATAAACACAGATCATTTCCAGCCATTGCACAAGTCAGTTTTACTCGATTACTAAAATGAGCTTTTAGTTAGTTCACAGTGAAAAACAGAGGACGTACATCAGTTCACTTCTTATAATGCTGGTTTGACGTAAAGGGGGTCCAGAAAGACAGGATGTCCTCTGAAAAGGCCTTACAGCTTTTATCAGTTCTACTCAACCCACTGGTAATACCTCAGTTGGAAAAATCTCTCAACAGCAGTCATGACTCGAGCTCAGCAAGCAGGTTGAATCACTGTCCTGCTGCGTGAAACATGATCTCTTTATAGGAAAAAAAAAAAAAAATCTAACCGAACAGAATAGATTTGTGTTCTCATAAGAAAGTTCTCATTACATGAACAAAGAGGTGGTGTAAAATGTGGCACTGAGAGAGTTGATCAATTGTACTATACAAAATAATAATCATAAAAAATATTCATGTAAACTGAAATGAAAAAGAAATAAGATGACGATGGTTTTCTGAACTGGATTATTACCTGTCCATTTTATGATTTCCATAAAACTCGGTCATGCTAGCTAAACACATGGAAATAATATGTTGAGTTACAGAGCTTATACTTCGTCTACAACTCATCTTCAACTCAGATTGTCGCAGGATGTTCCCATATGTACGTGTGCGCATGTACGTGTGTGTGTGTGTGTGTGTGTGTGTGTGTGTGTGTGTGTCCATGTGGTTTTGCAGCAGGTGTAAGCACTTTGAGTCCTTTATGCGTTCAGGTCTGTATGACCTTTTCAGCATGTTCAGCCTCAGCCCCAATTATAAAAGTAGATCTTCTGCCAAACGGGTAAGTATTCCATCAATGGACCTGAGCAGACAGGAAGCAGACATCATTATGCCATTGCAGAATAGCGAGTACACATGATATTCTTAACCGAGCAGAATATGGAAATGTATCTCACTTACGTGCAACTAAGCCTACTCCAGGAATGTAATCGGCCAAGAACCGGAGAAGGAAGAGGATCTTTGCTCTGTGGTTATAGAAAAATAATAAGAACAAAAAAAAAACAATACCTTAAATTCAAAAGTTTTCCAAAAATTCATATGGTAAAGAGTTCTCTGATCTGATAAGTCCGGGATTGAGTGTTTTGGCCCAAAGCTAATTTAGTACTAATTAAAATGATTTTTTTTTTTTTAATTTTGAATTAAAAATGGGCACATTTGTACGCAACCAGCCGTTTTTTTTTTTTTTTTTTTTTTTTTTAAACATTAAAGAGGCTGGCTCGCACTTCCCAGAAACCTCTGCGCCGGCCATTTTCGAAGATTCCGGAAACAATCCGGAACAATCCAGTGGCGTCCCGGTATGCAGATTTTAAACTGTAATGTAAAACTGAAGATATTTGGTCAAAGAATCTATATTTTAAATTCTCTTCCATTTTCAGATGGTTATTCCATATGGAATGGACCCAAACCAGTGAGCGGCGTGAAGGAAAGAAAAGATAAGGCACATTTCATTCAAAGCTTCCACGTACGACAGATAGATGGGAAGAAGGATGAGATGGGTTTCAAAGGGATCACTAAGAGTGAATTTGCAGACATTTTACTGAACAGAGAGCTAGCTAGCAACGACGCATTGGATTCTGGGAAGGGTGAGACGTCTTGTCTAACAGGTCAATCAGTTTGCAAACTATATTGATTTTCTCCACGGCAATATTTTAGGCCATTTTGCATATATTAATCTACTACAACAACAACTAAACAGCCTTCATTAATTCATTTCCCAGAATTCTTCTTCATTTATTCCTGTATGCTGAATTTCTAGTTTTGCCATTATAGTTGATATTATTATAATGTTGTCTAGGGGATATTCAAAAGGAAAAATAATCTAGATTTCGGATCAGATTGTTCAGCCAAACTTCCAGCATTTCGAAAACAGCTCAAATAGAACCAGCCACTACAGAACACATGTAATTATCCCAAGCACTTCAGCTAGCTGTCTAACAAAAAAAACCCCAAAAACATATAATCAGGTTTTCAGTTTCCAGTAAAAGGCTTGTTTAGATGAACATAAAGTATGAAGGGAAACGAGAACAGTTGATTGTTAGAGTGAAAGAATTCAGAGGATGTGTTTTATGGCATTGCGGACCTTTAGCCTGCTCGGAAACTGCCAGCAAATAAAAGCTAGTTAATGCAGCAGCTCTTATTTTAGAGACTAACCAGTTAGAAGAAGCTCAACAGAGTCCTCCTTTTTTCTTTTCTTATCAACAGATGGATTGTGAATGTCATGGAGCTTAATCTTTAACTCCAAGTAGATTGAAGTCCTGCCACACTGAAATGCAATCACTGTCCAAGCGCAGCCCAAAGCCGCACTTGGGGCCACGGCGATAATCAGAAAATGGCCTGAAAGCAATCTTATCCAGGTGGTATTTCCATCCATTTAAAAGAACTCTATTTATGATATTTTACTGGTTCATTTTTTTGTATCCATTGTTCCTGAATTAACATTGAACCCAGCTTTTACTGAATTATTAATATGATAAGTGTTCATATGATAAATATACACACAGCCAGACATACAACGTGAGGCATTTATTTATGTTCTTAATGTGTATGCCTTAATGAAAAATAAAATGGAAGCTCTTACATATCTACCGCTTTTACTAAGTATGGCTACAATATCGCCCCCTACTGGATAATTCACACAGGTACGCTATTTCCATTCAGCATCATTCCTGCATACTACGCACACTTTAGTTGATTAAACAGATTTAGTGATACAAGAGCAATGTAATAAAGGTTTTGCTTTTCAGTGTCGCAGCGTGTCCACATGTCACCACTGAAACATGATAGCATTTGTGTATTGTATTTAATGCTTTTTTTTTTTTTTTTTTAAACCCACATTTTCTTTTTTTTAAGGCTCCATGCTAGTGACCGGAACGTTCAGAGTTTAAACGCCAAGATTGCCAGTGAACCACTGTATATCTCTTAACCCCTATCCACGCTGCGGTACGTCGAAATTAGATTTTGAAAAAGGCTACAACTGTAAAATGGCACACACTTACATTCAGTGGTTGATTGGATAAACTAAATTATACACTTCACTCAAACACTTACTCGGAATATCGGTCATAGAAAGGTGAGCGGAGCAGGTAGTAGAGCAGGAGGAAGGCGCGTCTCCTCATCTCTGCCCTCTCTCTGCGGTTCAGCGTCTTCATTGAGTCAGACAACAAACTGAAACTGTCCACAAACAAAAAAAAACAAAAACTGATTTACAAACTGCCATATATGGTCTAACAGACAGCCAGAGGAAGAGAATGCTTTCTTTACCTCGTTATCTCCAGGATGCCAGAGATGAGCCACGGCTTCCAGGAGTGTCTGCCACAAAGTCCTAGAGCGGTCACTGAGAGTGTAAAGCGTTAAGGAAAACGCACATTCACATGCATACATAGTTATAGCACGAATCTTTATCAATAGTAACGAGAGACAATACCACAACTAACAATAAAGTTAGAAAAAAAGGTTTTGATGAACTCAAGTCAAACACGACCGTATTCGAACACTTTCCCTAACCAAATAATAAATACTTGCACTGCTTCTACACCATTAAGTAAGGAATACGTGGTGTAAGTAAGTAATATACTTGGTGGTGTGCTGTTACGGGAAAACAATCAACATTGAGGTGTTGTGATGTGATGCAAAAGCAGAAGTGGTTTATTCTTCTTATACCATAGGACTTGCCAATGGTAACAACTTGTTTTCACAGATACACTGATTTGTTCACGGATACAGTGCACTATGGGTCGAGCGATGTACAGGGATTCTGCAATAGTCTCCTGCAGGCCCAGAGGGGTGGGGCTTGCCTGTAGGTCCTCCTCCTGCTGCCGCCGCTTCCTCGCTCTGTGAGGATCGCCCCACAATCTACTCTGCAGTGAAGACACTGAAGGAATAAAACAGAGGTTTGTCTGTCAGTTCGAAGCACTAATATAAACAGATCAGGCAGCATTTTAAAATGTAATCAGCTGTGCCACAAATCGGGCAACCAGTAGTTGATTGGGTAACCAGTTGACACAGATTGGGTAATGGCACAGACTGACCACCTATATAACAGAACTGGTCAGGTGGTCAGTCTGTACCATTACCCAATCTGTGTCAACTGGTTACCCAATCAACTACTGGTTGCCCGATTTGTGGCACAGCCGATTACATTTTAAAATGCTGCCTGATCTGTACTGCACATGACAACACACTGCATATTAACTCATGCAAACTAGAATTGAAATAATGACATTTATTTTCAGATTTTTAAACTAATATGAGTGCAAACTTATAGGTTTGCACAGCTTTATCTATAGAAAACACATTCACAACTACAACATGGGGAGCCTTCAGAAATACTCATACAGGATTTTTATTGCTGTTTTAGCTCTGTTGCTCATGACAGCGTATCTTCTTGTTCGACTTTGCTATGCTAACTGTTAACTTGCCAAAGCTGTGTGTTCTCACAGCTGTCCTGCCGTGGGTTTATAGTAAATCTCATAAAATGAAAATCTAACACTTTATACACACTGAAACGGTCTGATGACATTTTCAAACAATGTAATATTTGTTTACATTTCCATAAAGGTTTCTCTTCATTTCTATACAAAGCATAAACGCGCGCACACAGGCAGCATCAGCAATACCTGATCTGTGTCTCCTGCCTGATTTGCTGTCATGGATCAGGTAGTTAAGCAGATTAGTGGATTAAGCAGCATGCCTCCTGTACAAGCTTAACTTCCTGTTCAATTTGAAACACACTACAGCTGTGCTCCGACAGAAATATTACAACTTCTTACCATTTCTTAAAGGTCGCACCACTCTCCCTGAGCGCTGTCCAACGAATGTGAGGTCTTCCTCCATGCTGTCCTGATCTAATTGGGGAAAGATGTATGTAAGCCACTACACCTTTTTACATGAAACAATTTTCATTTGTTCGTCTTTGCAGTTGTAAATCCGGAGCCTATCCCGGGAACGCTGGGCGTGAGTACAGCCTCTACAGTACACTAGTCCATCACAGAGCTCCACGCATACACACATTCATTCACACCTATGGGCAATTCAGAGTAGTCAATTCATCCACTGACACGTTTTTAGGAGGTAGGAGGAAACCGGAAAACCTGAACGAAACCCATTCGGTCACAGGGAAGACATGCAAACAAACAAACAAAAAAAGCTACCCACTGCATCACCACGCTGCCTGGCATGCGTTTAAAATATTGTAGACCACAAGACTATTACACGCTCTAACAATGTGATGCAGTTTGGAAAATGTATGGTGAAAGATGATGAAAAAAGTTACATTTCTGTAACTCTTTACTGATATGCACACTTACCTCTGCTGTATAGCTGCATGTCTCGATCCAGAGGGATTATGGGAGGCGACGTCTGGATGCCGGATTTGTACCAAAAGAGTAGCAGGATGCGCAGGATGGCTCTGTGGATGTGGAGGAAGTGGATAATGACGATTTTGTTATCAATCATACAATCCATAGTGCTGAGTGCTGAACTTACTTTGCAATCTGAATGAGGACGACGACCAGCCAGCGCCCGGGTTCGCTCCACAGCTTAGCGGCTCCCATCTCAGTGAAGACCTCCACATACTCCAGGACAGAAAGCCAAGTTAGCAGCCTCTGCTGGGAGATAGACTATTGCAAGACACACACACACACACCGATCACTGTGAGCTGCTTTTGTGTAGGTCAAAAGTGCTGATACAGAGTATTTTCAAATGCCACCATAAACTCAATATAAGTTCAAGCTTTCTCTACGGAGCTCCATTAAGGCCAGTGTGAAAGAAGCCGAAGGTCATGAATTCCATCTCGTTTCCCCTGCGCCCCAGGCTGAGTGTCGCATTTATTGCACCGCTGAAAGTGCCTCAGTCTGTAAATGTGTTTATTTCTGAACACTGAGGTTGGAAAACTCAATGATAAATATGTCGCTCCAGCACAAATGAAGAAATAAAGAGGTCTCAGGATACTCGGATCCAACACACAATCTTTCGGTATTAGATACAATCCAGGTACAGAAATACAGAATGACGGGACTGGAACTCAAGCCAATGATGGAGAATACAGACAGCGATACAATATAATGCATTTTACACCTTTCAATGTGGTGCGATACATTGTGATATGTGACAATGTTATTGTAATACAATATCATTGGGCTGCTTTTAATTCTTGTATTTTCTGACACACTCAAAGAAAAAATATAGTCTGCAGAAATCACACACTTAAATGAGCACGAGAGAAAAAGAAGAGAGAGAGAAATCCTTCAATAGGATTGATGTAATTTCAGGCCACGCCTCCTTCACTAGGAGTGGCAGAATTTCAGGCCACGCCTCCTTCACTAGGATTGGCAGAATTTCAGGCCACGCCTCCTTCACTCGGATTGGCAGAATTTCAGGCCACGCCTCCTTCACTAGGATTGGCAGAATTTCAGGCCATGCCTCCTTCCCAGGCACAGAGATTGAACCTCTTTAACTTTGCTTCTATTTACTATCCTTGGCATCATTGTTCTTTTTGGAGATTGGGGATTGCCCCATCATATAGCAAACACTACACTGTGTGTAATACATAGGGCAAAATGTGGTCAATGATTTTCCCAGTGTTTTGCTTCTTGGGCTTAGAACACACTGTTCCCTTTCAACTCTCACAAATCAACTCATCTCCAAACAACTTTATTTGCGTTACTATGCCAACAACACACAGGCCCACTGCTTTCTACCAGTGGTTTATATAAGCGAACTGAGTGCCAGGAAAAAAGCTTGGAGAGAAAGAAATGGAGAAAGACGGACAGAAAGTGGAATGAGACTGAGCAAGAACATCCACATTAAATTACCACAGGCAGAGTCTTGGAGAGAGCCTTCCTTAGAATGTCATCATTCAGCAACACCAACAGGTTTGATGCTGAATACACTGCAAAATAAAACAGGCAAAGAAAGACAGGATAAAAATGACGCACTGATTCTCCCAATTTCTTAACATGTTTGCGCTTCCCGGTTTCACACAACTGCCAAGAATTTTGTTTACAGTTGTATACCGTGTCTGGTCTTGATGCAAGCACATTTTCTGAAATTGGCAACCCAAAAGAAACTGACTGGGTTGTTTTATTTCAGAGCTTGTGTGTTGGTAGGCAATCTAGATAGCCAAATGTGTGTGCAAAAGCACTGAAAAAGTGAATTTTCCATGATACGTCTCCTTTAACAACAAAACACAGCGTCAACCTGATTAATAATATTATCAGATATATATGAAAAAATGGTGCGCTGATATTTGCAGTATATGTTAATGAAACACAGTGGTCAAAGACCTGCCTAAGTTATTCGAGTTCAGCTGGCTACTCTAAATCGCATATAGGTGTGAATGTGAGTCTGAACAGTTGTTCGTCCCTGTGTTAGCCCTGTGATAGACCAGGTTGTACCTGCCTCTCGCCTGAAATCAGCTGGGATTGGCTCCAGCTTGCCCACGACCCTGACGGATAAGCAGTGTAGTTGATGGATGGATAGATAGATGATCGACGATTAAAAAATATGCCAATAAAAATTCATACGAACTCACAGAAACTCTCGCCTGGAGCATACTTTGTTCAAGAGCACATTTTGCATACCATTTTTATTTGCATATTTTCCCCTTACGCACTATCCGGGTCTGGCCTTGCAGCATAGCAAAGGCCCATTTAACAAAGAACATATTATTAATATTTTATTTTTTAATTACTCAGAATCAGCAACATTTAATGAGTTTAACAGGCATGTGAGAATAAGGAAAACACTAGTTGTACTACACAACGCAAGGACCTAAAGAGCAGATCAGGGAAACACGGTGAATAGAAATAATATGTTTATAGGAGTGACTCTTACCCAACTCTGACAGTTCATGAGAGTCTGAAAAGCGGCCTGTAACAGTAAAACAGAAGTTAGAAACCATTTTTCATCCATGTCATCATGTTTTTGTTTTTTTTTGTGTGTGCAAACAACTTGGTTTTTGACATCTTTACATAAGACCAATAGGCTCGTTGGCACATAACAAAAAAGTAATTCAGAACATACAAGAGGTTGTGAGCAAAAAAAAAAAAAAATATATATATAGCTATGTTTTTTTTTTTTTGTAAGTTACATTCTTCTATTATGCTAAAATGTTTCATTGCATATTTCTTTTTTATGGCCTTTAAGGGCTTCTATGCACAAAACACTCTTCATGAAAAACACAACTTTCATATACTTTGAGCAAATAAACATTTCCAAGAATTACAACGTTATTAAGCAGAAAATCATCTTTGCTATCATGCTTAGAAGTTAATGCCTGCGTCCCAAACCGCAGATTACAGTGTGTAAAATAAGTAAGTAATAGTATTGATGAAGTTAACTTTTAGTGACATAAATTATTGCGCAGTTTGCTGTTTGGGACGCGTCCCATAATTGAGTAAGGGTCCTGGGCAGCTACCTACAACTAGTAAGCTAGTCTTTAGAACTAAATTCCTGCACTGAAACATGCCAACTTGGCTTCCAGGCTTCACCAAACACCTGAACACCGTTTGACTTTCACTTCCTCGAAGCCTTCCTGACCTGCTATTAGATATGACAGAGTCCGCACTGCGCTCTCCAGCTGCGCCGTAACGCCCGGGTTCCGGGTCACATAATCCCGGTAGCGCTCATACAGATGTGCAATCCTCTCTAAATAAACTCTAGACATGTGTGCAGGCTAATTAGCGCAACATCACAGGAAAACCCATTAATTAAAACGCGCAACAGACTGTGACTGGCACTTCCGCAAAGCTATGCGCTTCCGGCAACAGCGTGACAACTTCCTGTTGAAGACGGAGCGGAATTTAAAGGGACCGTGCACCATTCAGTTTGAATCAGTAGAGATGTGGACCAAGTCGCATCTATGGACTGCTCTAGACTTTTTGGGTTTGCATAACACTAGTACATATCAACAAATTTATTGTAATACAATAAAAAAGACTGATGGACTATTTTGTTTTGAAAAATGGTTGGTTCAAGGTGAGGAAAAAAACCCCAACAAAAACCCAACAACACAAAATTGGTATTATTAGTGAGAAAATGTTGGCCAACTTTGTAAACACACTTACATGGTAGAATAGCAAGTTGCCTGGGCTCCTCACAGCTCCACGGTCCCTCAGGTACTGTATGTGTGGAGGTTCACATGTTCCCCCTGTGTCTGTGTGGGTTTCCTCTAGGTCCTCTAGTTTTCTCCCAACTCCCAAAACATACTCATGGATTACCTTCACTAAATTGCCTCGAAAGTGTGTATCTGTGCGCATGTAATGCGTTGCTATGGACTGGTATCCGATTCAAGGTGTGCATTTTACCTCATTCCCAGTGTTCCCGGGATACAGGATCCACCGTGACTTTGACCAGGATAAGGAAGTTACTGAAGATGAATGACTGAATATACAATCACAGACACTGCCCCATCACTTCTTAACTGTCCAGATGTAAAAGTATTATCACAGACAGAAGAGATCATTTATTACATTTGCCACCCTGAGAAATTACATACAGACATTTTAGGAAGTCTTTGCTTTGGTTACTATCTCAAGCTGTTATAAGATTTTTAACAGTCGCTGTCTCAAAACTGCAATTTTTAACAAACTGTCCATTCAAATATATAATACCTGTAGCATAGCAAACAATGTTAGCATAATTAGCACTCAAAGCAATTTCCCTTGAATTTAACAATCATGAGCAAACCTTTATTCAGCAGCTCAGCTCATTCATTAACATTGGATTAAAAAAAAAAAATGATAGTGGTGTATTAAGTCAGAAAACAATAATCTACACTTTTATCATTCAGTATTAAGCTAAAGAATTTGAGGCACAGTATAGGTATTTCTCAAATCAACCCCCAATTCTGCGTGTATTTTTCTATGCAAAGAAAATTAGCAATTGTATCGGTTTAAACCGAGACTAACTAACATCATTTGTAGAGAGACTACATGCATTTTTAAGATGAAAAAGTAAATTATTAACAAAATCTGGCTAAATTAAATATGTGCTAAAGTGGATCAGTTAGAAAATGTCTATACTTTCTTTAAGTAAGTATTGTGGGATATAATCCAGAGATTCTTGTTATAATGGCCTCAAATATTTCCTTTATATTGGAGCACCTTATAAAATATGCAGTTAGCTTTTACAGTGTTAAGTGTATAATATAATTTTAGATGTAAAAAATAGGAAACATCATGTCAACATAGGGAATTTAAGGCATACACCATGTTAAAACTAACCAGGCTAGGTAGGCTTAAGCTATGTTCTTTGAATGGCATTTTATAAAGACCACTTTACCTCTAAACAGCAGGCTAATTCTTTTGAAATCTGCTTGTCAATGGGACAGCTGAGACTGGGATTAGGCAAACTGCAGATGTTTGTCCCAGAATTGATTACTCTAGGTTTAAAAACAAGTTTCTGTGGCTGTGGGTTTTTATATCCACCAGAACGCAGCAGTTGTGCTTTTCCTCCTCGTCCTGCTTGACCAATTCATGGATTTGTTGTGCTGTAAAAGCAAATCAGTTTCTGCTTCCTCCTGATAAGCCCACTTTAATATTTAATGTAAAAGCTAATGAACACCAGAGGTTAGTAACCTTACCTTAAGAACATGTCCTTGCCATGAGATGAATGTACTCGCTGATGGTGCATTTTAGGAGAATCTGCATTTCATAGCTGCATTTGTGGGATTTGAGTGTGTTAGTCAAGAAAATACAACCATGGATTTAAATAGCCTAATGCTCTCAATTGTGTTTAAGTTCAGCATAAAGTGAACTCAAATAAAAAATGAATTCAATTTGTGAATATTAATGTAATTTTTGTTGATGCAGATAACTAAAGAGATACAGTTTTGGACATAGACTTGAGCCTGAGGATTATAAACTTAAGGGACGTAAATCATCTGAGCAGTCATTCTCTGCAGTACATTATATAATGAAATAGGGAGGTGATACAATACCACTATCTGTATCTGTTTAGTGCTTGTATTTAGTCTATGGTGTTTAGTGTGTTTATTATATCTGTTTACAAAAAAACGCAGTTGTATTTTTACTGAAATATGAAGTGGGTGTGACCTAAACGCAAAGGTTATTTTATTTATTTGATTTAATAAAAAAAATTTTTTTCCAACCCACCAGCCAGGTCTTCCCTTATCATACAATCTGCCAAGTGGAAATGGGGAGAGCTAACATGCGCTTCCTAAAAGACAGGGCAGTATCATCACATTGCAGTGTTACATGGAGTAAAGTGCTATCTGACCTCTTCTGCATGCATGAGCTCAGAGATGCCCACGATTAGCTAGCGTCACTTTGATTGACAGTGGAGAGAGATATGCCATCCCTCCCACCTCAATAGCATAGACAGTTTTGCTCCCTTGGCTCCTGGCCATGTATGGCTGGCGTTTTCAAACTAAAATGGGGCCAGTAGCATTTTAAAAACGCTCCGATCTTGGAAACTGCGGAGTAGTATGGACTCCAAGCGTAAACATACCAAAAGTGATGCGTTTTAAAGCTAAAAACTATTAGTCTAGAACCCCAAGATGACAGAGCGGTCTACAAACATTGCTGCCAATGACTACAACACCCAACCATCACAGACTCTCTCATGTTCATGTTTCATTACTGATAACACACACGCCTGGATTAAGTCACAATCACAGCTGTACTCACAGTATATAAGGACTCTCAGTTCACACATTCATTGCTATGTATACGCTCAGTGTTATCGTACCTTTGTATTTTGCAACCTAATCATGCTGGGTTTGATCCCTGTTCTGGTTTCCTGGTTTAGATTCTTGCCTTCCTTCATGTATGTTATTGATGGCCTGGCCATTCATTGCCTGTTCTCTGGTATCTGAGTTTTGCTTCACGTATCAGATTTGTTTGCGAGTTTCAATAAAACACTGTTATACTTGCACCTGCGTCCATATCTGCTGCTATGACACTGTGACCCTTTTTCAGATCTATATTTTAAGTCAAGTAGATCATTGTTGACACCACAGGCATATACAGTGTACACTACACAGTGAGATAAAATGACATCTGTTTTGAACACATTATCTGTTTATTCTGAACGATGTATTCGTAATACGTTACATTCCTATAATAAATATTGTGTAGTGTTTTAGTTGAACTTCACAGCACATGTTTGGCATATAATGATATTGCACACAGAAAAAACTCTGGGTACTTTAGTCAAGGGTGAGCCTATGCATTTGTCATGAACTCACAGTAACCTGGGCAAGTGGGTATTCTTTAATCTGACACTTTATGCCTGTCCGCTTAGTGACCTCTAAATCTGATTAGCAACCAGCATTAACCCACAGTGATGAACATTGCATCATTACAACATTAATCTGAAATGGTCTAGAGACAAGAGATGAGCTAAAAAAAATTATAAATATAGGCATGTCATACTGCTGGGAATGATTAGACAGAAAGTACTTAGTGTAATAAAACTGGATTATAGAACTCATCCCGTATAGTATTTACCCAGATTGGCCTTTTTCAATTTGGGAAAAGCTTAGAAAGCATAGAAATCTATAATGACACTAATACTTTTGAATTTATGTTAGTTTTTAGATACATAGTGAAATATAAGAGTCAAAAGGCAAAATAGCCTCCATTTTAACCAGAGTTTTTCCTGAGTATATTATTACCAGGTGAGGATGGATTGTAAGTATAGACTAAGCATTATCCTAGTGGAGAAGATTAGAGTGGTCAGAAATCTTATTTTGTCAATTTAAACCCTTGGAGCTGTAAGACCAGGCCTTCCCTGAGAGAGCTGCAGCCAGCCTCGAGTCTGCAGATTTTGAAGTGAGGGATGACACTTATGATCTAATAGAGCAGTTTGATGACAACTCTGTCTCAAGAGCATTGTATTTCCTGTCATCCATCAGCTTCAAGTTATCATTAAGATGGGAAGGAAGTTTAGTTTTGCACTCCTGAATCCATCCTTTTTCTCATTTCTCTTCTCTTCTCTTCTCTTCTTGTCTCTTCTCTTCTCTTCTCTTCTCGTCTCTTCTCTTCTCTTCTCTTCTCGTCTCTTCTCTTCTCTTCTCTTCTCGTCTCTTCTCTTCTCTTCTCCTCTCGTCTCTTCTCTTCTCGTCTCTTCTCTTCTCTTCTCTTCTCTTCTCTTCTCTTCTCTTCTCGTCTCTTCTCTTCTCGTCTCTTCTCTTCTCGTCTCTTCTCTTCTCTTCTTGTCTCTTCTCTTCTCTTCTCTTCTCGTCTCTTCTCTTGTAGAATTCCTTCTGAATTTCCTCTGCTGTCACACAGGAAAAAAATATGGCTGAATTAGACCTTAAGGTTGCACATTCAAACACTTTGACTGCACTAGAGCCAGTTGCATATGACGTTTAAATAAAAGCACCTGCAAAAGGAATAAACATACAGTTCATTAAAGCATTGAGGAAAAAAAATGAATGTAAATTTGCACAATATCCGCCTTACCTCAAATGTGTTCGCTGACTAACATTTGCTTCTTTAATTTTGAACTGGAGCTACAATAAGAGAAAATAGTGTCTCTCTTACCCACAATTATTACCATAAAACATACCCAAATCTTTATATAACGATTTATATAACATCATAAGTGCCATAATTTCATTTTAAAAGTTACACTGCATCAGATCTTTTGTTAAAAATGAATAAAAACATGATTATTGAGTCAGGGAACAAAAAATACTGTATAATCTGATTTTCTGAGCTGCTGTGAATCACCCTGACAGCCCTGTAAAAGTAATTCACAATCAGCACTATGTCAGGGGTGGTGTGTCGGAATTGGCTGGAAATCTGTACACATACACCATACGCCAGTGCTGATACATAGAAAAATCATCATGCCAGAGAATATTCAATCTGAGGTAGTTTCCATTCAATCGGGAATCAAATGACTAATATATAAGTATGCAGGCTGAGAGATGTATATTATGTAAAGAATAAAACATAATGGAGCGTGTTGTTATAGCAAAATCATCAACACTGGGGTGGTGTGATGTGGATGAATGAAAGTGGATGATGTTTTTCCTATAACAGAATGTCTTAAAGTGTTCTAGTCCCCTTATACTGCGGCAATTTGCCAATGCCAACATTTTTTATTTAATTAGTCATATTATTGAGAAACAGCAAAGCCAGAACTATTGTCTGATTCATGTTGTTATAGAAAATTAATCAACACCTCCCCGTCAAGCAGATTCGAGAACCCTGTGATATCAGCTACAATAAATACAGTGCCTTGTTAATAATACATCCATTACAGTCTAAATCTTAATGAAGTTTCAGTGAAGCTTTTCTTTTTTTTAGACAGTGGCTATCATTGTCTGAAAAATTTCCCAGCTTGCTCTAAGACAGGACTGAAACCCAAACGTCCTCTCGGTGTGAATATGAGCATCAGATGTCACAGTACTGCACTAAAAATGTCCTGTAATGCACCGACAGATGAAAATCTCCTGTGCTCAGCACCCAAACACTGGAGAGGCTTCTGAATGGCAGGAATCCTGACGTTTACTCCATCACTGTAAATAATTCACCACTGTCCAGAGTTAATAATTAACTACATGTCATTTTGATATTTTATAATTTTGATATGTGTCTCTGGATAGAGAGATTAGGGATGAGAGAAGACACAGAGGTACACCATAACTTTTCACTCCCATCATACTCAAAAGCAGATTATTGTGATTATTATGATTTAATTATTATTATTTCTAGGCAAAGAATTTTCAAATTAATTTTTTTAGAACAAATCTTGAAACTGTCTTTCGGCAGATCATTTTGCTTAATCCAGACATTCATTTCTAGTAAAAAAAAAAACTTAATTTCAAGCTTAAAAAACACTTAGAAGCAGTGTATAGAAATAGACTTCATAATGTTAGATTTATTTGATCATACATTTATAATTAGAAATATTACACATGCTTGATAATATGCAAGATAGTTTCACTTGATAACTTCCAAAGGCACTGCAGGATGTTTGCAAACTTCCCCTTCATTTAATATTATTGGAATCTTTTTTTCAGATCTCCACCTTCACTCAGTTGCCAGTTTTACATTTACATTTATTCATTTGGGACATGCTTTTATCCAAAGTGATCTACAAGTGAAGCAGAATCAAATCCAAGAACAAAGCTGTTAAAGGAACAGTTTCACCAGGAATGAAATTTACAGATTGTTTTTCTCACTTCACAAGCAGACCTGCTGAAAAATCCAGCTACCAGCTGCCAAAACACAGGCTTAGATGGTCACACTGGTAGACCACCAGAGCTGGTAGAAAGGAAACAGTTTTTCACATGTTGCTGTGAGTTTACCTCAGGCAAACTACAATGTTCTCATATTACTGCAAGTTTACCTCAGACAAACTACAATGTTCACATGTTGCTGCAAGTTTACC
>JAQQZR010000037.1:17875007-17912866 GCA_030068235.1 Notoglanidium macrostoma | reverse complement strand
GACTTCATGCAGCTGGGTAAGATAACGCCCACAATATCATCACGCTCAATGGGGGCGACTTTGAAGAATCTAAAATATTAATACACTTAATTTTCTAAGCTAAAATGAGTCTATTTTCTGTTATTTTGGATGATGTGCATGATAGTCTCTATGGATTTTTTTTAGAGATACGTTTTTCATCAGAGAGTAGTGATAATAAGTGGTGATTAACCAAAACTATCACTGTTTTTGTGTTAGCTTTTATTGTCTTACTGAATACAACTATGCGATTGTATTGATGTTTTTGTGTTCGCATTATTTTGTATCTATACAGCCAACCAGTTTAACAAGATGTGGATATTTTCACACTTTTTAATTTTGGTCTTTTTAAATACGGACTTTGGGGTTAAAGTGCAAAAAATGTCAGCTTTATTTGGAAAATAAATTCGGTAGAACGTTTTTCCCTTTATATGCAAACTTCAATCATTTCAGGTAATTAGTACCAGGCTACAAATGCTTTGTAACTAATGACTGTGTGAAGTCTCTGACCCAAACACGCCACCAAAACACTCAGGTCACATAACTAATTCAAAGGAATATTTTAATTGTTGATCTTGAAAATCTCCAAAAAGGCTTTATTGGTGTTGCTTGTTGTCCCGCTGCATGGTGAAACGGCACATCAAGAGACTTTTCAGGCAGTTGCTTGCTTCCGAACATTTAAATCACAAATTGATCTTGAATAGAGAACAAAAAACACAAACAAAAATCAAGCACAATTAGAACTTCCCTATTACTCTCTCACTGCAGGACAGAGATTGCGTGTGTTTATGAAACGGCAGACTGTACCTTTGTGCTTGTGACTTTGAAAGTTTGTGAGGTCATTTGTAACAAATTCACATAGACAGATAAACCAGGACATGTCCTGATTCAAGAGACAGCAATATCTGACAATGTCATGATGATGGACAGAAGTTAAAGAGATGGGTCATGGCATTGACTGATTCTACTCAGCGAGGCATGCATCTTTTAAGACTTTTGTGATTCACCTGCTCTATCACATCTGACCTGGATCATTAATGTGTAATCAGATGCTTTATGAACTGGTGCAACTGCATTAGTGTGGAAAATATCAGCTACTCAAAGAACAATGTCGCTACAAAGGACCTGAAAACCCAAAGGCCAATAACTGGTCTGAATGCTGACCCTGTGAGTGGATCGAACTGGGGGCTCAAACAATACTATAGCAGCGTATGAAACGTATGAAAAACAAAAAAACAACAAAAAAAACCCAACACAAACCTCACCTTCCTTCACTTTAGCCATGAAACAGTTCAGTTTTTGTAGCAGATCCTTTGTTGTTTGCCAATCAAATAAAATAGACATTTTCACAGACCTTTTCAGATCTTTTATTTCATTTACCATCTCTGGTTTGTCAACCAATGGCGGCATGTCTAACAGCAATTTTGCAGGGAAATACGTATTTATTCTCAGCATATAGAACAGATGCATCCGAGTTGGTGGTGACATGAAGCGCCAGTGTCAAACCAAACATAATTACTTCAAACTGATGTGTATCTGTTTATTTAACACTATGAGCTAATCACTACTTGTTAAGTATTAAGAAAATTGTTGTCGCCATTCAGTTATAAGTTATTATAGTTGAGAAAATATTCTCTTATATATTTTTACAGAGAAAATATTATTAATATTATCTTATTTGAGTTGTATATTGTTTTATTGTTGAATTACCTATTGAAGATTTATTAAATTCAGGAATGTTCAAAAATACCTTGTTTTTTGTTGACCAGGCATATCATACATATGAATCTTTGCCCAAGCTTAAGGTTTATAAGTTCACACCGGACGAAAATATTCTGCTTGACTGACGTAGTATAAACATGGGTTTCACGCTTTGCGTTAAATCCGACAGACAGCTCTGTCAAGGGAATGTTTCCAAATAGTACCTCTTTCCTCTATCCTTGAGCGCATACAGGCATTGCTCACCCATGAGATGGGGTTCTAAAAGTGGTGGCTTTCTCCTGCTAATATTTTCCTACACTTCCTGGTTGTGGTAAGATGATGAAGAAATATCATACAGGCACAGATGTTTGTATCAGGAGTTACTAGTTGACTATTACGTAAAGAAAGCAGCTAAGTGTACTTCCGACAATGCATGTCACATGACCATTCATATACACTGGGCATGCATGAGCCAGAATAAACAGGAAGCAGATTGTCTACTCTGCAGTTGGCTTGGAAACTCTGAAGAAGTAGACTCCAGGGTTAAACATAGCAAAAGTCATGCATTTTAAAACTAAAATGTGTCAGTCTGGACATATATAAATAATATACATGTAATAATATAAATAATAAGCCCAAATAAATGAATAAATGAAAGAACCCCAATTTAAATACCATGCTGCGATGTGTCCAATTAAGCTCCCATGTTCAGTGTGGCTTTGTCCTGCAAGCTCCGTATCCGAGTAAAACCCACCCAATAATGCAACTTTATTATAGTTTAATATTATATACTTTATTTTGCATATTTACTGCATCACTTTATTTATTTTTGTCTTTAACCATGTAGCCTAAAGAAACGCTTAAGTCTTAAGTACGCAAAATATGGCTAATCAGCTGTATTTTTTTTAATTAATGGAAAAATTTTTTCTAATGAAATAATACTGTTCTACGTCATATTTACTGCCTTAGCATGTACCACTTTCCAGAATATTCATTAAAACCCTTATGATGCCTTAAACACTTTTCTGTTGGCCTTCTGAGGAACCCTTAAAGGTCCTGTGTAGACCCTGGAAAAGTGGGTTTATTTTTGCTCTTTTGGAGGCTAGAAGCTTTAATCATACAAGGAACCCCTGAGGAACCCTTTTTTGATAAAAGTGTAGATGAAACAGAATTGCATGAGAGCGTTCTAAGAAATCGGAGAGGATGGTGTCATGTCATATTGTATAATATTGATAAGATATGATGCATGATATGAACTCACTTTTCAGATATGATACTCTTTCAGTAGTTAAACGCCATTATAGATCACGGACAGGATGGTGCGATGTGGCCCAAGCAGAGCTACTGTTACTATCCCAGAGTTGATTATTCCTTTAAAATATTTTAAAATGAATTTATTAATAACATTCATTCATTCTTGAATTAATAAATCCTTTTTTTTCAGCAGTTTATTACTATGATTAATGTTGTGGAACATCCACGAAACAGTTAGTTCCTGTTATCACTTCCTGTTAGCCTCGCTTTTCACTCTCAAGATCAAGTTCTTCTGTCCTGAAGAGTTTCTTGTCAAGCAAAACTTACAAAGTAAGGACACTGGAGACTCCTTACGTTCCTTTACAGAAAGCTTCACTGATGCTGATATATTTTTCTTGTTTAAATAGCACATTAAAAAAAAAATCTCTTTACTATTAGTCTGAATCCGCAATGCCTATCTCAGTGAATTAGCAGTTACAATGTATTAGAACGAGGGCATTAATATAAACCTGTGCTTTGCCTTGCAGCCGGAGCTATTATCTGAGCTGCCGTTATAGAAAATTAATCAATGTGTTGGAGTTGGTCAGAGATGTTACTTTATAAAGACAGAATGCTTCTAACCGCCGGCACTGCAAGACCTTTTCACAGAGATGGACAATGATGCTTTTTGTCTTCCTGCAATTTGTTTTCATGCACTATGAGCTTTGCATTTCTCTGTGTGTTATTTTGAATAAGCGTTTATCTCCCTCCGGGACATCTCTATAAATCACTCTCAAATCAGATGTTAAGTGAGATTTTTGATCTTCTCCAGACAACATAAACAGGTGTGAACGGAGCTCCAGAGAGAGAAAGAGAGCTGTTTGTGATTCAGAGCTGACCTTATACCAGCTTCAAAGTGACAGACATGTCTTTGCTGCACGTCAGTGGAGCTTTTTCCGGACACACGCCTTTTCGTATTTATTTGGTCAAATATATATAGTTCTATAGTAGTGACACTTTACAAAGTCTATTTTTAAGATGCGAGGAGTGAAAGACTTGAAATCCAGGTTGTCAAACACCATTTCTCAGGCTTTGTTTCAGGAAAACAGACAGCTTTTTCTATGTGTGGTCTCTGGCACATTGCGGTTGATAACTGCTATCATTCCTGTTTGAGCGACTTAGTTGGGTAGAAGCAAGACAGTGACCTTGAAATGAACTTAATCGGCGATATTGTGTGAGCACGCAGTTACTGCTCCGGATATTTAACATTCCACTCTGAACACATTTGAAGTGTGTATGTGTGTGTATGTGTGTGTGTGTGTGTGGGTACACTATTGACTCTCCAGCAGTATAACACAGTAAATATAACAGCATGGATTATTATAAATGAACAGACAGAAAGCTGATATCAGCTACCTCGTGCTGCGGAAATCCACAAGGACCAGGGCTCAGTGTGTGAAAGTGTGAAATTCTTGTGTGATAAATTATGAATTGCTAAAGGCAAATGCTAATACAGAGACATTTACACATGTTTGTACATGCCAGGAAACAATATAGAAGAACTAGCTGAAGGCATAAGCATCACGTATGCACCAGAGCCTGACTCCAATTCCCAGAATCCACCACAGCTCCTACGTTCAAGGTCAACGAGCTTAAAATCCGACACAGCTGTCTCCAATTACAGCAGCTGTATTTAAGGACTCAGTATTTGTGGAGTAATCGCTCAATAATGCTAGTTCTGTCAGTACCAAGCCTTTGTTTTGTGGATAGCTATTCTGGTATTTTGATGCTGTGTCTGAGTCCTGGTTTATGATTTCTGATTTTGCCCTCGCTGACCTCTGTTTGCCGTTTAACCAATCCTCAGTTTTACGATTTGTACCTGTTTGCCAAGTTTTGAAGTAAAGGCTCTAACCTGCATTTGCATCCGTGTGTCTAACAATAAAAAGCCCATAAATATGGAGAACATTCTGTGCCAAGCACACTGAGAGGAAACCATGAAATGCAATACACAAATGTTGCTTTTCATTTGTGAAATGAGGACAATGCAACACGCCGAAAAGCAAAACCTTCATTGCATGGCTCTTACGCCTGTTTACAGCAATCGGCCGGGGATTTCATGTAAACACAAGTGAATATGATCCACCATTTAGTAATCCATACCTTTGCTTTGTATTTATGTCAAATCCAATACACAAACTGTACTGATTTTCATTAGTGACGTACAGAAAACGTTCCACCCGGAAAAGCAAAACCGTAATTGCATTGCCCTTATGTTGACTAATCTGAAAAACAATCACCGGGGGAGTGCTTTTTAAGATGCTGACTTCAGTCAGACGTTTAATTCCCTGTTGCATTGCGTTGCACTTTCATTACAGCATTACACCCGTGCTACACTAAAATACAATCACTGTCCTATCGCAGTTCTAAGCCATATTCGGGGACATGGTTGTGTTCAGAGAAGGGGAGAAGCATCCGAAAGTGGCATTTTCTAGCTGGTGTTGAAGTCCATATAAAGGAACACACCTTAAGGCGTTCTTAAAGGCTCAGTGTTTCTTCATTCTTGGTATCATACAAATAAATATGGCATACTTTTATAGATTCGGATAATATTAACAATCCATATGCTACTTCCTCATAGCTAAATCTACTTCCTGATAGCAAAATAAGCTGCACTGTATTATTTAAAGTATGGCTGATATTACACTAAAAAAAAAACCCAACACACATCAACTGCTGTGTTTGAGGACTAACGCACCCATGTAGGTAAATCATATCAGGCTAAATGTCAATTAGCAGCCAAACAACAGCACTTTGATATAGGTTTTCAAATCAACTTAAACCACAAATATATTTCACCAAAATGGCATGTTTTTTTTTTTAAATCTTGTCTAGGATATCTTCCAGCAAAGATCATGTTTTATAAGGATCCAGTTTAACAGATGTAGTGATAAAAAGGTCAGGCAGCCTAACAATATCTAAAACCTTGCTAGCTTAGTGAGATTTTTTTTATATCATGCTTTGATCAAGCTATTGGCTGGCTACATGCCATATGTTGCGTATGGTGGACTATCATATATGGACTTTGCCTCCAATGCACTTGCTACATTCTTCCAGATTACAGGACAGCTCTGTAATTCATCTGACATACCAAGCCTTTGTCACGTTTGCGTTTTCTTCTTTCAACCCCCATTTGCTTCCTCATTTTGTGATTACAAACTCGATAACCTGCTTGTACATTGCCTGACCTTTTGCCTGTTTGCGGATTCTGCGTGTACCTGCCAGTTTCTTTTAATAAATACATTCATTGCAACTCTGGCCGCCTCTTGATTCCGTAACGAAATGGACATAAAACTAATCCATTCGGCTAGTAATCGGATGTTAAAATGTCTGTGATGCTCCTGCACCACAAAATTTACTTGTGGTGCACTAGAGAATAAGACGCTTGTAATCTACAGAGCCTGTGCTTTACTGTTAAACATGGCGGTGGACTCATAATGCTATGGGCAGCCTCCTTTTGGGAGTCATTAGGCCCAATGCTTGCTCTGCATGCTTATATAATGGCTAAGGAATATGAGGCCATTTTATAGGACCAGGTGTATCTTATGTTCCCTTGTGACCCTTTAAAAATCCAAGATAATAATGCTTTTCATAAACACTGACAAATGAATTCAAAAGTGGCTGTAGTATAGAATATCTAGGTCTGAATATCATACTATACAAATAGTATAGATGAACGCTGAATAGATGTTAACACCAGCAGTAAAGTTTAATGCTGTTTTATCAGTGCTTCAAACCTTTAAAAAAAAAAGATCAATTTTAATCCACAATCAAGCGATCAAGATTTATAAAGTGACAATTTAGACACATTTTTGAGTGTTTGGCTCTATTTAGCTTGATTAAATAATATTTTATGTTGTTTTATTAATTTTTTAATAATTTGTCTTATGTTTTAATGAGAAAACATGAGTGGCTAACCTCAATCCCATAAATCAGAATAATTCAACAGCCACCTAAACACGTGTATATATATATAATGGTGGATCGGAGAAACACGGAGTTTGGAATTGATATATACAGAGTCAGCCAAACAAAATGTATACACACTTCAGTAACACTTCTACACATGAATGTCTGGAAGCTGACGGCCACCACTTTGAGCACCTCTTGTAATTGTAGAGGTGATGTCTGAATTTATTCAGTATTAAAATATTTATACAAATTTTTCTTTTCCTGAAGTATGTATACATTTTTTTTTGGCTGAGTCTGTATATATCAATTCCAAACTTTGTGTTTTCTCCGATATCCGATCCACAATTTTGTCCTGGTAAGTGGCCCAATACCGATACTGGGTATCAGATCTGTGCCATCTCTAGGTTCCATGCCTGACTACAATGAAACGTAGTTATACTAATAGCATTGCTACTTGTGGCAACATAAATATTGAATGAGTAAGGGACAGAGACACACTGAAACCTGGATCTGGACTATGAGGACATCCGTCTCTCCTCACTTACATGTCTCACACACTGCTCCATAGTGTTCTCCAGCTAAGAGCCTAAAATACACAAGCTCTTATTACTTAACAACAGGAGTGTAACAGAATAAGAGCAGTTACATGTCATGTTTTGAGCTTCCCCGGCTCCACGTGATGTACAATATGTAGAAGGGTCTAGACTATCTGGGGCCGCCATTACAGTATGATATACACCTCACCCGGCTGAGAGAGGTTCTAGTTGCTTCAGCGCTGTTTATAGACAGCACTTTTACTGCCTAGCTAGTATATATTATTAAAGGGAAACTACAGTGTTTTCTACTCTGCTCTAGTAGCGTATGGATTATTACACACATACATTTCCTGAAAATATATTGCTCAAATCTATTATCGAACGCTGTGTACACTGAGCTATGTCGACTATGCCGGTAAATTATAACCCTGATGTCCTTCACCTAGAAAACGAGTTCCAGTTTTGAGTTCCTGACGAATTATGGAGATTTAGAGCTCAATTTAGAAATGCCTACGACTGAAGAATTGACGAAATTGTTCCACAGAAATGTTTTTATGAACATTTGTTGACCAAGTTCAGCATTTGCCCTTCAGCTTTCATTGTAGCTTAATGGAATAAAGAGGATTTCTTTTCTAGAAATCAGAGGCTGTAGAAAATCTCTAAGCATTCCTTTAAATCTTGGTATTAACTGTAGTTTGTGCGATCATGTATCCTTAATGTAGTTGTACAACACTTGTACAGCATTGTATTTGCTAAAACAATCACACAAATGACATCCTGATATGTTTGTGGCTTTGAGCTTCATCCTCGTGCCACGACGTTTTCCAGGAAGGAAACCATTTTTAAGTAAATGCAATATCTTTTTTGCGCTTTGTAACATAAGTTAAATGCTTGTATTGACTCCACACTGTCATCTTTTGCTATACTAGCTAACTAGTTTAGCACACTGAACTATCACTTATGATACCTGTTGGTCAACTAGACAGTTATCAAAACTAGCCTATTTTTGGTATTACTGACATAAATTCTTTCCCCTATATGAGAGGTCCACACAGTGCTCCTGAAGTCTCCAGCAAATGCAATATAAACTTTGGTATCATTTTTTACTTTCCACTTTGGTCATAATTGCATTGGTGTGATATCATGGGTACTCTCCATAGAAACCTGCCATGGCAACCTGCCATGGAAACTGTCCAAGAGGGACACATAGCTATTTAGAGAACTAGGGGACATAATACATGGCTTCCTTTGTATGTTATTTGGTTATTCAGTGTATGTAATAAGTTCATGGTTTTATGGTTAGGAAATGAGATAAATACCATGTAATTAGTAATCTTAGATCGATATGTTCTTGATGAAAAAATAATAGTCAGGAGAGTTCATGTTTGACAGATGTCTTGAGATAATAAAGGCTGTCAACCAAGATTTGAAGTCTGGTCAAACGTCAAAAAGGGACACAATTATCAGCCAGGTGATTTTTTTTTAACGTTTAGGTTCGCAAAGCCAAAAG
This sequence comes from Notoglanidium macrostoma, assembly GCA_030068235.1. Classification (NCBI taxonomy): domain Eukaryota; kingdom Metazoa; phylum Chordata; class Actinopteri; order Siluriformes; family Auchenoglanididae; genus Notoglanidium; species Notoglanidium macrostoma. The sequence goes on along the minus strand of JAQQZR010000037.1, from coordinate 17,903,899 downwards.
AAACACTTTGGTCCCTGAGTGGCTGCTGGTACTTTTCTACTGTAGTCAACTTCAAACATTCACGCAACATTTGGTGTGGAACATGACACAGCCACATACATGTATGTGCTACATACATGCACACATATACTGTATACAGAGAGAGGAAATAAATATTTGAACACATTTATTTTTGTTATTTAATACACATCCAGTGACGATATCTATTTAAAATGTCCACGTTATGCTTGAACTCATAAATATGAACAAGATATGTATTCATGAGCATAAATTATATATGTTTAAAAATGAAAAGTTATGCAAAATAAAGGTTTTAGATATAAATGCTGGAAAAAAATATTCTCATGCAAATTGTGTCCTTATAAAAGACATTGACATTGGTTGGGAAGATTTCCCAAGTAGCAGTGATGGTGAAGATGTCAGGGTGCTACATCTGGAATCCCTGAAATTCTAAAGAATAACATTATTTACGAGCACTTGACTAGAAAAAGATGTAGGATCATAGCAAAGACCTTAAACATGAGTGTTTGAAAATTGAATCACCAAGCAGCAAAAAACAGAAAAGTTCTTCTTACCAGAAATGCTCAAAGCTGTAATGACTTGTCAACAAGTAATAATTTAGTAAATTTTTGTGTTTCAAATACTTTTCCCCATCTAAATATAAAAAAAAAATGACATGTTTATTTTTATGAATACAGAGTTTATGTTCGTATTAATATGTTCGAAGTCAAAAGACGTGTGTAAATGCGAGGTGGATGTATTCGCTGGGAGTGTATTAAATAACAGAAATGAGTGTTGGAATATTTATTTCCCCTCACTTTACATACACGCGCATATACAAACATAGATTTTACATTCACACGCTGAGCTCGCCGTAGGAACCTCTGGAAGCTGCTATATTTACCTGAAAATGGAAATAGTGAAAAAAGCCAAGACTTCACAAGATGAAACAAAAGCCTGGTGTTATTCTCTTCAAAACATGATCCTTTCATCCATCTGATGTAGTAATTATAGGAGGAGAATGGCTTGGCTTTGGGGGTGGAAAGTAGTACTGTGTGTGTGTGTGTGTGTGTGTGTGTGTGTGTGTGTGTGTGACAATATTCTTCACAGTGGCCTCCTAAACAGATGGCTCGGAAGCTCCTGGAAAGGGTGTTATATTTGCGCCTGGTCTGAAATTATTCCTCTGTGCCTATCCATAAAGTCTTTCCCCTCACCAAAACATTACGGTCTACACAAAACGGCCTTGTTTCATCATTGGTCGTCATGGGAACACTGTGTGTACTCGGCCCCAAGGATGGGAATTATAGAGAGGGCAGCCAAGAGTGCACCCTGTGGTGTTAGATCTGTCTCCACCATAAAAGGATTATGTGTTTAGTAATACACAAGTTTATTGCAAAAGGGGAAAATGGGAAATCAATCGTTAAATAGTACAAATAATCATGTCGAGAGGTGATAGCGAGCCGAAGCGCCAGTACAGAAGGATATTCTTATTTTACAGCATATAAGTATGACAAGCAGAGGGGGTGTTTGGTTAAAGATGACAGCTGCCTTGTTCTTTGTTTTTAGGGCCAGCCATGAACAAGTCAGAAAGTTGTCAGTCAAAATGGCACAGCGGTGTCACACAGCGTTAATCAAACGCTCCAAAATGTTCAGCTCTTTTGTGAAGCTTTGGCTCACACTGGAGCTAAAATCAATACTCGATGAAGACGGAAAAAAAAAAAACTTTCGTAGTCGCTCACTGGATGACTCACTTCCTGGGAATTCAGTAGCTCATACAATGCATTTTGCACTGTAAAAATACATACAAACTTTATTCAGCATTTTAACTAACTAACTAACTAACTAACTATCTTAACTATTTTATTCAGCAGACTCTATTTATCCAGAGTGACTTACAGAAGTGGGTTATAGAAAATGGGCAACTACGTCATTACGCGTTGCATTCTGGGTCGTGGTTCCCATATTTTACGACACACCATTGACAGTAAAAAGAGGACACTCCTATTCAAACCGTTCAGCTGTGGCTTCAATCGTTCCCTCACCGGCTTCCCTTTTTTCACTTTCACTTTGAAGTTAATGAGACAGAAAAGAAATATACAGATTGCCTTGTTACTGAGAAACTGGAAAGGGTAAACTCCCTTGAAGTCCTGAATCTTGAATCTTACGAAAGAGCCCTAATGATAAACAGTTAAAAATCACAATACGTCATTCAATTAATTAATAAATTTTTTTTTTAAATCATTCGCATTATAAGATAAAGTCAAAATCTAAATACATTAATCCTTTATTTATTTGGTATGTTATTATTATTATTATTATTATTATTATTATTATTATTATTATTATTATTATTATTATTATGCTAGGACTGCATTAATTAAATTTTCTATTTTTCTATTTGAAATCAAATTCAGGAAAGCATCTCTTATTCATAAGAATAAATAAAACAACCATCACTTGAAGGGAGTGATAGTAGAGCTGCTGAGCAACATCACCACCAATTTTCAAGATTCCTTTAAACACTTTTTTCTTTTATAATGAAAAGTAGTATTCCTATGTGCAGTGCAGAAGTGTAATTATTTTCTGAGCTCAGAGAAACATGTTGAGTGAAATAATAATTGATTTAGGACATCCAGTCAAATTCAAGGTCATCCAAGTTATTTTTCAAATCCAGTTCCATTTCGCTTCCAAACTGGAAAGCTGAAGAAAAATCACACTCCATTTGTGATATGTCTTCCACATCTGTCATGAAAACGGTTACTGCAGCTGATAATAAAGCAAGCGGTCACCATTTCACTGTGTTTTAAAGTTAATAGGATAATATAAACTCCACCGCAATGTCCACCTCCACTACTATTAGTGCTTGGTTTCTTCTCTAGCTGCTAGGATCTACTGTGTCCTAAAATCCCACTATGCCTTGTGTTACATTGCATTGGTTGTCTCAGTGCAGTCATCAGCGTGATCACTAACCATACACAGTTTCTTTGTGGTCACTATCCAGAGCAACTCTAGCTCTCAGTTAGAGCAACTCTAACTGGACCACCTCAATTTTTTGGCATTGCAGTTTCACACCATGTCTTATGCCTCTTGTCTCATGTCCCGTCTCTGTGTAATCATTTGTGTCTACTGCATTATCTGCTCCCGCTTCACTGAATTCCTCTTCACAGGCAGTAAAGTGTTTCAGAAATTACTGACTTAGTACAATGATGAGCATCAACACAAAAAAAAAAAAACCCACTATAAGATGAGTTGTTTTTGCTCATTTACAGTAAAATATATATATATACATATGTGTGTCTTACGATGGACTGCTGGTGACCCATCCATGACATATTCCCAAGTGATCTAATCTCCAGATCCACCATAGCCCTGAACAGGATAAAACACTTCCTACAGATGAATGAGTATATGTTCATTTAGGTATTTAGGAGAATTCCTTTACCAATTTGTACATTTTATACAAGTGATCGCATATGATCCACCCTCGTGATTTCCAATAATAGAAAAACACATTTTCTGTTCCTTCACCTCACGCTCACACATACTCAGTTACTGAGCTGACAGACATATTTAAAGCTGTGCTTGGAAAAAATGGATTATATTTGTATGTCTGCATTGAAAAACCTTAATTCAGAGCATTCATAACGTGTATAGTACATACGTAGTACTGTTAATTCTCTATCTGATTGGTCAGAAGGTGTCGATTCATTTTCATTAATAGCCGTTCTGACAATAGTGCTAGCTGCAAAGGCAAATCACATGACTACATTAACGTGCTTGTTCTAATATAATACAGCAACAGATTTATTTGACTGATGCTCCAGTTAATGTAATCTTTAATATAAATGTTGTTATTTAACAAAGAAACATATATAATCAGTCAGTATGTAATAATATTCAACTACAGTATTATTCTGAATATGACAATATTTTCGGAATTGGATATGGGTCATGTAGACAGCATGTTCTGTTTGGATATTCCAAATTTGGCCTCATTCCGAATTGAGCGTTTTCTAATTAAGACACGTTGAGTATACATTCTTTGGAGATGTATCCAGCGCATTCAGAATATGCATCTCAATTGGGTTTTTACGGACGTTTGTGACACACAAACAAACCGCGTAGACGACAGTTTGCAAGGCTGGGGTAGAGATGCATTCATGTCAACAGGAATATTAGTGGAATATTTATTTTCATTAGCCATGTAAACAGCTTAGAAGGAATATTGACTTTTTTTTCAGGAATAAGGGCCAAAACATGAATATTTTGTGCATGGATGTGTGAAAGTTAGAGTTATGGAAAGAGGCTGCAATGTCAGCTCTTTGTAATAGTCAGGGTGTAAAGCTGGACTTTTAAGTTTTGTGATATATCTGTAAAAGGGCAAGCTTTCGAGATTTTGCATTAACATCAAGAGAGAGAGAAAAAGAGAGGTTGGTTAGGAAACAACTGTTACATTTACATTTACATTTACGGCATTTGGCAGACGCCCTTATCGAGAGCGACTTACATAAGTGCTTTGAAGTCTCTATCAGTAAATATATTCCGGTACTGTTTCGCTAGGACCTGGGCTAAGAATACCATCACGCTAAAAACTCTGTTGGCAAGTAATACAGAAAGGGTTTTTTTTTAATTAAAGTGAAGAATAAATAAAGTGCTAGTCCAAGTACTTCCGCAAGAGGAAGGACTTTAGTTGTCGTTTGAAGACACCCAGTGACTCAGCTGTTTGGACATCTAGGGGAAGTTCATTTCACCACCTCGGTGCCAATACAGAGAGGAGTTTAGATGCATGTCTTCCTTGTACCTTGAGAGATGGAGGAACCAGTCGAGCAGTGCTGGAGGATCGGAGGGAGCGTGGTGCAGTGCGGGGTGTGATAAGTGCTTTGATGTAGGAGGGTGCTGGTCAGTTTTTGGCTTTGTAGGCATGCACCAGTGTTTTGAACCTGATGCGGGCAGCTACAGGAAGCCAGTGAAGGGAACGTAGCAATAGGGTGGTGTGGGAGAACTTGGGAAGGTTGAAAACGTGTCGTACGGCTGCATTCTGGATCAGTTGCATAGGTCGAATGGAACTCCGAGGCACACTGGCGTTTTTTGTTTATAGCTATTGTAAGTGAAAACAGGAACTCCCAAATGTTTCACAACATTAAATGTAATGACAAGTATATAAAATGTAAGACGTATCATTCTTTAATACATTTAAAAAAAGTTAAATTCTTTGCAGATCGATGTGATACAGAAAAAGAGGAATAATTCACTTTATAAGTCAGTGTGGGGAATAAATCAGTGTGTGCTATTACAGGAAATGATAAAAAAATTGGAGTGCTAATAATAACAATAACCCTGCATCACACTGGGCGACCCCATTATTTGAACACCGCGCTCCATCATGTTTTATTCTCTTAATAACACATGATGTATTTGAGAAGCTTATAAAATATTTTCTTAGATGTTGAAAGTAAATGAGTCATACAAGTGCACGAAGGTGTTCTCACAAAGATACACACTCCTAGTAAGACCACTCCTCAGCCTCTCAGCGAATAACATGCTGCCGTGTCATATTACACCACCTGTTAGCAGCACTTTTAATTGGCAGCGAGGGCCATGATTGAGTTTAGACAGAGATAAACACGCCGGGAAATTAACGTATATACTAAAATATGTAACCAGCCAACACCTCTATATAGTTTTAGGTTAATCAGTATATTATGGACAAAAGAAATGGAAATAGCTAAGCAGTCTTGAAATGTGTATTTCATTATCTTAAGACGCATATTGCATATTTTATTAATATGTCTGAAGTACCGTGAGTAGGTTTGATTGAGGCCAGTGATTGATGCATGAGATGCTTTATAGAACATAATCACATTAGCATCTAAATGGAATCCTATTGCAGGATCTCGTAATGGGCGGAATTTGATTTGCATTCCCCGTGTTTCAATATGGCTAACTTTCAGTTATTCAGTAGCATATGTGTTAGAGCTTTTTTTTTTATAAAAAGCAGGTTTTAACAATTTCGTGCCAAGAAAAAAACAGATAAAAAAAAAAATCTTTAATAAAAAAGGAATGAGGAGTGTTGGGGAATGTGAACAGGAAGTTGTGTCAGAGATCGAGACAAAAGGACACAATCACGTCTATTAAAAGTTAATAAATAAACTAATAGCAATAAAAAGGGATTTATATCTGAAATATCAGTGATATTAAAGAACACATGGAAAAAATATATCTTTGCACTAGTCTCAGCTATTCACAATCACTGCTTGATCACTCCTCTCACGGAGTGAAGATTACACTCGTCTGGTGGGTAGCAACCAATGTAAATTGGTTAACTGGTTGTTGTCTAGGAGAAATGAGGACTGGGAGCGAATTCTTCTGTGCCATGTAGTGGAGTATAGTACAAGCTGTCACAATCTGGCAGACGTTTTCTGGTTGGTGTAGCATCTGGAGCAGTGTCCGACCTGGAGCAATGTCCCACTTGGAGCGGTGTCCCACCTGGAGCAGTGTCCCACCTGGAGCGGTGTCCCACCTGGAGCGGTGTCCCACCTTCAGCAGTGTCCGACCTGGAGCAATGTCCCACCTGGAGCAGTGTTCCACCTAAAGCACCTAAAGTCTCCCAACTATTGCATCCAGACAATGCCATCACCCTTTAAGCAGGCCTGGTCTGAACATGCGCTAGAAAATGTGTCATTGTAGCATCATTCCTCTGCTCTATGTGTGTTTAGGTATTCTGAGTAGGTGACCACATAGCAACATCAGTGTGGTCATTTGCTCTAATTACATATGAGAAACCATATATTTCTGCAAATTGAGCTTTGATACTGGTATTCACTCACCGTGTAAGGGACTCTGATGTACCGACTTGCCAATTTAATTATGCCAACTAATAAGACTGAAAGGATAGAGCTTAAGAATGGCTGGAGTTGTAAAGACCTATAAGTGGACAGGAATTGCATGTTGGTCTTTTTAAACCTGGGGCCAACTCAGCACATAGTTCCAAGAGAAAGAGAACTGCTCTTGGAAATGTACCCAGTCAGCATAACTATAATAAAGGTAACCTTTGTGGTGTATAAAACACACTCTGACCTTATTGTTTGGTTGGCGTGGCCTTCTAACGATATCAAACATGCCATTGTGCCATAGACAATGCATCGTCCTCTAGCCTATTTATATCATTATATAGTCTATTAATAAATCTATAAATGTGTCAGATCAGTTCACAGCCATTTGCAGCCTATAATTACACACAATTTATACCAATACATAATGATTTCCTTTTTGTTTCAGACAGGGGATTAAACTGCAGGCTGCAAATAGTTAATTGGAGCAATAAATATTAATACATAGAAACAGAATAAATAAATGCATATAAATACATAAACTCATAAAAATGCTGTTATGCTTTAATGCGTCTCATGTCCAAGTGGTTTGTATGCAGTTAATATGGAGTGTCATAATTTGATATGAAGTGTAAAGTATGAGCGCCGTCTCACATTTAAGTGTAATTTCCTCCATATCCATAGTGTCTATTTGATATTTTTAAGTAAACCATTACCAAAGGCACAACGGTGTGATGGTGAAGATGTGATAAGGTGTTACATCAGCCAAAGACAATTATGTCCCTATTTTCATGGACCGCACTATTATTTCATGCCACATTACTTTTAGAGACCTGACACACACACACACACACACACACACGCACGCACAGAGTTATCAAAGGTCACATGGTTAAAATTCTCTACTGAAGAGAGCGTGCTTAACTTGCGGTGCACACTTGTGGTTAATGTAATCATGAGACAAATGATACAAAACAGCCCTGTTCTCTTTCATTGAGTGTTTCAGACGTTTCTTAAAGGAGCTCGGTTTACATCCTGATCCTTCTGCTGTATTCACTTTAGGTAGTAAAAATCCTCCTGTGTCGTTTTCTAGCTGAGTGAGTATTACTTCCTGTGTTAGGACTTGCTCGAGTGTCTGCTGACCGCTCTGACCCCTTTCCCTTCCGCAATCCCAAACCCTCCTAGAAAACACTTCACTACCTGTTAGGCATGTGTGTACGGACCAGGTTAAAGGAGCTGAAGGGCATGTCCAGTCATTTTAACCCACTCTACCTACAGCGTGCAGTGGAAAGCAGTGGACAGCGTAGAAGAAAACAGAATGAATATGAAAGCCTTATATAAAATGTTTTTAAAATGGAAAAGCCTTGAGGACACAAGACCTCCTATAACTCCAGATTATTGTGAGAGTTAGCAGCAATCGAAAGTAATTATAGAGAGAAAGTGGTTAATTAGGAGAAGTGAAGTGAAATGAATCATCGGAGAGGAGAGAGTTTGAGAAGATGAAAGGAGACGGTGGGATTTATACCGTCAGACTGTACGTATGCATCAGTGGTGATTTCCGATGGCTAACAAATAAAGAACATACATCTCTGTGTTGCCAGTGAAAACTGGACAAATGATAAGTGCTTAGCAAGTGAAATATATCGAATACGGAGAAAAATATAATAGATTATTATAAAATTCAAGTTTTAGACGATCTCATTCTATTGGCTGATCATTTTGCTTATAGAAATAAATTCTTAAAATTTGAAAAATGATCTGCCAAAACACGCTTGACATTAGTATATTTGGTTTATTTGATATTTTCACCTCTTAAGCACCTGTTAATATTTTGCAGTGTACCTGTCACCATTCACTGTTCGTTTCCAAGAATGCACAGCGGTCTACAAACTTGGTTTCCTCAGACACTGAATCCCAGCATCCCCCTCATGCTCCTTCTCACAGACCCCTGATTACTGATTCTTTGCACCTGTTTTATGTTACAGTCACTGCATTTATGGACTCGAAGTTCCACTCAGTCTTTGTGAAGTATCTTCCTGTGTCACTAGTTGCCAGTTTGTAACCAGCCTTTTGTTCATTGCGCATGCTACCTTGGTTTCGACGTTTGTTTATAATTCAGCCCTTGATTCTTGTCACAGCCTCTGACATTCCTGTTTGCCCTGTTGTTTCATGAACTTTGCCTGTTTGTGCTTTGTACTTTGTGCTTTTACATCCGATCCCTGACAGTAGCTCCCTGTTTTGACTCTGACCTGTGGTTTCCATGTTCTCCCCCCAACATTGTACCTCATTTATCAGTCTTTTAGGAAAGTTAACTGTAAATGTTTGAGTAAGCCGAACCAAACTAAACTTTTCCAGCAGATGTAAAAAAAAAAAAGGTTGGAAATGCTGATTTTCTTCACACTAGTGTGTGTATGATGGTGAATGCCAATCGCCCTTAAACTGCAAAGCCTGTTCCTTACACAGCTCATTTATATTTAGTGATGCCCACAAAAGGCAAAGTGCATAGAGGGTTGGAAACATGAAATGGTAACTAAACATTGAAAGAAAAGGATAATCTCAAAAGTCAAAAGCAGTAGTTGACTCACGCCTACATCAATTTTGACTTACGCCTACACCAATAAAAAATACTATTGAGCAGTGTAACAGCACCTGAAAAGGCCAAAAGTGAAAGGAAAATTAAGGGACTCAAGCGTAAATTAAGTGAGAAAAGGAAAATGGTTTGACATGAACACAAAGGGGGGAAAATACACTGTACCCAGGTGATCATGAACACCAAGAACATCACACAGGGAACCTGCGATGTTTATATTGTTCAAAGCCTCTCGATGGCCTTTTCAGCTTCTTCTGATACAATTGGACACTTATATATCTTTGAAACAGATCATTAACAAGAAAGAAACATGATCGACGTGCACAGGAATGGGTTAAGTTGTTTTACTGGTCAAATTAGTGCAATAGTGTTACACAGCATTTAAAGAAGACTCATGCTTTCATCCCTTAAATATCCATTTGCTCATAAGTGCAACGTGCACTACGACTACCATCAGCTGAAGTATATGCACTGTCTGCTTATGACTGTGCACAGACCAGCACGCCATCCTTTTATATAGCAGCATTTATTTTGTCTTAATTAAATGACTGGTCTTACTTTATGTATTAATTTATGGATTTGTATTGCCTTTTTCTATAATGACTATTTTTTAAGATAAGACCATCTATAAAAGTGAAGTAATCCAAGCAAATTATATGATTTGAAGCCAATAAGCCAAGGTTTGCATTAGCTAGGGTTCTTATGCATTCATTTATGCACACTCAGGACAGCTATTAGGAGAAAAGCTAGAAATGTTTTTCTGAATTGATGGGATTTTCGAGAATACCAAATTTCATGTGGAAACACTCCTATGAACGTTTTACGGATAAATCTGTTTGTATCCAGCTTCGTAAATGAGGCATTGTTTGCAAACTATGAGTATACCGAAAGTCCTTTGAGTAAAGTCTGTCCATTTAGCAGGCATCTTGGCAAAACTCCAAGTCAGTTATTCCCATCATACAAAAACAGCTTCCTATCTGCATACACGTAACCCTGAAACAGATTGAAAAGAAGGCATTTCAAACACAAATATTGAAATCACTGTTAAAACAGGACAAAACATAACATAAAAACTCTATTAATACAAAACGCATGCTCCCTACAAATGTGCCCTATGTAGGGCAAAACGTAATGTCTTCTCTAGCTGACGTAATGCACCGTGCAGGCAATTTGGGAGTTGTCCATTAGATCCTGTGCTGATCTAATCCGGGTTTCATGATTCATTTCAATTACAAATCATAAATATTCATTGTTTATTAAGTAAGGAATGGAATATCACACTTATTATCTGTTCAAAGTTACATTTAATATAATGGAACATCTAGAAACCAAATTCCTGTGTTTTATCACTTACATTATAGCAGCTATAAACTAAGTTAGTTAGTAAGACAGATTGTGGAACGTCAGAAAATCAGACCAATCAGAATCAAGCCTTCAATAGTGCTAAGGTTTATTAAACTATATTAAAGTAAAATGTACATAAAATTGTTGTTACAGTGCTAAATCCTTCCCCTTTCACAAGTAACAGTGTTAAACAGCAGAGATGAATTCCTTTGTTACTGCTCGGCTCAGGAGACACTACAGAGCAGCTTTTAAAAGTGTGCTATTTTTAAAATAACCTTGTTTCACCTTATTATTCTTATCTGACTTATCTGACATACCAGAAGTTAAGTTGGCATGAGGTTTTTTGTCAACATAAATATGCCACTTGACTGTACTGTTATGTGGAAGTGATATGAAAATTGGAAAAAAAAAAAAGGAGCCGATCAATATATATTTTATGTCAGTTGTCGAATACAGCCTATTTATCGAGAATTGTCATAAGGGTCACTTTTCTGACAATGCCACTGTCCAACACACGTTGTGTACCATTTTATCAGATTTAATTAGGCAGATGCACAACAGCTCTTCCCTCTGCTGTGCAGTATTGGGTCCTGGTGTCAGATGTGAGTGGCTTCATAGGCTGCCCCAGCTGATATTCAGACTGTATGATGCAATATGGAACTGTTTCACTGACATTCAGTAGCTTCTTCATTTGGGAAATGAGAAAAAATGTTCTCTATTCAATTGATCACAGTAGAAACACAGCGTAGGGCAAAGGCGCTGATTTGGATCGAAGTCGCACAGCTGGACAAACTGAGCCGAATCCACGGCTTTTCATTCCCCCCTCCATCTCAGCGTGCACTCCGGCTTTGTGTGGTCTGCAGGAGTGACAGAGATGACCTTTAGACTCGTTTGTTCAACATATGGGTCCCCTCTTGGTTCATGACGCACCATCACACGCATGGTTTCTAAGGTTTGGGTAATGATGGGGTGGTGTAGATCTGACAAGTAGGAAGTGGGAGACTGTGCCATACTTTGTTCTTTTTAATCTTTCTGTTCAGTTCTGTTCAGGTCAACCTGACCCAATTAAAGTTTCTCCTGAAAGTGTAGCAATATGAAAAATATGAAAAATTCTGTACTCCGAACGCTCAATTTCATTAATAAGCATGAAGAATCACATTGTTATCAAAGAGATATTAAAGAGTTTTGGGTCATTTCAAGTCACCATTTAAATGACTTGTTATTGGAAACCTAAGATATTACTTAGTACCTCAAAAATGGGAATGACCGTCACCAACCACTTTATTAGGAACACCTGTACTTGTACCTGAAATAAAATATGTTTTACAGTTGGTTCTTTTTAGGTCTTGGTCTCGACTTGGTCTTGCCTCTACAAAGACTTGGTTTTGACTCGGTCTCGACTGCCCCAAAATCCTAAAGTCTTACCTCAGACCCAACACTTTAAAATCTTGGTAATGACTTGGACTCGATATACGTGGTCTCATCCCCGTCACTGCTACTTTATTCATTAAACACCAAACATCATAAAAAGAAACATTGTAACCCTTTCATTTAAAGCAAATATAAATTTACACTTCTGTTGTCTGTCTTTTTGCATAATTTGTACTTTCTTTGGTCAAGGTTTGTTCGTCGATGCACTTTAAGTTTCTGCTCCGAGTGCAATTCCTCACCTTTAAGGTAACCTAGGGCAGTTCCCCTACCAGTTCCCTCATGCCAGTTATTTTGAATTTGCAGTTTGCAATCATGAGACTGTTGATCCCATCCAGATGGGGTGGAAATGAAACCAATTATATTTTTATTGAAGATGATTCATTAGATTTCTCTGAAGAGTAGAGATAGGACACCCTTGATAAACTGTGAGTCACAGTTTCTTCACGATTTGCTCCAGGTAAAGTTCACTGTGCTGTGTATGTATGGGTAGGCTGAACTGTTCATATAAGCCTTAACATTAAAAATATAGCACATATAGAGCCGTATTCAGAGTTTAGTTAAGCGAGCACAGTGAGCACATTGTTATTCAGACCGCAAACGTAACTGCAAACTTAAAAACTATTCAGAAGCTGCGTTTCAGTTTTGCGTGTAGTTATGACCTTGGATTTTAAACCCAACATCACTGTCTGACAGTAATGTACCCACAATACGTAACACTAAAATTCATATTTTTGGACTGTAAACACACTCAGAATAAGTCTGGAATGTCAATATTAAATACACAAACATGGCATTATTCTTCATTAATAGTATCATTCTTTTAAAGTCAACAACAAGATTTTTGTTGCACTGAGGACGATGGAGAAGGCTTAATCAGATTGCTTAATTTGAGGAGTGAATTTTTTTTACGGATAATATTATTAAGTGGCCTTACTTAAAGTGAGCTGCGATTTTAGTAGATGAGTGCTTGGTCAGCTTATCATTCAAACCATGGACACATTTAACAAAAATATAAAAACAATTTATAAAAGGAAATGCAAAATAATGTAACGTGATGTATTGACTGTTATTTACTACTCGAACTATTCATGGAGCAATCCAGTAACAATACACTAGATGCCTGTTAGATGTTTGCCATCTTCTCGTTAAGCATAATATTTGTCTTTTTTTATTTTTCATTTCCAAATAATCTTTTGCTTTACATTGATTACATTTCCTTCTTCACTCCGCATTTTTTATCCCTGATTTTTTTTCAGGCTTAAAGTCAACTTGTCTTTAATGCTGGTGGTCTCAAATGCCATTACTCATGAAAAATCTGGCATTCTTAGATGTGTGAACTACACACTGGAAATTTACATAATCCAGATGAGAAACGCAGAAAATTTACTTATGTAGGGGTGTAACGCATCTTTGATTATGTTTAACATTCCCCTTGTAAATGCTGACATAAATCTTGATCTCATAAAGTCACCACAGTGCAAAACAGTGAATGCATACAAACTACAGTTCAACTTAAAACTTACAATATTACAACCCTTTCAAACTGGAACAAATTCTAAAAGTGGCATATTTCAATTAAATTTCCTTGCGCAGCAATATCTCATCTCAATCACATGTACCTTCTTGATTAAAGTTTCCTCACCAGTGAGCCTCATCGCTCTCTATTCTGTTCACTGCAGACGCACAGATAAAGAAGTCTCTGTGCTCCATGATGAATTAATCTGAACGTCTTTTCCTTCCCTGGATAATAACTTGTGTTTCCAGAATTTCGTAATAAGCCTGCAGTCTTTTTCCTCAATTGTTTAAATCTTAACATTACCAAGAGTGTTTTTATATATATATATATATTTCAAAAACTACATAGACCCTTTCTTCTCTTCCCTTTTTAATGCACTGAGAATAACCTTTTGTGACTGAATGGATGCTGCATATTTAAAAGCATGTATAAAAATATATCAGATTATAAAATTTCTCTGGAAAAAAGTCCATTAAAACTGAAATTGCTTCATCAATATCACATCACGGTTGCAAATTGCACTTTTTATGCACTTTCCATTTTTTATGAAAACAAATCAGAGTTCTTGTGAAATTTTAATGAGGTCAGAATGGCTCCATCATGTCTATTCCTTTGCTTAAACATACAAGCCACTGTATAAAGAGTCTCAGAAATGAAAAAATAATAAGAATAAAATGAATAACCCAATGAATCTGGAATTCCAAATACATACTTTCATGAAAATCTGTGTGTATTTGCTTTGAGAGCCACTGAGGCAGCCATATTTGACACGTCTTGGAAACAAATGACAAAATATAAGCAATATTTTAGCACTGTGCATGAGGCAAAGCGCAAAGTAAGCTTCCCCGCATTAAACATATGCGTTTGAGGGGGATCATGGAAAAAAAGGGAAGTGGGAAAATGGAAAGTGTGACTGGTTACATCTCAGTTTGAGGTAACAAATTCTAAGCCATTAAACCATGTGTGCCATGTTCAGATATTGTTCAGATCAGCAATGTTACCATGTCTGTTGTTTTACCACAAAACTGGATTACATTTGGGTTATGAACTACCAGCTGTTTATATATATATATATATATATATATATATGTTACTGTCAGCTGGGATCGCCACATCTATCACTACTGCTGTTTTCTGCTTCTTATCAACCACCACTGTGTCTGGTTAGCCAGCAGCTGCTTATCTGTCTGGAAGTCCCACAGGAACTTAGCCCTGTTGTTCTCAACCACTTTTGGTGGTGTCTCCCATTGCGACTTGGGAACTTCTAGCGCATAGGTAGTGCAGATGATTCTGTACACTATCCCCACCACTTGGTTATGCCTTCCAGTATATGCTGTTCCAGCTTGCATCTTGCACCCAGCTACTATGTGCTGGACAGTCTCAGGGGCATCTTTGCACAGCCTGCATCTTGGGTCCTGCCTACTGTGGTAGACCCCTGCCTCTACAGATCTGGTGACTGTTCACTTTCTAGCCACTGGTAGGCTTTCTTGATGTCAACCACTTCCTCTATCTGTCAGTGGTATATTCCATTTAAGGGCTTGGTTTTCTACAATGTTTTCTCATCCTCCTCATCATCTTCTGTCTTCTGCTGCCTAAGACACTCTTTGATCAGTTCATCTTGGGGGGCCATCTTCTTGATGTATTCACAGATGTTTATTGTTTCATTCTGGATAGTGGCTCTGACACTCACTAATCCTCATCCCCCTTCTGTTCCCTTCCATTGTTCATATAGTCTCAGGGAGCTGGATTTCAGATGGAAACCATCGTGGGGATTTTCCGTGACTTGACATCAGTAGCATATATTTCCTTCTGTAGCCAGCACTATTCCAGCTGATGGTTGATGTAAGAGGATAGAAGGGGGTCGAGGAGTAGTGAGTGTCAGATATATAGATAAATTATGTTAAAACACAATTTTAAAAGACAATTTTAGGGCCATGAGGAAAGACCTATTCAGGGAAACTGTGTATTTCAATACTGCTTGTCAATTTGGCTGCTTTTGTAGAACAGATCTGGCTACCCTGGTCATAGCACACAGGGGCAATTTATTTTAGACACTCCTCCTGCTGACATATTTTGGGAAGTCGGAGGAAACTGGAGAACCAGGAGAACACTCATCCAGACATGGGGAGAACATGCACCGACAAAACCTCAAGCTCAGGATCAAGCCAGGGACCCTGGAGCTGTAAGGCAGCAATGCCATCCACTCTTACACCGTGCTGACTAAAACATACATTATATGGCCAAAACTATGTGGATGGCTGACCACCATATACATATGTGGTCCTTCCCCAAACTGATGCCAAACAATTAGAAGCATGCAATTGTATAGAATGTCTTTGTATGCTGTAGCATTACAATTTCCCTTCACTTGAACTAAGAGGCTCAAACCTGTTACAGCATTACAATGCCCCCGTGCACTAAGTGACATCCATGAAGACATGGTGTTCCAAGGTTAGAGTAGAAGAACTTTAGTGGTTTGCACAGATCCCTGACTTCAACGTCACCTTTGAGATGAACTGGGACAGCCAAGCTCCAATATTTTGTGGAAAGCCTTCCCAGAAGACAGTAGGATCTTCTAGCAGCAAAGGGAGAATTAACACCATAGTTAATTAATGCCCATGGTTTTTAAATAGAATTTAACAAGTACATTTGGATGTGATGGTCAGGTGTCCACATACTTTTGGCCATACAGTAGGTCAGGCCGCATACATAAATTTTCTAACACAACAAATTCAACACATTAAACACGACTTTTCTGAAATGTTATAGAAACTGCAGTCGACCAGAAGAAAAATGTAATATTTTTATTGCACACTTCTGTACAGTATATTCCATGTTTTACATATCTGGTGTAATTAACGCTGCCCACACTGTTTACTTGTTCTGATGCAATGCTTTATTTAATAAGAACTTCATTTATTAGCACATTACTGTATTTTCGTTAATGTACTCGCATTTCCCTTTTAGTCCTGAGCTTTATTACAGATCTGTGGTTGACCATTTCTACCACTTTAGAGCAGCTTTTGAACTGCAATTTATTCTTCATGCAGAGCATTTAGTATTTGGTCACCAGGCACAGTTTGCATAATGAACTAAGTAAATTGAACATTAATTTCATACACACTGTGAGTGCATTTAGTGTTGTTGAGAACTGCACCTTTTGATGTATATATCTAGCTCACAGTGAGCTGACAGTGGTATCATTTTACAGCATGATACTACTAATTCCGGATAAAATCTACAGAAGCAAACAACAGACAACAAACATGTCTTACCTGAATGAAGTCACTTAAGGGAAGTTAGAAACTAGGGTGAATTTGATATTTAGATTGTTTTTTGTGCTTGCATTAAAATCAGTAGTGGAATGACAGAGACATAGATTTGGTTTAAAATATTCCCTATCCTCGTTCTCTTCTCCTCCAGGGCTCTGATATTATTAGACTTCAACAGGCAGTGTAACGGATTGCTCACATTCTTTATTATATTAGAAAGTCAGCAGTTTCTCCGGTTACTTCTGCTCTACTATATCTGTCTGCATTTAGCTAAGGCTTTTTCTCTTCCCTTTAGCCATCTGGATATTGACTTTGGTTTCTTTAAAAAGCAAGAAGGGTACAAGCAGGACTGAATTCCTAAACTCAGCTGAAATATGACCGGATGCCTTCGGTTTATGTTTGCCACAGCAGCATTGTCTGAAATCATTCCGAAAAAGAAATATCTCTTTAATAAGCAAGTCAAAACCAAGACAGAACAAACTATTTGAGGCATGAAAATCAACTGCACTGTTTGAAGGTTCATTCCAATCAAAGCTCCTGTTTCACCACAGATCGAAATCAGAATGATATAAAAGATGCGAAGCTTTGATGAAATACAACTTAACAGTGACAAGTCAGCCTCAGTTTCAGACAAGTCTCAGCCTAACCCAGTCTCAGTCACGTTGTATTTGAAGTGCATGATTGTGTCAAACAGGACTTTTCAAAACCTGTTAAAGGATTCTATGAGAAGTTAAACAAGTTGGTACTCAATCTCCTTTGAGGCCATACTAATGACAGATCCATGTGGAACTAACTTGAAAGACTTAACTGTTGTTGGATCAATAGCAAATTTAAAATAAATATTTTAATGGTGGTAGATTTCAAGAATTCTTGATGAACTCTTGGACTCTTATGCTCACTGCCATGTTCATAGTCTCCAGACTTGTGCTCACAGTTTCACCTCATGCTATAAATAAGGACTCTGAACTATGCCTTACTGCAAAGTAACTGCAGCCTAGTTTTTGTGTTTTGGATCTCGCACTTTCATTGATGTTTGCTGATCATCTGATCCTTTTGCCTGTTTTTGACTTTGAGCGTAGAACTACATTTTGGATTTGTCTGTTTATCCCTTTAAAAAAACAACTAACCTGCACTTGCATTTGCCCCAGTAATTGGTCATCCTGCTCACCGGGAAGACTATTACATGGGCTACAGCAGTATGGAATAAAGGAAGCAAGTCTCTTGCCTTCTGTGCTTGCTTCATGGAACATTTCTACAGATAGTTTGGACACACTGGAGGACAAGGAGATCCGTAAACAGCTACTCGCCATAAAGCTAGGAAAGCAGAAGGCAGCTGAGAATTCTGCATACTCATGGCCGAAACTGGGTGGAACGAACTTCCATTAAAATCCACATTCTCAACAGTGGACTCAACACTGAAATGCTCATGGTACTGCCATGCTGGAATGTCATTTTATTCTCTTAGTGACCTGGCTATTGACATTGATAACCTCCTCCAGAACCACCAAGCTCATCAGGAATCCCTCAGTACAGCAGGTGACCTGGATTCCGCTAAACAAGTCACACAATGCAAGTCACACACATGAAGCTGAGCCTTGTTGAGGACAAGGAGTGCAGAAGGGAGGTATTGTGCTATTACTGTGGCAATCCACATCATGTAGTGGCAAAGTGCCTGGAGTGAAGAGGGTTCCGTCTCCTCCCAAACTGGCTGACAGTAACCTCTTCCTCCAACAACATTACAGTGAGTCACTCTCAGTTTCTTGCTCTCCAGTCTTTCACATTAAAAATTCAGATCATGCACTCATGCTAGTTTTTGTTCAATCAACCCTGATTAACTCCAGAGCCATGACAAGCTTCATTGACCACAACGCCACTGTTTAACTCATGCCCCTCTTGCAAATGCTATAGCACCCACTTTGAATCAGTACCATAGATGGGGGTCCAACTGGCACTGTCACCATCACTCTCTGCACGCAACACCTTCCACTTCAAGTCAGTGTGCTGAAATTTATGTTCAAGAGGCTTTCTGGCAAGGATATATCTGGCAATCCACATCACCAGTCTCTGCCTGGTTCTTATTTGTGGAAAATCAAGGGGTAGGTACTTCGTCCTTGCATCAACTACAGAGACCACAACCACATCACGGTAAAATCCACTGCAACTAGTTCCCTTAGTACTAGAACAACTCTTCTCCACCAGGGTTTTCACCAACCTCGGCCTCAGCAGAGTGAATGATCTGGTGTGTGTTTGACCTGGTGGTCTTCCAGCATCTCATTAATGATGTGCTAAGTGATATGCTGAAAACGTTTGATGACATATTGATAACCCGGGCACATACGGAACCAGCCACAGGCCAACCCGGCTCGCAGAGAACCTATGATCTGTTATGAGTCAAGAACTGTTGGCTCAACATGATCATGGACATTATTAAGTACATCTTATGCACGTCTTGCGCTCAAGCCTAGGTACCCTGAATGCTGCCCACCAGTAATCTCCTGACTGCCCATGCCACAGGGCTCCTGGTCACACATAGGCATCGATTTTCCCACAGACCTCTATGAGTCCCTGGGAAACAGAGCAATCATGGTGATTGATTCTCCAAGTCTCTGAACCTTGTCCCTCTGCCTGGTCTCCCAACTGCATTCGAAACAGCAGAACTTATCTTAAGTCTTCAGATACTTTGGAATCCCTGAAGACATCATTAATGACCAGGGCATGCAGGTGACTTCAAGAGTGTGACCCAGCTTTATGGCGATATTGGAGGTCTCAGTAAGTCTCACATCAGGGTATCATTCTCAGTCTAATTGCTTAGTTAAATATGCAAAACAAGAAGTTGGCTGTTTTCTATTAACATTCTATTAACATTCTGCTCGGATAATTAAGAGGATTGGGCTCAGTTTCCCTTGTGGACTCAGTTTCCCCAGAACTCTTCGTGACATTCATCGTCGCCCCTAACACCTTTCCAGTGCGTGCTTGGACCCCTAGTCTCCTACATTCCCATTTGTCTTGCTTTCTGGTTTCTGTGTTTTGGATCTTGCCTGAAAATCTTGTTTCCTGATATACTGTATATACCAGTTTACGTGTTATTACGATATACAGACATACCAATTTCCTTAAGAAACCTTATAAACCACACTAACTAGAGTGGAAGCACTTGAAATCATAATGTATTTTCAAAACTGTTTTTCACAAAATCAGAACCAAATGTAATTTGTTTCACATTAAAACAATATTACTGAGGAATTTCTGAAAATTTTGTTTTTGTTAGATTTACATTAGATTTTATATTGAAAAATGGCATAATTGAATTTTTTTGAGGGTGCGTTTTTTCCCCCCAAAGAATAGACATTTTTTCCAGCAACATTTTCTGTAAAATAATTTTTCTTGAGAGTGTGCTCAGTAAAATAAACATTTTACTTCCAATAATATCATTTTTTTTAATTAAGTATGCAAATGTATACACGTTTAACCTCAAAAAAAACCTCATTCACATTAATAAATATTATCAATATCTTGATAAATACTATAAAATAATAAATATTAATAAGTATATTTACAAAAGTTCCAATAGAAAAAGTACTTGTAAAAGTATAAATCAAATGGCAAAAATTGTTCTTGACAACTATTGTTGTTTAAAAATATCCTATTTATTTTACACATGTCATTTATTTAAAATCTTCTCATTTCTTTATATATTTTGCCTCAATAATCCTTTTGCTTCAAGCAGAGATTGGGAAAGAAATGGGAAATGGAAAGGAGACACTTACTAGCCACAAGACATGAGCCCGACCCCTCCACATCACCTATCAGCACTTACTGAATCACTGTTGTGAGCCAATGACCTGTCCCTTTGGGTTTGACAAATATCCTTTATTATATGAATTCACTATACTTTTGAATTGTGTGTGATAACACTCTGCAAGGGTTCTACACATGATAAGATGATCAGCATAAACAAGGAATGGCAAGACTTCACAACATGTAAATCTTAATGTACTCTAAAACCAGGAGGTTACCAGGAAATGAATGTTAGATATCATGCTAGTATTCTGGTGAGCTCAACCTTTGCTGAAGCACAAAGGGGAAATTTCCTGAGTCCTTCACATATAACCTAAATTATGGGTCAACAATCACTCGTCTGAATTGAAATCATTTTGATTTAATATTATGCTGAACTGACAGGCTTCAAAAACAAATATCCTGCATTAATTACATTTTATCAAGGATTATAAATTTACAATGGAAAACAAGTAATGACTTTGATCATAAGTATCATCCACATCAGTCTTTCTAGTCTCATTTCCTGAGGTGAAAGTCACTCACAGGTAAACATGAGCTTTATCAATGCTCTTGACTTGACTGATCACTTTTATTTCATACATTGGTCCTGAAAAAAAAAATCACAGATTGACTCAATAATTTACTTTTTTTTTTTTTTTTGGCTAAATTTTCCAGTCTTTGATTAGCATTCAAACATTACAACTCATGGTTTCTACAGTTTGAAACAAGTTGCATGTACTGTACATCATGGATAAATTCACAGCTGGTGTTTAGCCTGTTATTTTGCGTTTTTTAAGATGTCATACACCTTGATTAAATGTAATGTGAGGAACATACAGTTATCTAGAAAGTCAGCAGTTAAAATATGTTTAGTCAGGCTGACTGTTACAGCTTACAGCTGCATAAACTAGCTCCTTATTTTCATAAAGTGATTTCTGCTGGTAGATGCTGGTAGATAGCATAGGTAACAGAAAATACCTATTTAATCAACACTTGATTTTTCATCATTTTTTACTGTTTGCTAGAATTCAGCCACAGTGACATCTGACAGGTTTTCCCACGGAAATGAGATTTGCTTTTTCTTTCTATATATGTCTGTTTTGTTCTGACAGTTACCTGACAGATTTTCACCACCAATCCTGGGATTTTACACTGTTAGAGCTGAGAGCCTCGGTCAATTATAGTTAAACTCCAACAACTGTAACTCCACAATTCAGTGTTAAGCAAAGGGAAGCAGGTCCTGTGATTTTTGAATGGAATGTCTAACAAGTTCATATGGATGTAAAGGTCCTGTGTGTACAAACTTTTGGCCACACCATGTATTACTGACATTAGCTAGCTACTGTATATGCAATGATCTTAATAAACTGAATATTCCAGTACAACCTTTACAAAAGTTCAGTTTGCAGACATGTAAATGTTTGTATGGTTGCACATAATTAACTATTTTAAGACCTAATGTACATGTATGGACAAATTCCAAGGCAAAATATTTAGTCTGGCACCAAAAAAAAAACCTAATGAAAGCTTTTTTTTTTTTAATCAAAATGTGTTCTTAATAGGCTCAAAATTTATCTACTTAACTTTACTTTAACTTTATCTACTGAGTTTATATAAATTTTATATAAATAGAATTTATAAATAAATTTTACCGTTTATTAGCTATTTGATGATATAAAGAGATACGTAACACCCGAGTAGAACCTTATAAAACCAAACAGTGTGTGATTTTACAGAACAATAAAGCTTTATTTTTATTAGGCCAGCATTCAAAAATCCACTTTTTGAATGTCTCAGAATTTCCATAATGTAAATTTGAATTAATTTAAAGTATAGTTCTTGTTGACCTGTAAATATACATTTTGTTATTTTAGAGTTTTTGCTCTACACAGCTCTTCACCTAGATAGAACCATATAAAACTAAGGTTCTGAATTGTAGCAGGCGGAACCCTGATCCCATTTTTTTTTTTTTTTTTACATTTTTGATATAATTCCAATACCAGGTCTATTGGGTATCAGTAATTGCTGATCTGATCCTGAGCTTCCTGGTTCTTTGTTAGGAATTTATGGATCTGTGACTGTTTATGGCACTAAAGCAAGTAGTTGTGTTAAAAGTCACTCAGCCCAGTATTAGTGAGCGGTCCTTGAAACATGACTTGCCCAAAAGTACAGACATGTCATCACCCTCAGACGAGACCCACACACCCTATCACTGCTTTAATGGAGTCATTTTGAAAGGAGTTTTGAATTAATTTGGAGCATGAAGAGATAACGGATTAAGGGATAGCCAAACTTTGAAGCCATCCCTGAACTTGAACCATTTCATATATTTGTTCATGTTTTAGGGTAAAGCATAAGAAATTAATCATATGGAACCATACAATTAACAAAATCGGCTGGATTTAGGAGGCCTCTGTACTATCAGAGGAGCAGTCATGAGGGAAAACAAGAAAGAGAAATGGAATTTCAAGTGTTCTTTTTATATCATGAATGACTCTCAGAGTACCTAGCTTTCATCTTAATCCCATGTACAGCTTTTAGAACCAAATTGGCTGAATCACTGACACTATGAAATTCGTGGCCTTTCCAAACAGCCATTAACCCAAATTCAGGATTAAAAGGAAGCAGAAACTGTTTATAATCACTGTGATTTACACAAATGCTTTACTTCATCTGTGTGCCAGACTTCAGTTCCTGTGGGCTTTGAGTGTTTTGCTTCGCTAACCAGTCTTTCTTTTATCGGAAATTATTTCTGTGTAACTCTGTCACACTGGGGCTGGAGGTAGCAGCATCTGTGGTAGCGCTTCCTCATAGGTAATTAAACAAACATAACAAACATAAAGTCTTTTATGACTATTCTCGTTCGCCATCAAGACAGATGAATGCCAGAAGAGATTGCCAAGGCAGGAAAATGCATCACTGAAGTTGATAACACCCAAAATGTCTGGGCAACACTTTACTTAAGGGTTGTGTATATGAGGCTACATGACACCTACATAAACCCTTCATGATAACTTGCCACAATTTACATGAACATTTATAAATGGCTTACTCCAACAGGCATCATCTGTCATGAATACTATTACATGGACAGAAAACCTGAGTCAAATGATGCGTGGCTGATTTATTACTACTGATGAATCAATACCAATAATCAATCAATAATCAATAATCAAATCAATAATTTTCAGAGTAGGAGTACGAGTGCATGTTTTTTGGTACTCGTTGACACAGATATTGATGCTGATACAGAAATGAGCAACCTAATTAGTCATAATCCGTATTAGAAAGAGTGAGGGCAGCTGACATGAGTGTGCAGAACAATTTCATTGAGCACATCCCTAAAAATGAGCAAAAGGTGGAATGAATTGCATCTTGACTGGCAAACAAATTGTGGTGAGTGTCTCTGAGCTCAGTACATGCAGAAGTGCAGCACTCACTCTCATATACCTCAGTTTCCTTGCATACTCATGAATACCTTTGTGTGCATTCAATTCACAGCACCTAGCACCTTTAATGTCCTCGCTCACTGATATTGCTCTGTGTCAGCTGTCCTTGTGCTCCTGTCCTTGTTATTTTCTGCCTAATGGTGGCCTCCTTCATTTGCATTGACACCTCTTTGGACTGCATATTGAGAGTTCATATGAAATCATGTAAAATATAAATTTAACACTTGGAATCAACTCCAGACCTTTTACCTCCTGAATTTGTCAAGAAATAATGAGGAAACCGGCCATGAAATTGCTGATCAGGCAACTGTCCCATTACTTTTGAGCCTGTGAAAATGGAGGGACTGTGTAAAAAAAATAGCTGTAATTCCTAAACGGTTAATGCAACATTTTTGTTAAACCCCTTGAATTAAAGCTGCAAGTCTACACTTCAATAACATCTTGATGGCTTCTTTTCAAATCCATTGTGGTGGTGTTCAGAGGCAAAATAAAAATTGTGTTGCTGTTCCAATACTTTTGGAAGGGGCTGTACATCATATGCAATGTTATCATGTGATATCAAATTTCTGAATCTTTTTAAGGGTACAAGTAAATGAGCATGATATCAGACAAATATCTAATACCAGTATCAAGATTCAGCCACCGCTAGTAGATATTATGACTTCTCTAAGAGAATTAATGTAAATTAATATTTAAAGGTGACATATTATACCCCTTTTCCACAAGTTGACAAAGTTCTCAGAGGTCTTAATGAAATGTCTGTGATATGCTTTGGTCAATATACCACAAGGATACAGCACCACAGCACCCTTCTCACCTAAACAGGGGCAGTGGTAGCTCAGTGGTTAAAACACTGGACTAGTGATCAGAAGGTCATGAGTTCAAATCCCAACACTGCCAAGCTATCACTTGAGCAAGGCCCTTAACCCTCGATTGCTCAGTTGTATAAATGAGAGTCGCTCTGGATAAGAGCGTCTGCCAAATGATGTAAATGTAAACAGTCCTGTTCAGAACAGCCAGTTTGAGTGCTTGTTCCTTTACATGATTATCTGCCAGTGCTCACCCCACCCCCCTCTTCCACAGGCTATTTTCCTCATGGATAGTCATGACGTTTTCCCTGCTTCTCAACCCTTGAGAGGAGATACTCAGATAGGGGTTGGTGTAATCCTAATGAGCTCCTCTAATGACATAGAAAGGGGAGCCAAATCTGAATGACTTGTTGAAGCACATGTTTCCTGAAATAGGCAGCCCAAAAGAAACAGACTGGGCTGTCTTACTGCATAGTTTGTGGGTTGGGATGAACTCTGCATACTCAAATGTATGTGCACAAACACTGAAAAAGTATGCCTTTTGTAATATATCCCCTTTAAGGGGCTGTGAAGGAAATGATACCAGGTATTTTTGAAGGTACTGATCTGAACAGAAATGACAGTGACCTGATATATTGCAAGGTACTCTTGAGGAATGGGAGCTGCAGTGGTTAATTATCTATGTTTATGTGCAAAAGGTTGTGAGCTGTTGGCAGGGTTGGGTGCTCAGCTCCGTATTTAAATCTACATTTGTAAGTCAATTTGAATTCAGGTTTTGCCAAATGAATCAGTACAAAACTAATACAGTACAATTTAGGATAAGTGGCATCCAAATTTGCAAGGATGATTGAAAAAGAAAAAAATGACAATAACTACCACCAACTTAAATATGTTATTTTCAGTATCAGGGCTAGTGAGTTACATTTGCTATCTGAATTGCTGCCTTTTACTGGTTTTATTATTGTCTTGGCCACTCGTGCATTTGGAATAGATGGAACTGAGCTGAGGTAATGACTGTGTCATGTGGCTCCTTTGACAAATATAAACGTGTAAAGTCAAAGCTGTGTAAGTCTATAAGATAACATCAGGTAAAGTTGGTATAAACCTGGTATAAAGTTGGTATATATTGTATATAAAGTTGGTATACTCTCTCTCTCTCTCTCTCTCTCTCTCTCTCGCTCTAATGTTACACTTTGAGGTTATCATTGACCCATGTTCACTCATGCCTACATATAACATTATAATAAAAGGAAGTAGTTAAGGGTGTTATGTGTCTTCTTCAACCTCGGGTCCTCTACCAGAGGCCTGGGAGTTTGAGGATTCCGCGCAGTATCTTAGCTGTTCCTAGAACTGCGCATTTCTGGACAGACACCTCAGTTGTTTTGCCTGGAATCTGTTGGAGCCACTCTCCAAGTTTGGGAGTCACAGCCCCTAATGCTCTATTACTACTGGAACCACTTTGGACATCATCTTCCACATCTGTTCCAGTTTTTCCTTCAGGCCTTGGTACTTTTCGATCTTTTCATGCTCCTTCATCCTGATGTTACTGTCAGCTGGGATCACCACATCTATCACTACTGCTGTTTTCTGCTCCTTATCAACCACCACTATGTCTGGTTGGTTGGCCAGCAGCTGTTTATCTGTCTGGAACTTGAAGTCCCACAGGATCTTAGCCCTGTTGTTCTCAACCACTTCCGGTGGTGTCTCCCATTGGGACTTGGGAACTCCTAACCCATACGTGGTGCAGATGTTTCTGTACACTATTCCTGCCACTTGGTTATGCCTTTCAGTATATGCTGTTCCAGCTTGCATCTTGCACCCAGCTATTTTGTGCTGGACAGTCTCAGTGGCATCTTTGCTCAGCCTGCACCTTGGGTCCTGCCTACTGTTGTAGACCTCTACTGATCTGGTGCTTAGGGCCTGTTCTTGTGCTGCCATGATCAGAGCCTTTGTGCTGTCCTTCTGCTTTTTCTGGCCACTGGTAGGATTTCCTGACATCAGCCACTTCCTCTATCTGCTGGTGGTACATTCTATGAAAGGGCTTGGTCTTCCATGATGCTTTCTCATCCTCCTCAACATCTTCTGTCTTCTGCTGCGTGAGACACTCTTTCTCACTCTTTTTACTCTTTGATGTATTCTCGGATGTTCCTTGTTTCATTCTGGATAATAGCTCTGACACTCACTAATCCTTGTCCCCCTTCTGTCCGTTGTTCGTAGAGCCTTAGGGAGCTGGACTTTGGATGGAACCCTCCATGCATCAAGAGGAGTTTCCGTGTCTTGACATCAGTGGCATCTACATGTTGATGGCTTAGATCTTATTCCTACCATTTAGCTGGAGATATTTGGCTGTGGCTGATCTCCTTGTAACCTCATCCTGATTCCCAGTGGCCTGTAGGAGATACTAAGGTACTTGCAGCTGTCCTGTATATCTGCTATTCTGCCCTCTGGTAACTCCGCTCCCTCAGTCCTGATCACCTTCCCTCTCTTAGCCACCATGCGTCCGCATTTATCCAGTCCAAATCACATCCCGATGTCCTCACTGTAGATTCTGGTGAGGTCGATCAGCGAGTCAATGTCTTGTTCACTCTTAGAATACAGCATGATGTCATCCATGTTCAGGAGGTGGCTGATTGTTACTCCACTTCTGAACTTGTCGGAGGAAGTCGGACCCGAGGTTTGACTACATGTAGTTGGGCCTCAATTCTCATCTTCAGGTTACCAGCTGCTTCTGTCATTATTGGTGGCAGACTGTTATGTGGTGTCATGTCTGCCAGGGGCTGTTCATCATTACCATCATTACCACCTGTAATGTTGCCAAGAGGGGGTTGCAGTCTTTCAAGTTCAAGCTCTGAGAGTAGCTTCCTTCTATTAATGTTAGAGCATTGGTCCAAGAGCTGTTTCTTAGTCAGAGTCGATGTTGGTCTTCTGGTCATCCATAGTTCCCACATTTGGTGCATATAGCCTCTTTCTTTGGGCTTGCTGTTACAGTAGCATTCCATCAGATCCATGTTTTCTGATCTAGTCCAGGTATGTCTTGTTCCAGTAGCCCACTTTTCATCAGTATGCCCTGGTTCCTTAACAACTTATGAGGACCTTGTTAACCCGGGCGACGTCTGAGCAGGTATGGCTTTGCATTTAAGTTTCTCGCTCATGTTCCGAGGTAGGCTTGTGGGACCCATTAGGGGTCTAAGCCTGGGGACCCTTACTGGCAGTTCTTGCCTTGACTGGGAATTGAACCCTGGTAGATATTTACACAAGTCTCTGTGTAAGTTGTTACTTTAGAAATGCTATTATATGAGGAATGAGCTACCGTCAAAGATATTAAGCTGCTGTTATAGAATATGAAACAACGTATAATAATCAGAATAATCAGAGAATTCAACAGTACTGTAAGATAATCTTTAGAAGTATTATTAATGTGTATTAAGCTCCATTTTGTCATTCATAATTTGAGTACTTGAACTTCAACAGTTTTTTTTATAGTGATTTCCAGTGATTCCACTCACTGTCCACTCTATTTCCACTGCAAAAACATCTTATTATCTAATATTTCCTATTATAAAATTACAGTAATCAAATATAAGAATATTTAAAAAATCTTTTTTTAAATTTTTTTTTACTAAATTCACTTGAATTTAGTAATAAAAAAAGGCTAGAAATATGTTTAACATTCTTATGTGGTTTATTTTTTTTATCTTATAATAGGAAATACTAGATCAATTTGACTAAATTCAAGACATTTTCATGTGCTAAGATGTAATTATCTTTTGGGGGAAATAATCATTGAAATATATAGGGAGTGCAGAATTATTAGGCAAGTTGTATTTTTGAGGAATAATTTTATTATTGAACAACAACCATGGTCTCAATG